>BSBK01005256.1:1247500-1723205 GCA_027943335.1 Chamaecyparis obtusa
GTGTTGTCATTGGATGTAGCTCTTGTGTGGGTACATGTATCAGGTTTCCATGAAATTGACACTTTCTACAAGTTTTGGCAAAGTTACAAGCATCTTTCTCCATTGTCGGCCAAAAATATCCTATCCTAAGAAGTTTCTTAGCTAGGGTTAATCCATTTGAATGTGACCCAAAAATTCCCTCGTGGATTTATCTCAAGGCTACTTTCGATTCATCTTCCTCTAAACATCTAAGGAGCATTCCATCTAGACTCTTAGGATACAATGTTTCTGAAATTAGGGTATATCAAGAGGCTTGAAGTATGAATCTTTTCTTTTGATTCCTAGTTTGGTCTATAGGTAGGATTTGATCTTTTAAGTAGGTGTAAATAGGTCCATACCAAGGTGATTCGTGTGTAGTTAGCAAGAAAATGGTAGGGATGGGTATGGTCAAATGCGGATTCATCCACTTATTCTACCAGGAATTCATATCTGGCATTCTGATTTGGAATTTGTAAAAGTGATGCCAAATTTGCCATTGCATCCGCTACTTTGTTATTTTCTCTTGGCACTTGCTCAAATGTAATAAGAATGAAGTACTTCTTAATATTTTCCACCCTATTTTTATAAGGTACCAATTTGTCATCTTTCATTTGATATTCCTCATTAATTTGATTAATGATTAATTTTGAATCTCCATAAACCTTTAGTTCTGTCACCTTCCACTCTAATGCCAACTTGATTCCAATAACCAAGGCTTCATATTCCGCTATGTTATTAGTGCATGGAAATAACAATTAATAGGACTTTGGAATAGTAGATCATTGAGGGGTGATTAAGAGTATGCCTTCTCCTGAACCATGTTGAGTGTATGAACCATCAAAATACAATTGCCATGTCTTTGCCTCAACATTCACAATCTTGGAATCCAAGAATTCTACTTGAATGGGATGATCATCTTGTAGTGGTGCTTCTTCTAATTGGTCAACAATAACTTGTCCTTTGATAGATTTTCTATCAACATATTCAATGTCAAATGCACTCAACACCATAACCCATTTGTCTAGCCTTCCATTTAATGTTGTTTTACTAAGTAGATATTTCAAAGGGTCTATCTTTGCAATGAGTCTTATTTTATGAGCTAACATATAATGGCGTAGTTTTTGGGAAGCAAAAACCACAGCCAAACATTCCCTTTCAATGAAGGTATAATTCAACTCGTATTTGACCAAAGTTCTACTTATGTAGTATATTGCTTTTTATTTGCCTATTTCATCCTCTTGTGCCAAAAGTGCCCCTAATGAATTCTCCATTGCTGAAATATATAGGATTAAAGGTTTTCCTCTGATAGGTGGCATCAAGATTGGAGGATTCATGAGGTATTTCTTCAACATGTTGAAAGCTTCTTCACACTTCTCATCCCATTTGAAAATGGTATCTTTATGTAGAGGTTGGGTGAAGTTATGACATTTCTCCGCTAGTTGGGATATAAATCTCCTGATGGATTGAATTATTCCTTGTAGTGACCTCATTTGGCTAATTTTTTTAGGTACCTCCATCTCCATAATGGCCTTGAATTTAGTAGGATCCACCTCTATTCCTTTCATTGATAAAATGTAGCCTAGCAGTTTTCTTGATTGTACTCCAAATGCACACTTTTTTGGATTGAGCCTTACTTTGAATTACTCTAATCTGTCAAAAAATTTCTCTAGAATTGGTAGATGCTCCTCCCTTGAATGAGATTTTTCTAATATGTCATCTACATAATCTTCCATGAACTTATGCATCATATCATGAAATATTGTGGTCATGGCCCTTTGATATGTTGCCCGACATTCTTTAGACCAAAGGGCATAACATTCTAGCATAATGTCCCCCTTGCACATGTAAATGTTGTTTTATCTTGGTCCTCAGGTGTTATCTTGATCTGGTTGTAGCCACTAAATCCATCCATGAGTGAAAACATGGAATGTCCCGCTATTAATTCTACAATGACATCTATTCTTGGAAGAGGAAAGTCATCTTTAGGACACGCCAAATTAAGATCTCTAAAATTCATGAAAATCTTGATGGACTTGTCTACTTTGGAAACTGGCACTATATTTGAAATCCATTGTGCATAATCAATGGCTCTGATAAATCCCACTTTTAACAATTTCTCCAATTCCACTTTTATTAGCAAGGCTATATGTGGATGCATTTTCCTTAACTTCTGTTTGACTGGTTTGACTCCTTTGATATTCAAATGATGCATAATCAATTTTGGATCCAATCCTGGCATATCATCATATGACCAAGCAAAATTTATTTGCTTTTCCTTGAAATTTTTTATGAATTCTTTTCTTTCTTCATCAGATAAGGATGCTGCTAGGTGTATGATCTTTGGCTCGGTTTCTGACCCAATTTTTATCTTTTCTATAGGCTCAATCAAAATTGGAGATCTATCTTCATAATGTTCAGGTAAAGCATCCAAACTTCCTTCCTTAAGTGCCTCGATTGGGTTTTCACCTTTGGAAACATCCTTTATTTCTTTTTCTTTTTGATCTAATGTTGCCACAATGTGGTTTTCAACAATAGATTCTTTTCCTTTTTTACTTTTTTTTTGTTTTTTTCACTTTTATGTGGATTGAAAGTTTGGATACTCCCCTTTATCATTTCCTCCTAATATTCCATAGCAGAAGAAGGTTCAACCGCATTGAGATATTGGGACAGCACATTGTCGTTCAAAAAGGTTGGTTGGATGGCTGGTTCAATGGAATCCCATTCAATTAATTCTGGTTATATGAGAGTCAAGGGATCAACGCTTTGTCTTGGTTCAATGGGATTTATAAATAGGACCTAATTTGACGGTTTGTACATTGTATCATTCAGTTCTATGACATGCGCCTCTTCTAAATGTTCTAAAGAAGTAGGATCAAAGTCTTCCTCACTAGACTCCTCTAAGGTTTCCGTTGGGAAAAGTCTCATGGATTAAACCTAACGTTTGATTCTTGCATAGTAGGTCTCCATGAAGGTACATAGGGTTCACCTACCCATTGATTTACTTCTATTTCTATGCTTGGAGTATCCTCTATGATCACTTGGCTTGAGCTAGATGCTTGATTCTGATTTGATGGTGGAATAGAAGCCTTTCCTTTGCTAGAAGTAGTATAGGTATGAACAAAATCAATACCCTTGTCATGGCATGACTCATCAGATAATGTATCTCATTCCCATTCATTAGAATCTTCATCACTATGAGATTCTAATTGCAAAATTTGATCATATAGTATGGGATAATGCTTTTTAGTGTACCCTTCTTCTAAGTACCCTACACCGGTCTTCATTTTGCTATCTCGCCATGTCATTTCTATAGGTTCAATGAGCCCTGCATTTCTTTCTCCCAAAGGTCCTCGGCCTTTGTATCCTATCTTTTGCATGATTTGAAAGCCCTTCCCATATTGATGTGTGGGAATGCTTATGTTTTGGATACGCTTCTCTTGAGCACTTGACTCTTCATCTTTGTACAACCAATTCAGAATCTCATTGTCTTCTTCATCCATGGCAGATGATGTACTTGCCCTCACAAAATGATCATTATACTTGTGTGGCAGATTTGAGGGTCTTCCATAGGACTTAGGTGATAAGGGTAAGTCCATCATTGATAATGAGTATTCACCTACACCTTTTTGCTTGATCTTGCATTTATCTTCAAAATTCTTCATCATTCGGTCCATCTTTTGATAATGGGCCTCCTTGGTGTACACTTGGACAAATTTAGTTAGATCTTCCTTCAGTTTTTCAATAATATTATCCTCACTAACCTTCTATTTTCCCTTAGTCGATGTAGCTAGGTTAGTGAGTTTTGGTATGTGTCCAATAACAATTTCCTTTTCTATCTTTTCTTTCCCTTTAATAATGGGATGTCTTTAGAACTTTTTCCTTTCTCCATTTGATTAGGTATAGACCCCTCTGTATTGTGTGGGACTGGAAAGTCATTGATAGGCTTGATGTTATTACAATATTGGAAGGGGTTTGAGTCCCCACTTACAATTATTTCCTGCCCTAGATAAGGAAACTTTAAACATTGGTGGTAAGTAGAAGGTGTTGGAATTAGGAGAGACAGGTACTAAGAGGGGAGGGGTGAATCAGTACCTTCAAAACTTTACTTGTAAACCTTTTAGATTTATAACTGTAAACTGTGATAACCGACCAAAATAACTTGAATCTAATTGTATGAATCAATCATCCTTTTAACTTATGAAAGTAAACAATATGAAATCAATATGACAATCACATAACACAAGTATTTTGGTAACACAAAAACCCTTGTTAGAAGGTAAAAACTGCGGTGGGGATGACACCCACAAATTCTTCACTACTGTAGATAGAAAAGGTTTGCCTGTTAGGGCTACAAGTTTTGATCACTTTTGGTGATCTTACCCTGTTAGGAGTAACATATTAGATCAGCTAGATGTACACAACACTAATGAAGTGTGCACTCGGTTAAGAGATTTACATAAGACAGTTAAGTCTACTCTGTTAAGAGATTTTATCCAAAAACTCTATTACAATTGTTAGAAAGCAATAGGTAATTATTTTCTAGTTGACAACTCAATTATCTAAAACAGATCTATAAGTGCTCATAAAATATCACCTTAGTTGTGATGAATCTCTGCTCTGTTATGCTCGGTAGCCTTCTCTGATTTTGCTCAATCTGATAACCTCTCTACTTTTTTCTGCTATGTTAACTGATTGACTTGAAGTTAGGCAAGTGCTTCAAGTGCTCTATTTTCATATATCAGTTCACACCAAAATGATGCGAAACACAAATATATAGTGTTCTATTTTTGCCGCTTAAACAAAAATTAGGTTACAAGACATAGTCATAACCCTAAGATCTACGGTGTAAAATATCCTAGATCAACTATTATAATAAGATAGACATTACATTTAATGAGTATCTATTACAATAAATGTTCCTTGATCTTGGTAAACCATTTTATGATCTGTTGTAACCGTTTGCATAGAAGAATGTGCCATTTCAGATTACTATGTCATTTTCTGTGATCCTCGATAAACACTGTATAAACTACTCGGTGTATATTGTGATGCTCGGTGTTTACTGTCTGTCAGCGTTGGTGTCTGCTGGTGCTCGGTAAACTGTGTAGTACTCGGTGTGAATGAACTACCGACTAGTTTGTCTTGCTTCTAGTTACCGACCAACTCAATGTAAGTGACCGACTGATATGTATGATAGCTTTTGATACTAAGTGACAACCTTAAATGCTCAATAGAGATTAACAAAAGGAATGACCTGCATTTCATGGATCCACGACCTTCCTAACAAGATATTGTAGGTCAACTTTAAATCTTGCACTTGACAAATTGTCTCCTTTTGCATAGGACCAACTCTTATGGGAAGTACTATGACTCCTTTTGATGCTCATTCTTCATCATCGTAAGCTTTGATCATTATTTTTTTCTTTGAATCAATAGCTCCCTCATAAAATCCTAGGGCTTTGACCAAGTTTAGGGTACATATATTTAAACCAGCTCCTCCATCAATAAGCACTCTTTTCACTCGATGTTTTTGAATAAGGACTTCTATGTGCAAAGGTAAATTTTGAGGATGATTTAAGGACATGTCATCTTGTTTAGGAAATGATAAGCAATGAGGATAAAATAGGTGTCCTACCATATTTTGAAACTTGTCTACCTCCAAATTTAGAGGCACATTGGTTTCCACTAAAGCTTTTTCCAAAATTTCCTTATGCGTGGGTGATAACTTGAGCAACTCTAAGATAGAGATTTGAGCGGGAGTTCTTTGGAGTTGATCAACCAAGTTGTATTGCTTTGATGATGATGTGGAAGCTTGACTGGATATCAAAATTCTAGGAGCAATTGTAGGTAAAGTGATTTTCGAAGCTTGCCCCCTAGTGACAACATTTGATGATGCTTTTCTTAATTTCTCCTTTATTACAACAACATTTATGGTATTATCCTCTTCACTTAGAGTATTAATCATGTTGTCATAAGTATGAGCAAAGTTCACTTTCTCATTACCTCTTTTTTGATTTTGGTTGGAATTAGATGACTTGCCCTTTTCATGATTCAAAAAGGGGTTCTTGAAGGCCGTATGATCTTCATTGTTTTGAGGTCCTTCAATTTTGATAGTTCCATCATCTATTAGGTCTTGCACTAAGTGTTTTAACTTCATGCATTCATTGGTTTTGTGACCCTTATTTCGATGATACTCACAATGGTGAGAATCATTCCACCAATTAAGTTTAACTTGAGGTTCATAAGGTCTCAAATCAGGTAATGTGATGATTTTATTAGCAACCAAAGTCCTTAATGCATTCTCCAAGGGTTCACCTAAAAAGGTGAATTTTATTTTATGATATGTGGAGAAAAAGGGTTTGGGCTTATTCCCATTATTATTATTAAAAGGATTTTTATTAGAATTGTTGGCATTGTTGAAATTTTTATTGGAATTGTTGGAATTAAATGGAGCTTTATTCGTTTGATTTACATTATTTGAAGAATTAGCTCCACTTGATAATTTAAAAGGGGTTGCCTTCAAGTTGTGGGCCTGCACAACTCCATCGCTCACAAGATTTTTGTTATTATTCTTTAGCCATAACTTAGGCTTATCATTGTGATTATTGGACCCTTGATTATTGATATATTTAGATACATAATTATTATTGTTATTTTTGGTATTGGAGTTGTTCGAATTAAATAATTTTATTTCTCCCTTTTGACCAAAACATCCTCAATCTTGATCCCATTTTCAATAAGTTTTTCAAATGTTGGGGGACATTGGAGTTGTAATCGATAATTCATTTCCATGGTCAAATTATTTGTGAAATTTTCCATCTTTTCCTTCTTGGGGATACTTTGTGGATACCTTGCAAAAATGGTCCTCCACCTTTGTAGGAATCCTAAGAAGGACTCTCCATCTTTCTGTTTGGTATCACACAATTTGAGCATCGTGATTTCATGCTCGATATTATAGGAATAATGGGTCACAAACTTGGAGGCTAACTCCTCAAAAGTTTTTATTCCTTGGGGTAACTTTGAGAACCACTCCATGGCGGGTCCTCCCAAGCTTCTAGGAAAGAGTCTCATTAGATATGTATCATTGTGCATGAACTCAATGCTTAAGGCACAAAACTCCCTTAAGTGATCCTGTGGGTATGTTTTACCCATATACTTGTCGTACTTAGGAAAAATGGTATTGAAGGGGAAGGGTGCCATAACTAAGCTTTTGTCGAATGGGAAAGGACACAAAGCTTCAATAGAAAAGGCCTTAGGTTCTATCACCTTTTTCATGGTATCAATTTTCTCTTGGAAGGCTTTTAGTTGTCTATTCATAGCATTCATGGGGTTATCTTGCTCTTGATCTTTCTTAAGTTGTTTTATATCGTAATCATGCGGAAGCTTTACTCCCGCTTTGGCTAGGTTTAAGAAAAATTTCTCCCTATCCCTATCTATCAATCTCTCCATGACTTCTAAGATTTCTAGGTCTTGGGCTGCTCTCTCAACCTTTTCTTCAATTGTTTCCTTAGGATTATGATTGGCATTTTTGGTGTTATTGTTTTTTCCTCCTTGGTGATAGTCATGGAACGTGGAATTCTTATCCATTTCTTCAAGTCTTTCTTCGAATAAGTTTGGGGAAATTTCCTCTTGATTAGGACCTTTAAAAAGACTTTGATATTCAAATTCTTAACTTCTTTAGCAACACAAGTGCTATCTCCTTGTAAAGACACCTTAAGCTTATGGGACCGTGTGGAAACTGACATCCAACAAGGGTTTGATTTGAATTGATCCTTGATTTGAAAATTGTTGATTTTAATTGAAGAGATTAAAAATATAAGATGAACTTTCACTGGATATCTCTCTCACTTGTTTATGTATTTCAAACACAACAATCACGCATACACTTGTCTCTTTTTACCCACCAACACAAAATGTTCGATTTTGAAAGTACATTATCACGGGTCTTGCACAAAAAGAAACTTCAAGCACCTACCTAGCACAAGATTTAGCTCGTAAACATGGCTCTTAAAAGGTGGTCTTGCTATTTTATCAAGGATTTAATATGTATTCCATTCAAAATGGATCCTAAACTTTCATCCCCCAAGTATTTTAAGGGGCTTCCCACCACCGGTATATCGGATTTTTGTGCAATCCTGAAGGATTACTCGAGGAAGTTCAAAAATTTAGTATCCTTTTGTCACACACCCCATTAAGGATGTATGTGTTTTGTTTTATAGTGGGTTGGATTCTTGCGGCAAAAGCAAGTGTATCCCACTTTGGGTTGTCCCTCTCACCGTCTCTTTTAAGGCAAAACTTGGGAGGCGAGCTCACTAATGTTCTAGCATGTTCATGATAAGCAAGGAAATGGAGTTAAGAGAGAGTTTTTGGGAATTTGATTCACCAAAAGGTGAAGAGCATATCCCTAACTTTTTCTTAATTTCCCAAACACAATAAACAAGGTTCAATTTCCTCACCCACTAACTATAGGGATTTGAGTATTTCTACTCTCCTCCACAAACGAGGGGCTTTGATTTTATGTGCTTGATTTCCTCAATCTTTCTTCTTAATTAAAAAGTTTAACACCTTTGGCATTTTGATTCACTAGAAGAAGTGAAGAGCATAGGCCTACTATCAAACTTTCCAAACAAAGATAGGCTGTTTTCTTTAATTACTAGATTCATAAAAGCACCAAATTCCACAATTTAAGAAAAAAATTCACTAGTTTAAGGCTTACCTTTCCCTATAGGTAGCAAAGGCTAGGGGCATTTTTGAGTGATTTTTCCATTTTAACATTACCTTGGCTATAGTTCCTTTCCAATGTGCTTTTCCTCCAACAAAGTTAGTCAACAAAAATGGCCACAATGATGGAAAGAAAATGAAATTGAAGAAGCAAAGATCGAATTGAATCTAAGGCCTTAGTTACAAATTTTTAGAAAATCCAATTAAGTGAAACAAACTTAGCTTTATATGCTTCTACAACCTTAAGATAGTTCTCATAAACCTGATTTTCCTCTTGTGAATCCTCAAGAACTGATTTGATGTGAGCAAAGTTCTCCCTCTTGATTTTCTTAGTCAAAGCCTTGTCTTCTTGGTTGAATTTTCTCTCTGGTTTTTTCACTTTTCTATGGTTAGACATCTTGTAGAGTCATGAAAATCATTTTACCACAGTTAGATAATGAAAATTTATAGTTTATGCAAAAGCATTTTCGTAATGCTTAAAAGTGCTATTTAACTTTTTGAAAGTGCTACTAATTGGATTAAAAACACTACTTGAATTTTCAAAAGCGCAAGAAACAGTAAGTAAAAGCACTGCATAATTAAGAAAAGGTGGTAAAAATTAGGTAAAAGCGCTAAGTAAATGCACAGAAGTGGTTGGAAGTCAAGGAATAAGCATTGTAAGAATAATAGATAGAAAACATAAGGATTTAAAAGTGCTGGATATCGGTGCAAAGGCACTGAACTTATCGCAAAAGCGTTGAAACAATACTCAGAAGCATTGTTAACCATGCAAAAGCGTTGTTTGAGTTGTCAAAAGTGCTATTTCATTGCAAAACCCAAGAGTTAAACATTCATAAATTTGATAAAATGGAAAAATTCTGAGAAATTTAGAAAAGTGAAGCTTACTACCCCACGGTGGGCGTCATTTTGTATACCAGAAATAGTATCTTCATAGGGTTAGTATTGAACAATAAATGAAATAACAACTAAATTACCACAAATGGCAACTCTATCTAAAAAATAATTGAACAATTGAGCACTCTATGGCTCTCTATCTAGGTGTGTTAATGGTGAAGCTCTCAGCAAGCTTCCATTAAAGATAGTCCTAGAATAAGAAATGATAATGATAAAGAAAATGCTAACAATTAATTCAAATTGAAATGCTAAATTGCTCCTAAAATGCCTTTCTAGCTTTAATTTGCAAGAGGTTCTATGCTATTCTCAAATTTTGTGGATGATTTATGAGTGAATTTGGCCTTGCTTTTATAGGATTTGGCAAGGGTAGTGTAGTATAGTTGATCATGATTAAGCTTGAGTTGAGTCCTTGGTTCTGTTAGAATAACTGAGAGGGGGTGAATCGGTTATCCACAGTCCCAAATCAAAATTTATAACTCAAAACAATTTACTTCTACTTCTGCAACTCGGTAATATCAAATACTATATTGTATGTGCTTTTACCGATTACCAGTCATTAACAAATAATGATTACTGACCAAATCTAACATGCAATATGTAAAGTATGATAACAAACAATCATCACAATCAACACATAACACAAAAGATTTAACGTGAAAACCATGTGAAGGGAAAAACCACTTGGGACTGACAATCCAAAATATTCACTCTTCTGAAGTGAGGTCAGTGAAGACCCAACCCTGTTAAAGGTTACAAACACACTGTTAAGTGTGACCTTGTTAGAGGATTTAAGACCAATCGTTATCGTCCAACCAACATTCACTATGGGGTTGATAGGATAACAATGTTCATTCTATGAGTGATACATAAAAAGACTTTCAAGTCCACTCGGTTAAGAGATTTATCTGTATACAATGGTTAAACTGTAACAGTAGTTTGATCTGAATACAACACAACTTTAATTGCAAATTATCAGATCGATTCTTAAGTTCATTCAAATCCTCTAATCAATGTGTCTATTTTGTTTCAATTTCATTGACTTACTATCACTCGGTAATAGCTTCATGTCACTTGATAAACTCTGCAGTTAGGTTCTTCTTTAACCAGTTTGATCAGACATACATGAAACGTGTTCATGCAATAGTTCTGCAGTCTCCTCCCGACATTACCTTTTTCATTATGAAATTCCAATATCTTAAATAGACAAGTAAACCATTTTCTTCTGCTCCATTAGATTTTGCCGCTTAATCATCTTCGTTGATTTTGTCATTTAAACATCCCTCGATTGTTGTGTCAGTAACACATTTCAATCTCATCTTTTAAATATTTTTTGAATTTTGCTAGCTGTCGATCTTCATAACAAACTTTATTTGTTACCTCGAAATCATACACTTTCCAACTCATCAATTTTGTTAGCTAAACTAATCATTTAGTTCCTTTTTGCTCTGTTCAGGTAACAAAGAAATGTGTTGGTGAACACAAGCTCAGTTTATATTGTGCTCGGTATACACTATACTCTGTCGGTGTATACTGAAATGCTTCATCAACCGACAACACTATTTTGTGTCTTTCAGCTCTTTTCTTCATCATAGATGAATGAAACATAATTAAGTCAATAACATAAGGTCATAGACTTATCAAAAAGTTACTCAATGTGTTCTTTATCCTCATTTGTCATATCCATCTTCCTCATGTAGATATTTATGTTCTTCATCTCTTTCACTCCTTTTCTACAGATGTTTTGGTATAGTAACTTACAAGATAGGTGCTGTCAAACTAGTTGACATCAATGACAACATATTACTGATTTAATCATATTACATATCTAATCAGCAACTCGGTGATCTCTAATCACATATTCTTCAATCAGGTTTTAAATCAATTGTAGTCCATCAATCTCTCCCTTTGGCATTGATGGCAACTCAAGTAATATGAAGTATATCATACACATACCAAACATGTATTCTACAACTCTATGAACAAATGTTGTACAAGCTCTCCCTAGCTTAATATGTTTAATCACTACATTACTCAATGGCATTACAAATGCAGCTTTGACATTCTGCATATATGTTATTTTCAGTTCTCAAGTTCCTTCTTCTGTTCTCAGTAACTGATCTTCAGTGTTCTCCCTTTCTTTCAGTTTGTCTCTTCCTTAAATTGATGTTTCTCATCGGTGCATATTGTTACATATTAGTTTATCTCTCCCTTTGACAACAATGCCAAAGAAATAAATAAACATACATCTCCGTGTGTTTTATCAATCTTTATGCTATTGTAGAACTCTGTTGTCAGGTGCATACTCTGTATACTAATATGCCAATATGTTCCAGTACTCCAAACTTTTCACAACCTTAGACATGATCCAAAGTGTGAACTATGCTGCATCAACATGAATGTTCTTGTAAGATTAGGCTGATGCAACATCCAGATCACATTAGTGACCGATAGATAGGGGATGGACCCCAAGTCTAGTCCTCAAGTATTCAAATGTATCCTTCGGTAGAGGCTTTGTAAATATGTCTGCAAGTTGTTCTTTTGATGTAACAAATTATAACTTTACTTGCTTCTCCTGTACTTGTTCTCTTAAGTAGTAATACTTAATAGATATATGCTTTGTTTTAGAGTGCATCATTGGATTCTTTGAAATATTAATTGCACTGGTGTTGTCAAAATATATAATCACCGGCTCAGTGATTGCCTCATTCATACCTTCCAACACTTTCTTAATATACACAATGTTTGAACAATTTGTAGTAGCAGCAACATACTCTGCTTCAGCTATAGACTGAGAAATGCAAGCCTGCTTCTTACTTGTCCATGTAGCAAGTCTTTCACCAAAGAAAAATGCTCCTCCGGTGGTACTTTTTTTGTCATCCACATTTCCAGCCCAATTAACATCGGTATAGACCTTCAACTCAAATTTGCCTTCCTAAGAATACCATAATCCATAATCTTCTATTTTCTTCAGGTATCTTAAGATTCTCTTTGTAGCAATCATGTGAGACTCCCTAGGATTTGTAGAAAATCTTGCAACAATTCCCACAGCATGTGCTATATCTGGTCTACTATGTACTACATACATTAACTTACCAATCATAGATCGGTACAGTGTCTGGTTCACCTCTGTAGTTTCATCTTCCTTTGTTAGTTTACATCCAGTAGCCATCGGTGTTCCCACAGGTTTAGCATCCTCCATGCCAAATGTCTTCAATACTTCCTTGATATATTTAGATTGTGTGATGAATATCCCATCACTCTGCTGAATCACTTGTAATCCTAGAAAGAACTTAATCTCTCCAAACATAGACATTTCAAACTCTTTTCTCATTTCATTAGCAAAGGCTTTACATATGTGATCTTGACTTCCAAAAATAATATCAATCACAAATATTTCAGCAATAAGAATAGTATCAACAGTATCTCCTTTCATATACAAATTGTTGTTCTCACTTGTTCTAACAAATCCAATACTTAATAAATAAGTATACAGCCTTTCATACCAAGCTCTCGATGCTTGCTTCAAACCATATAAATCTTTATGTAATCTACATACCATGTCTTTGTTGTCTGGATCAACGAACCCTTCTGGTTGTTCTATGTAGACCTCTTCTTCAAGTATTCCATTAAAAAATGCTGACTTGACATCCATTTGATAAACTTTGAACTTTTTGTGTGCAACATATGCAAGTAACATTCTAACTCCTTCCAATCTAGCAACAAGTGCAAACGTTTCACCATAATCAATTCCTTTCTCCTGTGCATATCCTTTGCATACTAATCTAGCTTTGTTTCTTGTTACTTCTCCATTTTCATTCAACTTGTTCTTGAATATCCACTTAGTACTGATAACATTTTTATCTTTAGGTCTGGGTACTAAGGACCAAGTTTTGTTCTTCTCTATCTGTTCTATTTCCTCTTTCATTGCATTAACCCATTCATCATTTTCTAATGCAACTTTCACATTCTACGGTTCATATTCACAAACTAGACATGTACCTTGTCTTGTCTTACTCCTTGTTTGCATGCTAGCTTGTCTATCCCAATAATTTGTGTCTCAGGATGATGTCTTTTGACAAATCTAGCTAGCACACGATCTCTTCTTTCTTGTTCATCCTATGCAGGTTCATTTTCTTGCTCTGTAGGTCCATCCTGCTCGTCGATTTCTCTTTCCTATTCTTCAGTGTTGTTTTCTTGTTGACCGATTATCATAGTCTATGGCTTTAGCAGAAACTCGGATTGTTCAATGTAAGTGAATCTCCCATAGTCTTCCGGTTCCTTTCTGCTTTCCTTTGCATTCTTGTCATCAAACTCATCAACACGAACATTAGTGCTTTCAATCATTTTATTTGTAACTCGGTTTAAACACTTGTATACTTTACTTTTAGTGGAATATCCTAGAAATATCCCTTCATCACCTTTTGAGTCAAACTTCCCATTTCTTTCATCTTTTAGAATAAAGCATTTCAATTCTTTACCAGTCTCTTTTTCTACTTTAGCTTTATACCACTTGAACATCTTGAATGCCTCAGATTTTTTTTTCAAGAACATGACAGTCATCAACCTAGTATAATCATCAACAAAAAGAATAAAGTATCTGTCTCCATAATAACTCTAAGTTCTCATACGACCACATAGGTCGGTATGAACCAACTCAAGTATCTTCTTTGTTGAATAATCTTTGCTTTTGAAACTAGATTTAGTCATTTTACCTTTCTAACATTTATGACACATAACATGATCAAGTTTTGACAAGTTAGGCAGACCTCTAACTCTTTTCCTTTTATTGACCTTAATCATGTTATCAAAATTCACATGACATAACCTCTTACGCCATAACCAAGCATCTTCAATTTTCATCATCAAGCAAGAAGACTCATCAATATTAAGATAAAACAGATTACCTCTTGATTGTGCTTCAATTCCAACTAGTCTTCCTCCATCATAAAAAAATTTCACTTTCTTGCTCTCAAAAGTAACTCGGTGACCTAAATTGTTCAGTTGTGCCAAACTTAGCAAATTATAGTTTAGTCCTTCTACCCAATAAGCATTTTCACATTTTATTCTATCATTTATCATCAGGGATCCTTTACCTCTTACCATACAGGGTGTGTCATTACCCATCTTAACAGATCCTCCATTATATTGCTCAAGATGATCAAATTTATCATCATCACTAGTCATGTGATGTGTACAGCCACTGTCTACGATCCATGTATTATTTTTATTTACTTTTGAGATCAGTGATGTTTCTACATGTTTTTCTTCTTCCTTGGAATCATCTTTCATAACAACAAATACAACTTCTACATCATCATCAAAATCAGATTCAGACTCATTTTCTTCTGCTATGTAACATACCTTTTTACCTCAGTCATTATTGTCTTGGTTGTCTCTGTTGTTGTGTCGATAACTCCTGCTATTTCTTCTCCCATAACTTCCTTCAGATTGGTCTTTGGTTCTTTCATCATCTTTCTTATGTGGACATCTAGCAACAATGTGGCCAACCTCTTTACAATTAAAGCATGCTAAAGGTAACTTACCTCTATACCTTCCTTTTCCTTTAGGCAACCTTCGGGCCATAAGAGCTTCAAGTTCATCAAGCTCATCATCAGTATTTCTATCACTATCATCTTTATTATTCCTGCTACTAGACTTACCAATCTTCAGAGAAGTTATGAAAGTGGATTCAACATTTAGTACAACACTATTATCATAATTGTTCAATTCAAATGTTGTAAACTTTCCAATCAGATTATCAAGAGTGAGTGTGCTATTAGGTGCTGACCTATTTTCATGAATTGCAACTATCCTGATGGCATAGATAGGCAATAAGGTTCTTAGAATTTTGCTTACCACAGTGTCTTCATCTATAACTCCATCTGATGCTCTAATAGCGTGAACTACCTCTTTTATCTTGTTTGTATATTGCACAATATTTTCACCTTCTTTCATCTTCATGTCATCGAATCTACCTCTTAGGCTTTCAGCTCTTGCTCTTTTGATATTCACATCTCCACTGTATATTTGTGCAAGTTTATCCCACATCTTCTTAGCAGAATCACAATCCTTGATGTCTTCAAATTCGACATCTAAACAGGCATTAGTAATCTCCATCATGGTAATATTATGTTCATGCATGTCTCTTAGTTGATCAAGGGTTAGGGGACCAATGGGCGGTGCAAGGTATCCATTCTGCATCAGATCTAGTGCAGAATTCCCAATTCCAGATACATGCAGCTTCATTCGACTTTGCCATATTGTGAAGTTCTCCTTGTTAAGCTTTGGCACTTCCCTCTTAAACATTTTGAGACCTTTATGTTGAAGTCCTTAAAAATCTATTCCAAGCAACCAACGCTCTGATACCAATTGTTAGAATAACTAAGAGGGGGGTGAATCAGTTATCCATAATCCCAAATCAAAATGTATAACTCAAAACAATTTACTTCTACTTCTGCAACTCGGTAATATAAAATACTATATTGTCTGTGCTTTTACTGATTACCAGTCATTGACAAATAATGATTATCGACTAAATCTAACATGCAATATGTAAAGTATGATAACAAACAATCATCACAATCAATACATAACACAAAAGATTTAACGGGGAAACCCTGTGAAGGGAAAAACCACCTAGGACCGACAACCCAAAATATTCATTCTTCTGAAGTGAGGTCGGTGAAGACCCAACCTTGTTAAAGGTTACAAACACACTGTTAGGTGTGACCTTGTTAGAGGATCTAAGACCAACCATTATCATCCAACCAGCATTCACTATGGGGTTGATAGGATAACAATGTTCATTCTATGAATGATACATAAAAAGACTTTCAAGTCCACTCGATTAAGAGATTTATCTGTATACAATGGTTAAACTGTAACAGTGGTTTGATCTGAATACAACACAACTTTAATTTCAAATTATCAGATCCATTCTTAAGTTCATTCAAATCCTCTTATCAATGTATCTATTATGTTTCAATTTCATTGACTTACTGTCGCACGTTAATAGCTTCTTGTCACTCGGTAAACTCTACAGTTAGGTTCTTCTTTAACTAGTTTGATCAGACATACATGAAACTTGTTCATGCGATAGTTTTGCAGTCTCCTTCTATCGACATTACCTTTTTCATTATGAAATTCCAATCTCTTAAATAGACAAGTAAACTGTTCTCTTCTGCTCCATTAGATTTTGCCACTTAATCATCTTCGTTGATTTTGTCCTTTAAACATCCCTTGGATGTTGTGTCAATAACATGTTTCAATCTCATCTTTTAAATATTTTTTGAATTTTGCTAGCTGTCGATCTTCATAACAAACTTTATCCCTTACCTCGAAATCATACACTTTCCAGCTCATCAATTTTGTCGGCTAAACTAATCATTTAGTTCCTTTTTTCTCTGTTCGGTTAACAAAGAAATGCGTCGATGAATACAAGCTTGGTTTCTACTATGCTTGGTATACACTATACTTTGTCGGTGTATACTGAAATGCTTCATCAACCGACAACACTGTTTTGTGTCTTTCAGCTCTTTTCTTCATCATAGATGAATGAAACATAATTAAGTCAATAACATAAGGTCATAGACTCATCAACAAGTTACTCAATGTGTTCTTTATCCTCATCTGTCATATCCATCTTCCTCATGTAGATATTTATGTTCTTCATCTCTTTCACTCATTTTCTACAGATGTTTCGGTATAGTAACTTACAAGATAGGTGTTGTCAAACTAGTTGACATCAATGACAACATATTACTAATTTAATCATATTACATATCTAATCAGCAACTCGGTGATCTCTAATCACAGATTCTTCAATCAGGTTCTAAATCAATTGTAGTCCATCAAGTTCCACCCTTTGAAGACAATGCAAAGTTTGTGAACTCAAAGCTTGGGACAAGAAGACAAGATGAATGGACAAGATTCTCTTTCACTTTGAGTAATTGAGATTGAATTTGGCTTGATCCATGTGAGCTCAATTCCTCAAATCCTATTGGTTGATTGAATTTCTTCCCCTTTGGTTGTTGAAATAAATTAGGATTTAATTAATTGATTCAAATTCATTTGTTTAGCCATGTACCCCTTGAATGGGTTGAATTTGATTTAATTCAAACTATACAATTAATATAATTAATTGCACATTGAATTGATTTAACTTGATTAAAATGCTCTTGATTTTGATTTATATTGAATTAAGACTTGATTTTAATTTTGATTGGCTAAATGTTCATTGTGATTCAATTGCTTTGATCTTGTTCTTGATTTGCTTTGATTTGTTACTTAATTGTCTTTGTCCATTTTCAGGTGATTACACCTCTAACAAGGACTATGTACTGTAATGTTTCAATAAGCTCCTAACAGGCGGGCTATATCTTCTAACAAGGATAACTATACTCTCAGTACATCATTTGTGGGTGCTAATTCCCACCAGGGTTTTCACCTTTAACAGGGTTCATTGGATTTGATATTTTTATTGCTTAAAGTTTAAAGTTTAATAATATTTCATACAACTGATTCACCCCCCCCCCCCTCTCAATTGTATTGTGGACTGTTATTCCTAACACAAATGTGCTAGATAATAGGGCTATTTTTAAAGTCATTTGACTTATTAGGCTCCAAATGAACATGGCCTACACCCATCCTTGTCGTAGAAAAGAAATAACCAAAATAACTTACTCTAGGAAAGAAATTACAACTCTTGATATGGCTAATTAAAGTTGATGTTACAACAAGGTATTTTAAAAGATCAACAAGGGCATGTCTGGCCTGTGCAAAATAATCATTAAGCCATCGTTCCCTAAAGCCTGGCTGATGAATGCTATTGCTCCTTGCAAGTAAAGGTTTTTTCATCGTGAAGTACAAGGAGTAAACTCCTTCACAAGGAGTGGAATTATATATGTGATGGTGGAGATGTGTAATAGAAACATGATTCCAGGTCATCATAAAAGGACCGACCCCCTAGATTACATAAATAACTTGATTATTTAGATGACAACTAAGCAAAAATAAGATCCCTAAGGAAATTTTATGGTCACATCTAATAAAGTAAGCCTGCATCCTTAAAACATTGTGCCACCTCATCAAGTACATATTCAAATTAAAAAAAATCCCCTTACCAAGTGTCCCTTACTTAGTACTATACATGGAAGGGTGGTGATAGGACAAAATCCAACATGAGGTACACAATACTAGCCATCACAGCCAAACCGATCCACTACTCTCCATCTTTTTTAGAAGTTGGTCTCTCTCTCTCTCTCTCTCCTTATGAGAGTTTGGAAATTCCTCATAAGAGAATCCTACTTTTTCTCGCACCTAATTCCTTCTAGCATACAATTTGTTGAATCTAGATAATACACAATCATGTTCCCTTCTCTATAAACATGGTCAATGTCGAAGGAGTCTAGGCCCAATAGAGGCCTATGTATGTCGTCCACAATACCATGAATTGACTAATCGATCTAAATAAACCCTTTAATAGCCTGAATAACCACCATCAAGTCACCTTTTATAGATAAGGTTTTGACACCAATTGACAGTGCAATCTTGAGTCCCCAAGAGAGGCCCATAACTTATGATTGGTTATTTGTATAGTTATGTAACTTTCCATTATAGGTTGCCACTATATTCCCAATCTTTGTTTTGATCAATCCCCCAAAAGCAACATCACTGTGACTTAACTTAGTCATCCAATTAGTTGAGCTCGATACATACATGCTTAAAATGGGTCCATTTGATGTTCCTCCTCTTAATCCTCTTGGAGTTATCCACCTTCATGAAGTAGTCAACAAGGCCCCAATTCCCGGATGTTATTTTGCCAAGTTGTGATGGAGGGGAGGAAATGAAAGGCATGTTGAAGATAGCCAAGTTCTTCAAAAGAGCTTTGTGTAAATTAAAAAGAAAATGTCCACTGAGTAATCCTTGTCTCTAAATATTCTATGGTTCTTTTCTTTCCACACACTCCAACTCGGAATGGGGGGATTAGCTTCTAGAGTTTCCTGATTCAAGGGTTAAAGGAAATCCCTCACTAATTGTAGATGGATTGTTGAATCTCCCCATTGATAACCCAGTCCATATGAAAAAGCACAACACCTTACTCCAAAGTTTTTGAGTAAATGGGAAATTAATCAAAAGGTGAGAGATAGTTTTAATCCATGCTTGAAGAGATTGTCTTGCGTAAGGATTTTATTGTGCATCACTATCCACCAATAGAAATTAATTTTTAGGGTGAGATGGGAATTCCAAAGTCTTCTCTAGATGTCAACATTACTCCCACACAAGAGTATTTAATAAGCTATTTTTACAGTGAATTGACCACCAACATTCTTAATCCAAAATAATTTGTCCTCTCATTGAAACATCAAAATTCTCACACACTAAATCACCTTTTGTAAGTCCCTAGTTACAAGAAAGAGTTGTTGTTGATCCCGATAGAAAAGAGAAATGTTCTCCCAAGATCTAGATTTAGTTAAATAGTCAAACTCCCAATCCCTAAAGAAACCCCTTGAAAGACAACAGATGGAATTGAACATAGGGTGAGACAAAAGGGGAGTGTTCTCTAACCACACATCATCCTAGAAGTGTGTCAAATGGCCATCCCCAATCTGCCATCTTAGTCCCATCTATAGGATATTCCTACACTTAAGAATGTCATTCCAGATCTTGGATCCAATGGTTAGGCCGTGCGTAGGAAGGAAGTAATATAAATTTTTGTTATTTACATATTTGGCAACCATAATGTCACACTAGTCGACTGTATGAAGGGATAATCTCCAACCAATATTGGCAAGAAGATCTTTATTAAGATGAGTAATTTTCTTGATGCCAAGCCCTCCCATAATTTTCAATTGGTGGACCTTGTCCCAGTTAACAATGGAAAACCTTTTTTTCCCTTCCAAACTCATCCAAAGGAAGGTTTTCTAAATTCTCTCCAACTTGTCAACCATAGAGTTATAGATTCAAAAAGTGAGAAAATAAACAAGGATACGTGGAAGGGAAGCTGTCAGGAGTTGAAATATACCAATATTGCTAAGAAGTTTTTCCTTCCATCTAACAAACTTGCATTGGGTTCTATGAAGGATTGAGTTCTAGAAGGAACTAGTGACCTCCTTAATAGTGAGTGGAAGCCCAAGGTAGGTACTAGGAATATTAGCACATTGACAACCAAGAATGTTTTTTATTTTATTTTGTAGAATATCTCACACATTGAAAAAGTATACATTACTTTCTCATAATTTATAGTTTGACATGAGACATGGGCATATTTTTTAAGGAAGCATTTCCAAAATCTAGCTTTAACCACCAAGGTTTTACCAAGAGGATGGTATCATCCACAAAGTACTGGAGGAAAATTGGAGGACAATCCCCTTTCCTCCCATTATCTTTATAAAGAGATACATGAATAACACGTTCTCCTGTCTAATGCCTCTAGTGAGCCTAAAAATTCCCCTCAAGACACCATTGGCCAAGATAGAGTAATGCACAATAGCCACACACTCCTTGATCAAACCAATAATTACGTTGTTAAAGCCAAACTTCTGCAAGACTTTAAACAGGAAGTCCCACTTGACCCTATTATAAGCCTTTGAAACATTTAATTGGAATACCATCCTAGGCTAGTAACACTTATCAATAGAGTGAATAGTTTCATGGGTTGTGAGGGTAGCATCAAGGATTTGTTAGTAGGGGACAAATCCTTTCAAATTGCAGTTAATAAGCTTGTTCAATAGGGGTTTGATCCTATCAACCAAAACTTTTCAAAAACAAAATTATAAACTATATTACAAAGACTTATTGGCCTAAAATTTAGGAAACAATTTGGCTCACGTGTTCTAGGGACTACAACAATCTAGGAGTTATTCAACTCTTCAACAATTTATTGGTCCTAAAGAAATCTTTAGTGGCGTAGACAACATCGGGGCCAACAATATCCCAAAACTCCTAGAAAAAGTAGGGAGAAAACCATTTGGACCAAGTTGTTTGTGGAAACCCACGGAAAAGGTAGCACTCCTATGTTCCTTCAACATAATTGAAGTGATCATTTCAACATTATCAGCATTACCAACAACCTTTGGGAGGCATTCTAACAACTGATACTCTAGAAGCTTGTCCGTAGTACAACCATCATCTTTGTAAATCTTGCAAAAGTAGTATGAGGCCATGAGACCCAACTTGACATCCTCCTTAATTTTACAATTGTTTTCATCCCATAGGATGATGATGGAATTTCTCCTCTTCTAAATATTGGTTGAACAATGAAAGAAGGCCAAGTTATGATCACCTGCTTTCAACCATTGAATCCTAGATTTCTTCTTCAAAAAGTTTTCTTCCCTACAAATAATTTCCTCCCGCTAAGTTCTCAAAGCTTCTTCTTCAACATGTGTTTGCCCATAGAGGTCTCCTATAGCCATTCTATCTTGAATGGTGGTAAGTCTTGAACAAATTTCCGTTTTCTTCACAAAAATGTCACCAAATGTGACTTTATTCTAGCTCTTTACATTCCTTCTAATAATATTCAGTTTATGAGCAATATGGTACATGGAAGTCCCGCAGACGGTAGAATTCCACCAATTTTGAATGCAACAATAGAAGCTGGGATGGGTTGTCCACATAATTTTATAATGAAAAGGGCAATGTCCTTTTTGTGGACTACTTTTCCAATCAAGAAGAATAGGTTTATGGTCTAAAATAGTCTGAGGAAGGGCAAATAAAGAAGACTTAAATACCAAGTCCTAGTTAAGATAGCAAAGGAATCTATCCATCTTAGCCTAAATAAGATCATTGTCCTTCCTATGATCTGACCAAGTGAAGAATTGCCCTTTTATGTATACAAAACTAACTTCATTGATGAAGTCTGATAAATCAAGTATACTGTCTTAAAAATCTTCACTTTCGCCCATCATTTTAGAAGGGAAAAGCCACGAGTTGAAGTCCCCAACTAGCAGTCAACAAGAAGTGCACAATTTTTTACTAAAGGAAAAGATCTCCCAAACTCATTTCCTATCAAGGAAGGAGTTGGGGCCATAAACATTGACCAAAAACCAATCACAATCATCAAAAAAAATTTTAATAGCAAGGAAGTTGGGGCTAGAGGGGATAAACTCATCATCCACATTATGTGGATTCCACATGGTAACAATGCTTCTAGAGGCTTTGTTAGCCTCTCTAATATAGAACTTAGAACCCGACCCCATAACCTTCACAATCATGCTAAAGGAGGGTTATGTCATCTTGACTTCTTACAACAACAACACATCAATACTTTTTTCAAAAATATAATTCTTTAAAGAAAATTTCTATTGAGGGTCATTCAACTTCCTGTTAGCGATTTTTCTTGCTACCTTCAATCCCAAATGTAATTTACAAGACTTGGATTATAGACTTTAAAACTTTGACTCATCCAATTATCTTCATTGATTGAAGACAAGGAAATGCAACATCCACAAGGCATAAAACCTTCTCACTTTGAGCTCCACTAACTCAAGGGGGTATTCCTATTTATATGTTTGAACCATATCACAAACTCACTTTAAACGAAAATGGATAGTTCTAAGATCTAATATAATGGGTATTCATAGTACACCAAACTCAAAGCATAATCCATTTAGCTTCAGGATATCACTAAGAGAAAACTAAATACATCTACACCTGATGACATGACAATAAGATGATTTGATTTGAATGGTATCCGAGATAAACTTTGGAAACTTCATTAGATCAGTGCCTAATCCATAGTGCACAGAGTCAATCTTCAAATCATCATTCATATAGAAAAGATTGCTTCAATCAACTAAATTTCAACACCTATGCATTACATAAATGAATCCATTTGAACAACTACAAAATCATGCTTGCATATCCTTATCATTCACTCAATCTCATAGCAACATGTATACATCATTTAATTTCTTCCTTGAAGGAAATCCATATACATATGATGCAGGGGCATTCTAGGGTACTCAATGAATCTGCATGGTAGTGTGTTGTTTTAGTTCTGTGTTACTTGGTTGCAACTTTAACCAATGGTCTTGGTTATTGAAGGAAGCTTGGTCGCTGAAGGAACTCGGTGAAACCTCTGGCTCTCGGTGGAACTGGTGCTCAGTAATGCATTTGTTGCTTGGCTTGGTCGGTTATTTCACTGGTGCTCAGTTGTTTTTCTGGCGCTCGGTAGTTCTAGTTTACCGATTAGAGTTCTTGGTGATTTGGTTGGTCGACTTGGTGCATTTATTGTTGGTAGCTATTGTTGCATTCTCCTATGTAGATCTAGAGGCCGACATAGAGAATTAAATAATTGTAAGGCTATTTGAGAGCTGACTTGTATTGCATTTAATATTTGTTTGTAGGAGTTAATTGTTTCCTCCAGCTGACTTGTGGCTGAAGATTAGTATTTAAGGAGTGTTTGGGTAGTTGTTTGGGAGATGAGATTGGGAAGTGGAAGTCAGTAATTAGATCTGGATCCTGCAAGATCTTGAAGATTAGATTGTTATCTGATAGTTTGTAATAGCAAAGCTAGTGGTTGTTTGCTTGGAGACAAGGAGATTACTTGGAGGCTTGCAAGCTCAAGTTCAGATCTGCCTTAGGGTTTTCATCAGTTGCTATTTTGTTTCAGAACTGGACTAGCTGGTGTTGGATTGGATTTTTGTTGATCTTGCTGAATAGCTTCTTGATTGTAATTTGCCCTAACCTAGAAGGCCTTACAATTGGGCATGTTAATGAAAATCTAATTTGAGCATATCTTGTTGTGATATTCCACTATGTTGATAGATTGGTTGCAAGGTTGGACTGTCCTTAATTGGATCCACCATCCTTGACTGTGTCAACATATTACACATATGCAAAATGTTTGGAATGTCAAATTAGAAATATTATTGATGCTCTAACTTGATATGAAGGCCAAGTACATAATCTAGAGACAACTTTGTAGTTCCCTTCATTATTTTAAGAAAACCGATTGAAATTGATACATGAACACCCAAACTTTCTGAAACTAGTCTCTATTCCTATGTTGTACTTAACTACATTTACATTTCTTGAGAATAAATATTAGAACCCCTAACAAAGATAAAGAAAAATAAAGATATAGAATAAGAGGAAAATTCTAATCAATTATGTTGTAAACCCGTCCTCTCTTCTATCTGATCTTCAAAAACTAATTTGCCACTTGTCCCTTTTTGAAAAAATATCTGATTTGTTATTAACATATTCATCTTTTCACTTAAACTGACAATATCTTCTTGTCCCCTTGAACTGATCTCCACTAAAATATTCTAATTTATGCCTTGTCATCATTTTACCCCAATATAATTGTAATTGCAAAATATTATCATTTTCCTTAATCTGCTTGATTTTATGTTTACCTTTATCTTTTCCTGTGAGCAATGTTTCTCAATAAAAAAGTAAGCACATCTTAATTTATCATTTCCCAAGACTATATTTTATGAGATCCTTTGTGTGAACAACCTTTTACCCTCATAATTAAAACATTCAACTAATCATCAATTTATTGCATATTTACCCTATTGAAAAATGTCCCTTAGCTGCAACATTTTCCTTTAGAGAAGCATTTAACATCTTTGAACCCCTTTTTTACACCTAGGGCGAAAGCAACTTCCCTTTTGCAAATGACTTTTATCCCTTTTTCCACTCACTTGGAAGCTTGAGTCAAAATATTTCATTGTTTAAGAATTCAATCTTTCATTGCAAAAGAATTGTCTTCCTATAAATGATCTGCATTTTTTTTAATTTTTAAACATGTGAAATCTATGCATTCCTCCACCGCACATGTCAAAATTCACAAGATGCACATAGCAGTGCGTACTGAGAATACAAACAATGCAAACAATGGCAAAATGTATTTCAAAAGGCATCATTAATGCAGGGACTTTAGGGATTTCCATTACAAATTTCATCTGATACACGTGCTGCAATATATCATCCTCCTCCGCATAAATTGTGTAATGGTTTATTGGGGCACATGCTCCATTACTGTCGCCAAATGCTCGTATTCCTTTTTCAACCAACAACACAGACATACCCATTCAAATGCCTTCATCTCGTGCAATATCATGTAATCATTTTATTGGCTGGGATAACACCTATTCGAGGCATCCTGACCAATAATTCTCTAGCATCCCCCGTAGAATCATTAGTGTGATCATCACATAAGATGCAACCCCCAAACTGAAAAGAGATGCATGATAAAAACACTGCCCTGTCGCGAATCCCACATTTTGCATACACGTCTGCCAAACATTTTTCAAATGCAGCATTTGATGGAAAATCCACTTTCTTCCATTCTCCTTTCCTTCCAGATTTGTGTTCCCATTGGGAGACGTATTAATTTCATTTTGATGAGATAACATGGCATCGTCAAAACATAGTAGCGCTGCCCTGTCGCCGCTTCCACATTTTGCATGCAGATTGGAAGTTAGCAAAGGTTATGGAATATAGACTTTATACCTACGATCTAGCCCTATTCCCAAACTCACATTACATCACAGGTAGCGAAGAATGCTGGCAAGGGTGGTGAAGTTTGTCTTTACACCCTCCAATTGCATTTGCCTCGAGCGTTTTCAACAAATCCATTTTATGGACAATCTGCAATTGTTGTCGCCCCCAAAATGTATTTAAAACAATGACCATAACATGAAAAAACCTCTGCACATATTAGAGATGAAAAAGGCATGATGAATAGGTATAAAACGGGACTGTAGATTGAAGTCAAGCATAGCTTAGAATGAGCACTTGAAGAGCTACGACTTAATTTTTGAAGGGAAAACAACACTGGAATCCCTTCATGCCGCTTTGCAATGATTTGTGCTTGCCTCTGCAAGTGATCCACACATAAAGCAGCGTTGTTATCATCACCATTAACCCTAAGTGCTGAAGCTTGGAAATGGCTATCCAGCAAACTAAAACGTAAAATATATAAGGAAAGTTGGAAAAAAAAACTGTCTCCCACTTGGTAAGATATACGTTTTACTTCGCTGTTTAGACGTTGCCCTGAATCTTTACTCACACCCACGTGGTCATATTATCTATGAAGCACAACTTCGCAATCTATTTTGAAGAAAAGCAGTTAGGCAGAACTATAAATCTGATGATCAAAATCTATGATCTTGGCATTCTGTTTGGAAGTGTGTGGTAGTTTGTGGGTCTCATAGGCTGCTTTGGCCTCATGAACATTATTAAAATCTTTTATTCATTCATTCAATTCCTTCTAAACATATTTAATTTTCTGTGGAATTATGTATAGATGACATGTGGCAGAGAAAATAAATTTAAAACAAAACATTGTAATATTTGCTGCTCGCAAGTTCCCAGCCACTTTCCCTTCATGACTGCGAAGTTGCAGCTGGGGCCATGTAGCATGCAAAGTTCATAATATAAACTTTATAAACTAGCACTTGCACCTAACAGAGGTGCAATGGTTATGCCGATAGAAGGTATACCTTGTTCTTTGCATTCTGCTTCATCTTCTTCTTTTGCTTTTTTCTTTTGCTCCTACTTCTTCTACTTTGTCTTTCCCTTCTTCTCCTCCTCCTCCTTCTCCTCTCAGTCTTCTCCTTCTTTCTTTCATCCTCCTCATCCTCGTCTTCTTTTTCTTCTCCTTCTCTTCTTTTTCCTTTCTCTCCTTCTCCTTCTTTTTCTTCTTCTCCTCCTCGTCCTTTTCTTCTTGGTCTTTTTCAACTCCGTCTCCTTCTCCTTATTCTTCTCCTTCTCCTTCTCCTTCTTCTCCTCCTTCTTCGTCTCCTCCTCCTCCTCCCCCTCCCCCTCCTTCTTCTTCATCTCCTCCTCCTTTTTCTTTGTATTCTCCTTCTTCTCCTTCTTCTCCATCGTCTTCTTTGCATTCTTCTTTGCGTCCCGCTTCTTCATCTTCACCTCCTTTATCGTCCTCATTATTTTGTGACCTTTTGACAGTTGCAATGAGTGTCGCTGTGCTATCAAAGAGAGTCTCAGCATCCGCCACTTGTATATGAGGTTTCTGCACAAGATTATGCAAGATTTCAACCTTGCTAAATAGAGTCAAATTTGTTTGAATCTATTTTCAACATGTCTTCTTTTTGTTCAGCAATTGAAGTCTTAAGGGCATGATAATGAGATCTTAATATACGGCATTGTACAGTACCCTGATTTTGACCATTGAATTACATAAAAGGGTTGATGTAGTCCTTTTGCAATACCCTTCCCCCTGAGAGGAGTTTTTTTTGTGTCTCATTTATTGTTCCCTCTGCCATAACATTAACCAAAGCACCACCCTTTCCGCCCACCATCCCTTTTATCAATCTGTTCAGACTTTGTGTGAGCTTGAATTATGCGGGCAAAACCTGCAAAGCCACTTTATATCTACCAATAGCATTTTCTTAAAGGTCTCCCAAGTATTTTAAAAACATTGATTTTGTACATCGTCTGTAACATTTTATTTGATTCCTTCATCTGGCATCTCTCACAGGCATTTTGTCAAACAAGTCGCGCTATGGTTTCACATTTTACAACCATGTATACAGAGGCATTCACAACTACGACATCCAATAACAATCCTCTTTCTATCATGTTTTGATGAATATCTATAACCTATCCAAAATCTTGTACATTATCACAGGCATGGACGATGTTGGCGAAGGTTGTGGAATATGGTTTTACAACTGCCAGTTGCATTTTTTGAAACTTCTTAAAGCCTTTTTAACAAATTGATTCTGCAATTCTTAACCAGCATGAGAATTTGGATTTACTAATGCCAGTTGCATTTGCTTTAAAAAGTTTCAAAGTCATTTCATGAAATCTATGATGTGCATTTTTGCAATCTTTCGTATCCTTCTTTGAGATAAAATCTCTTTATGGCATTTTGTCAAACACTTCGATGTGTATATCTACGATTCCACATAGTGCGCTCTTTAAAGTATAAAAACTAATCATGACTACATGTTATGATGCCTCATTGTTAATACATTCACAATCTAACCTATTTCGGACTTTGACAAAGAGGTCTTTCAGCAATCAGTTCACATGCCCTTGTTGTTCGCTTGTAGTGGGCAGAGTTTACGGAATTTGGCGTTGCGCTTGTAGATTATATTAAGTTGAAGTTTCTAGAGCCCTCTTATCAAATCCATGTCATGCATACCCACTGTGACACTTGGGCTTACAACATATAAAAAAAATTCCTTCCTCTCTTATGCATTGATGGATGCCCGCCCATTGTTTTGGAGCCACAACATGGAGAGGATGTTCGCACAAGGCTATAGAGCTTGGCTCAACGTCTGCCAACTGCGTTTGTTCTAGTGTTTTAAAAATCTTTTCAACATACATAAATGGCAGACGTATTCCGAAATCATTACATTTCATGAGACGACATCCCTCCAAGGCATTTGGTCAGACAGTTTGCAAGCTTCCTCCTGCTTGCACGTTTTGCATGCATTGTCAAACAGTTTGCGTGCCGTGTTCATGCTTCCACATTTTGCAGAGGCTTTTTGTCAAACAGTTCGCATGGCTTGTTTATGCTTCAACGTTTTCATGCATTTCTACCAGAGCATTTCCAACCATAATTTAAATCCATCTTCATTATGCTTTGATGGATGCCGGGAAAAGTTGCTTCAAACTCTCCTTCCAACACTCAGTACGCAATGCACTAAGAAAACAACGAACAAAAATGTTGATGGATACACATACCCTGTTCCAAATCTCCTACTTTGGTGCCAGAGAGGGAAGATCCTAACAAAGGTTGTGGAATTTGTCTTTACGCCTTTGCATGTACCTAAACGTTTCTAGAGCCTTTTCATCGAGTCCATTTTGTGTATATCCTGCGACCATTGCAGTCCATGAGAACACATTTCTTTGAGGCATGGTTTCAAACAATTATCTGTCTTGTCTATGCTTCCAAATATTGCATACATGTATACTAAAAATGCACGCAGTGCTTGTGGCTCTTCTCCCATACTACTATCCTCTCAAATAAATGATAAATAAAGGATCAATTGTCTTTAAGAACAAACAACAGGTATTGGCTAGGGCAAGGCGGTTGCACATTCAAATTGTGATTCGAAACTTTCCGTCAGATTAGGCTCGAGATTGCAAGATTTGCGGCGAAGGAACCAGAGATTGCAGCGGCAACATATCTGACGCTTCTGTTCTGATTTGATTTCCGCAACAGAAAATTAGATGAATTTCCGGCCGAGGATCCCCCAAGGGAATAGCCTATCGCCTAAAAAATTTGTCTGTCATCGCAAGTTAGTTGGGAGTTCAGGAAAATGAGGATATGACTTAGCGCGGCCAAAGATGGAGGAATGGAACATTTAAAATAATTAAAATATTTTCCTCTCCTACCGTGCACTAGCCCACCACCTTCTTTATGTATTTTTTTTTTATAGAGATCTATCTTCGGTTAGGGGTATACATTTCACCAAAATTGTTTGGGGCACGATTTTGGCCTCATCCTTTATTAATTTATAATATAAAGTACATATTCACAAAAAGGTTACGAGATATCTGATCATTCCACGAGAGTTCAAGCAACTTATTTGGAGCATTTTTTCCTAGAGATGTGATGATGTGTTTTGACTATGCAGATCAGGCCCAGACCCACTTCTCACTTGCAAATTTGATTTTTATTCAAATATTTCAATTTAAAATTATTTTAAAAATGATTTCAAATAAAATTAGAATTTTTATTTTTCTATTGTCCTCGTGTAAACTTAAACCATTTAAAAAATTAAATGATTAAAATGAGATTTTTCAACATCAACCTTGGCAACAAGATGAACAAATATTTGCAAACATTATTATTTAAATAATCTTAGTAATGATTTAACTAAGTTTTTATTTTTGTGCTTGCTTATTTGGCCCTCTGATTTATAATGAATGTCGACTCCCCTTATGGGCCTGGTCTAATTTTTTTTGAACTGAAACAACATTTTATCACAACCCCTTGAATGTGACCCTCTATGCACTTGGAATGAAAAAGATTACATGTGTGACCATTAAACCCAACTTTTAACACCTTTGCATTTTGACATGAAATATGCTAAGTGACCTCTGGAATTGGCCTTGAAAACTGACCAAATGACCCCCTATGACCATGAAATCTGGAATACATACTATCTTCTGACATATGAGCATGATCACCAAATGAATCTTTTTGACAACATTAGGACTGAGAAATATCAACATTCAAAGTCGGCTACTTCATTCATTCTACAACTAAACATGTCTAAACACATGTAAACCCTATTCGAAATGTGTCTTGAAAAATACCAAATCTCACTTTGAGAGTCCACCACTTGACATACATGATTATTCATGAATATTATATGTACAAAATAGTTTTTGACTGATTCAATTCTAGGTACTAGATATCAATTACCAAAAATGGTTATTATGAAACATTGAGAAACTGCACATGTTAAAACACGGTGAACTGTATCTAGATTTGACTCTGAAAAAATATTAAATCTTATCCCGAGGGTCTACAACTGAACATGAGAGTATTTTTTTATGAAATGAATCTAGGGAATCAACTCATTCGTCATAACAGTCACGGAGCACCAAAATATTGATCTATGAAAATAGTGATCTTGAAAGCAAAATACTATGCATACTTAAAATAAGAAGAAATCACATTTGCTTTGGACTTGGAAAATGTACCAAATGAAATCATTGGGGTCTCAATATTGGAAAAGGGGCTCGTTGATATGCTTGCAATATAGGGGAATACTAAATCTATCATGAAATTCATCTGGATGCAAAATGGAAGCCTCCAAAGTAGACAATTTGGATTAAATTGAAAATGTGTAGATTAAAAAATTTCGCTGAGCCCTCAAATTAGGTACTTTGAAAACTCATTGAAACTGACTATGGGAAGTTGAAAGTGGACAAACATGCTTAATGATAGGTAATCAACATAATCCCAAAGATATTTTGCATGTAAATCAACATAAATGAAGTTACTATCTCTCAAACAAGGTCACTTAGAAAAGTTTTCATAGGAGTGCACCTAGGTGTATCATATCTCATATCAAATCACTTCAAATTCTGATGCAGGAGCATCCTGGGTGTAAGAGAAATCTTGCATCACCCAAAAATATTTCTGATTTCTTTTCAATGAAGGTTATCTTGGGCAGAGCTGCTAGTTTTGAAAATTTACTATTTTTAGTAAGTTTTTCGTTCGAGCTCACAATGATCTATTTTCTTCTCTGGAGGTTCATTTTGGTCATATCAGCCTGCTAGTAAAGTTTCATTGACAGATCAAGTCTAGCTTAGTAGATATTGAAGATTTTCGGTATTGGCAGTAGGGTACAAAAACTTCAAACTCAATTTTGAAGGCTTTAGAGGCCCCAGATGAGGTTGAAACTTTTATTGAATGAAGCTTGCTTGATTCAAGCATTGTAGAGCACTTCACGCCCTTTCCAAAATGGGGTTATAATAGTCAATCGGGTCAATTAGTGATGAATTATGGTCTCCGAAAGTTGGGCCACCTGAAATGGTAGAAAATGATTTTCCTTCAAAATTTATGTTTGGGTTTCAAAAGTTGTTTTGAGCCGACTATGATGTAATAAAATGAAAAATAAAATAATTCTAAGTTTGGTCGGCCTTATTGGCTAAAATTTTGGAACCTTCCCAGGCGGTGGAAAATTACCTATATAAAGAAGGTTGTAGTGTTGTCTTAAGCAGTTTAGGGACAGTTCTGGGTAGATTTGGGTAATGATTCGAGGCTTTGTCCTACAGAATATTGTAAGGGAAAATGCCCATGTGGCTTTGCATATTGTAATTCTGAAATTTGTAATTCCACATTTGTGGAGATAATAAGAAGCCCATTTTTTGTTCTTGCAAATTGTTGTTGTTTCTCTGTTTCTGTCATGTATTTGTGGTATTAAGGGGAGCACCCTTCATCAAGTGGTATCAGAGCAGGAGTTCTTGAGTGTGTAAACAAATCACCGATTGTGAGGCAGTTTGCACTAGGACCGTAGTTAGGGTTTCAATAAGTAGCGTGAAAATGCCTCCACGAAGGAACGTGGTGGAAGAGCTGGTGTTGTGACACCTGAGGTTAGAGCACTCCAGAGACAAATGCGAGCATTGCAAGAAGAGATTCGCAGAGGAATGAATCTTAATGTTAGAGATGAAAGCGAGGATGAAGTTGAGGGAGAAGGAAATTCTGATCAAGAAGGTAAAATTTAGAACCAGGAGGAAGAAAGACTTTTTTTGGGCCATTTCCAAGATTGGGGAAAGACCTAAGATTGAGGTTCTTACATTTTCAAGAAATCTTAACCCAGAGGAGTTGATCGATTGGATCAATGAATTAGAAGAATATTTTGAGTATGAAGATGTCGAGGATCCTGATAGGGTCAAGTTTGTGAAGGCCAAACTGAAGGGTCATGCAAAGATCTGGTGGCAAGAGATCCAATTAGAGAGAAATCAAAGAGGAAAGGATAAAATCACAAGATGAGATCAGATGGTGGATAAATTGAAGCGACAATTCATTCCTGCTGATTATGAGCTTGACCTACTAAAGAAGATGCAAAGTTTGAAGCAAGTAGGAAGATCTATTCAGGAGTATACAGAGGAGTCCTATCGAACCCTCATCAGAACAAGCCATGTGGAAGCTGATAAGGAGAAAGTTGCTTGTTACCTTAATGGGTTGAGGCTGACCATTAAGAAGGAGTTGAATCTGGTTTGAATGAAAAACATTGAAAAGACATACCAGTTTCCCCTAAAAGTAGAGAAAAAGTTGAAGAAGAAATTTGAGAGCAGACAAAACGAAAGAGGTCGTGGTGGATGATCTGGTGGACGGTCTTATGGAGGTTGAAATGAAGATCCGAAAGAGAAGGATGAGGCCAGTAGCAGTCAAAATCAGAGAGGAAACACTTCCAATCATTTCCATGATTAGAATAATAGAGATCAGAGAGGAAGAGGAAGATGACAAGGATTAGGAAGAGGAGGCTTCTATGGAACATGTTTTCACTGTGGAGAAGAAAGTCATAGGGCATTTGAATGTCCTCAATGCTAAGGAAGGACAGATAAGAGGAATGAAGGCTAGGCCAGAGTTGCACATGTTGATGAAGATGTCAGATCATCACATTCTAAAGATGCAGAAAGAGGAGAAATGTTGATTAACAGAAGAGTCCTTCTGAGTGGTGAGAATGAACTTGAGCAAAGGAGGAGCTTGTTCCACACCAGATGCAAGTGTGAGGGTAAGTGTTGTGATGTGATTATTTATAGTGGAAGCACTGACAATTTGGTGTTAGAAGAGATGGTCACAAAGTTGAAGCTCAAGAGATAGAAACACCCACATCCATACCGGATTGCTTGGGTACAGGATGACCACAAGGTCATGGTTAATGAACAATGCCTAGTGAAGTTCAAGATTGGCAGATACCATGATGAGGTACTATGTGATATCATATCTATGAACACATGTCATATGTTGTTGGGTAGACCATGACAGTTTCACAAGTGTGTTGTACATGATGGTCATGCGAATACCTATTCCCTGACGAAGGATGGAGTGCGACATAAGCTAAAGCCATTAAATGACACAGAAGAAAAGGTATGTGGTAGTGTAAGAATAACTTTTGTTGATGAAAGAAAATTTCTAAATGGTATGAGGCATGAGCATGTGTGTTTTGCTTTAATTCCAAAAGTTAGAAAAGAGGAAGTAGAAGATGTACCTATAGAAGTTGCAGATTTGTTGAATGAGTTTCAGGATATTATATTTGATAATGTTTCTAATGGATTACCACTAGTAAGGAAGATCAGTCATCATATGGACTTGATTCTAGGAGCTAGTTTTCCAAATAAGGCAGCACATAGAATGACACCAGCAGAAAGTGAAGAGCTGAACAGACAAGTACATGAGTTATTGCAGAAGGGGTTGATTCGAGAGAATCCGAGTCCCTATGTTGTACCAGCGGTATTAGCACCAAAGAATAATAGAGAATGGAGGATGTATACAGACTCCAGGGAAATAAACAAGATCATAATCAAGTACAGGTTTCCATTGCCACAAATAGATGATATTATGAACTGTTTGAGTGAAGCTGTTTATTTTTCAAAGATAGATCTGAAGAGTGGATATCACTAGATTCGGATAAGAGAAGGAGATGAATGGAAGACTGCCTTCAAAACAAAGGAAGGACTGTATGAGTGGTTAGTCATGCCTTTTGGGCTAACCAATGCACCGAGCACTTTCATGCGGCTCATGAACGAGGTTCTGAAAGAATTTTTGGGTAAGTTTGTCATTGTTTACCTAGATGATATTTTGATCTTTAGTAAAACATTGGAGAAACATATGGTGCATATTTGTATGGTGTTTGAGAAGCTGAGAGAAGAGAAATTATTGATAAATTTGAAGAAGTGTAGTTTTGTGAAGAAAGAGTTAGTGTATTTGAGATTTGTAGTTTCAGCAGAAGGTCTAAAAATGGACCCAGAAAAAGTACAGGCTATCCTTGAATGACCTACTCCAAGGAGTGCTACAGAGGTAAGATCTTTTCATTGCTTGGCTAGCTTTTACAGAAAGTTTATTAGAAATTTTAGCAGTATTTGTGGACCCTTGACTAAAACAATGAGAGGGGATAGAAAAGAGTTCAAGTGGACTAATGGAGTAGATAAAAGTTTTAAACTGTTGAAACAGAAAGTTACAGAACAACCTATTTTAGCACTTCCAGATTTTAATAAGGTGTTTCAAGTAGACTGTGATGCTAGTGATACTGCAATAGGAGTTGTTATGAGTCAAGAAGGTAAACCTATTGCTTATTTCAGTGAAAAGTTAAATGATGCCAAGAGAAAATATTATGTTTATGATCAAGAATTTTATGCTATAGTTCAGGCATTGAAGAAGTGGAGACACTATCTGCTTCCTAAGGAGTTTGTTTTGTATACTGATCATCAAGCTTTGCAATATTTGAATAGTCAAGGAAAGTTGAATTAAAGACATTTGAAATGGGTTGAGTTTTTGCAGAGTTATACATTTGTTTTGAAATACATGAGTGGTGTACACACTAAAATGGTGCACTTCTATGAACCATTACATGCAAGGTTGCTCAAAAATGAGGCCTCACAAAGCGGCTCATAGCTCTTTATGCATAGAGTTGCAAGGGACTATGATGTATTTGCTCTTAGCTAGATCTACAAGCTTGTGACCTTGCTAGTCAACCACACAATGAGAGATTCAAGTGAGGACAAGGGCAAGAGTGCCAATATCCTCAAGAATCACTATAAAAATGCAATGCAAACTAGTCTATGGAAATGAAAATGCAATGCAACTAAGCTATGAAATGGAAAGAATAAGTATTACAAATCTTTCCTATTTAGACTATGTGAGATTAATCTATTGTGTAAAAAGAAATCTACACTAAGAATGCCATTATCATGCAACTATGAAAGCAAATATGAACTAGATGAAATGCAACAAAGATCTTCAAAGTTTGGATGCAAAAGTGTCTTCAAAAAAAGCTCCAAACGACCTAGAAAACTTGCAGCATAACAATAGCATGGAAGAGATGGATATGCAAATGAAGGAGAGAGCTCTCCTTTTATAAGAAATGCAAAGGAATGGGCCATGGAGATTAAGAGGCAAAAGTCTTAATCAACGGTGGAGCTTGAAAGAGGAGCAATCCATGTGCACAAGTATCCTCCAATAGGAAAATAAGAGTTGACTTTATGTCCATATGAGACAAAAAGTGCTTTTCTCCTTTTTATAAAATATGAATAATACTTTATTTGTGTAACTTAGGATAAGAGGAAAGTGGGGGCTTTTTGTTTAATTAAAAGGGTAGGAAATATTCCTTTTAAGTAAATAAAAACTTAGGATAAATGGTTAGCCCATAGGATAAAAATCCAATACATGATCGAAATTAAGACTTCATCAAGAAATTGATAATGTTGAGAATATTGATTATTGATAAAATTGATTCAGGATTGATAAATCGAATAAATGGGGCCCAAAGTCTAGGCAACCATTTTTGGGTGCATACATTTGCCTCGCTTTGACTAATGTGTGATCGATCTGGGAACACATGCAGTCAAAGAAGAATTGAAATGTGAGATCGATCTGGGATCACAAGACAACTCAGATGTGAGGTCGATTCGGGATCCCACCCGGACAAACATAGACAAAGGCCTTTGAACATGAGGTCGATTCGGGATCACATTCAAAGTAAGAGATAAGGATCTTAAATTTGAGCAAAAGCTCACAAAAGATGTCTGAATCAAGAGCATCAAGAGAATCAGGGATGAGAATCCCATAGGTACTGCCCCCTCAGAATCGAAATCGAAATCAGGTAGAGGAGAAGCAAAAAATTGATAAAGATGATCAAATCATAATGAAATCACAATCGAAGGTAAGGGTCAATAGGTTAACCATTAAAACCTGCCCCAGCCTGACTGAGAAAGATGCAGTCAAACGTGAGAAAGGAGTGAATTTAATGAAGATGAATGAAAGACTAGAAGTTTGGAAGACATGGAAATGAAGAAATGACGATGCCCCAACAAAGATCGAAGGATTAGGCCTCAAAAGATTTAACCAACTGCGCAGAAAAAAGTGAAAATTAAAATGCAATTTTGACTATCAAGATGACCTCAAATTTTGATTTCAAGTCCGAAAATGGATCCAGGACGTCGAAATTAGCTAGGGGTGCAATTTTCGTGCAATTTCGAAGTGTTTTGAAAATTGGTCAAAAGTCAAAATGCTATAAAAGGGGTGAAAATGTCATTTTCAAAAATCATTTGTCTTATAGTGATTTGAGAATTTTTAGAGCTTGAGAGAGAGAATATGGCCCAGCAAGCAGGAGTTCCCATCCACAGGCATCGATTCAAGCGCACCCAGTTGCACAACCGGCCACTGCACTATCCTGCCCCGGTATGTTTTCGAAAAACTCACTGTTTTTTAGTCATTTAATACCTTTTAAGCACATTTTGTGAAGTTTTTAAAATTTTAAATTTTAAGGTAGGCAAGATATCGCGTGATACTTTAGAAGTATCGCGCCCTTTGGGGATAAATATCACGCGATACTTCGCGGGTCCCCAAAGTATCGCGCGAGTATAGGCACCAGTATCGCACGATACTGGGAGAAATATCACGCGATACCGGGTGAAGTATCACACGACCCAAAGTATATCGCACCACTATAGGGAGAAGTATCGCGCGATACTTCTCCAAAAAAGTAGTATCACCCAAGGGCAAATTTTGAAATTTTAAGTATTTTGAGCAAAAATGACATGGGTCCAGACAATATTATGTGTTTAAAGATGGGTTAGACTGATTTTTAGGCATCCATCATGATATGTTCTAACAACTGGCTTGGTTTAATGGCTTGTAGGAGGTCTTTCCGGCGCTGATCGTCAGAGCACCGAAGGTGACTGGGCTGAGGTGTGTCCGAGATCTAGATGATCCAGGCAATGCTGATATTAGGGCTATGGGATTCAAGTATTTACTGAGATTCCCAAACATCAAAGCTGACCATGGGTTGTTAACTGTGCTGGCCGAGAGATGGCATAGCGAGCACAACACCTTCCATCTTCCCATAGGCGAGGCATCCATCATGCTAGAGGATGTGTACAGGATCCTATGAGTGCCATGTCACGGCGAGCCTGTAAGTATAATCATGTTGTTAAATTGTGTAAGTGTAATATTTTCATATGATGAAAACTAACATGATTCGTGTGATGGCACAGGTATACTATGATCAGGATGTGACCGAGGGGCGACAGATGATCCAGGAGATTTTCTAGGATGTGACTATCCTGGATCGGCATGTCAGCTAGGAGCGATTAGTAGAGGATTTTGGTAGAGATTTCCCGGTGCCATGTATTATGGCATCGATCATTTCATAGATCTTGATGACTGATCGTAGTCAGAAGGGATTCCTGCTCGGATGGGCCAGGTTACTGATGGACTTGGTAGGCAGACCTCGGTGCATGGCATGGGGTCTGGCCATACTAGCGAAGATGTACCATGAGCTACACGAGATCGTGTACAGGGACAGCCGGTCGTGGGCATGCGGTGCCATCCTAGCACAGGTGTGGGCGTGGGAGCACATCACGGTGATGCACCCGAGGGTTTAGCCAAGGGAGAGGAGATACCCCTACATATATAGATATGTGGGGTTCATATCACATGCTCATAGTGGGGATGTGACATACTATCGAAGGATCTTGGATGAGATGGCATCTTTCACATGCAGGCCATACAGGGATGTGGAGGGGTGGAGTGATGCAGATGAGGAGCTGAGCTACATGCTATGCAGTCGGCCGTTAGTAGGCTGACACCCAGAGATAGTAGAGAGATTTTGCATCACTTGGGTATGGCGGCAGTTTGGGAGGCAGCAGCGAGTCTCGACAGAGACCACTACATATGCCCGGGTCAGGGATGAGGAGGGACATGGGTGGCTACCCATGTTAGACTACCAGTAGGCAGTCGCAGAGACAGCGGGTATTAGGAGCGAGCCCTAGGAGTATCACCTAGATGTGGTAGATACAGGGGTCGATGCAGCATATAGGGCAGAGCGGCAGAGGGCACCATTCCCACAGTTTATGATACTAGATGCACAGGTACCAGCACAGGGGGGAGACGGAGGAGATGACGGAGGGGACGGAGGAGACGGAGGGGACAGAGGGGATGGAGGAGATGGCGGGAGGGGGAGAGGGAGGAGGATGGAGAGAGGGGAGGGATCTAGATCAGGTGGTCGGAAATGGTCACGGGGACAGAGATCAGCGACGCCTGAGGATGAGGCGAGACCAACTCGTCGGCAGGCAGAGGCACAGCAGGACCAGCCTGCGGGTGGAGATGATCTGAGAGTGAGGATACAGGCTCTTGAGGCTAAGATATTGTAGCTCAGGATTACCATAGCAGTGAGAGATCAGCATCTCACTAATAAGAGAGCAGAGACAGAGCATCGAGAGAGGCAGCTACAGGTTGCCCTGGTAGAGAGACAGAGAGAGGCAGCACGAGCTGCATATTATTATGGCCTCTACATTCAGGCAGTCCCAGAGGATCGGAGAGCACCCTCATACTCTGTCGTAGTGGGTAGATCAGATGTAGTTCCTGATCTAGCACCACCTCCACCAGCACCAGGACACGAGGGTGGCAGTCAGTCTTAGGTGTTAGGGTTAGACATATCTTGAGACATTGATCCAGATTATGGGATCCCATATTGTATATTGTATCATGACATTGATGTATATATGAGATTACTGGATGTTCGATTGTATCATTTGTTTATGTCTCTCTTGTGATGGATGTATCAGTTTATGTATATTATCTTGTCATTTTGCTCAAAAATGCTTATGTACATGCTTATGTATGTTCTTTCTCATAGATGTATTTTTAATTCTCATGTGTATGATATAGACTCATGTTTCTGGAAATGATAGTTGTGATATAGATATGATGATATGATTAACCCCTTGTGATGAACAGGAACAGGTTCGAGATGAAAAAGACAAGGAGTGAAAGACATGATCGAGAAGAAGGAAAGGTGAGTGCAGTTGGTTGATAGGTCCACGTAAGATGAAAAGGAGAGCTCTCTCCATATGCAAGATGCAAAACTAATCTAACATGAACTGAAGAATGCAAGCTACATGAAAAGGGGTTGACTTTCAAGGTCACAACGCTTATAGACATCTAATTATCATCATCAAGCGTTATTAGTAGCGTCACAAGATCATACAATGCACACTAGCATAATTATGTGGATATGAATATGATTTTTATCAGATAGAAATGTGGAAATCCCACCTAGGCATCAAAGACATGTAGGTCAAGATGACTAATGCAATGAGATCACCTAAGTTTGAGATGGCGAGATTATGCTTGTATCAAGACATATGAAAGTCAGGATAGCTAGAAGCATGCACTCGCAAAACAGTCAAGGATAATACTTTGTCAACCCCAAGTGTCAAGTAAGACTAGCATAAATGCTCATGATAGTTAGGATCAACAAAATATACCCACAAGCAGATAAAGAAATAAAACATGTTCTCATGCCCTCAGTCTTCTAGCTATGCATCATCGAAAACTTCTCAAGGAGAGACCACTCATCAAAGAAATCCTCATAGACAGCACACAAAGAAAACTAAAGTCAACATATCTCAACGGGTTGATTGTTTAAGTGTGTGTGTGTTGGTCATAGAGTCAAACTCTAAGTATCACATCTGCTTAGTGAGAAATATCACATTACACTTGGACTATTGGGTAAGACATCTGATAAGTGTTAAGAAACACTCGACGCAAGGGTAGTATTGAAAAACATTGTTTGGGGTGGTGTTGAAAAACACCTGTTGTGAAATGCCCCAAGAGAAAAACGCACCTAAAGGACCTATGCTAACAGTTATGCCCCTTAGACAAAGACAAAGACCAATTCCAAACCAAGTCAAATAAGGTCAAGGCATGATGGAAAGTGGCTAAGTGTCGAGGATGCATGCTAACAAATAGGGGTGCAAAGGCCTCAAGTAGCGCATGTTTCCAGGTTTTCACCACTTGGGTTTCTTTTTGTATTTTTGCTACTAAGGCACCTGTTTCCAAGTTTTCACCAAGGCACTTTTTCTATTTTTTTTTATTTTTTTATTTTTTTATTTTTTTTATTTTTTTGTATTTTTTCAAGACTTTTTATACTTTTAAAGATTTTTTTAGCATCATATATCAATTTTTTTGGTATTTTTTCAGGATCCATAAATATGTACAGAGGATGCCCCCAAACAGAAACGGGCATCAAGGATAGAACTTCTTGAGGTGCACAATGTTGATGGGATCAGGGAGCTGTTCTCCATCAGGATCTGACAGTAAATACACACCGGTACCAAAAGCAGCTGTGATGACATATGGTCCAAGCCAATTAGGTTCAAACTTGCCCTTTTGTTCTCTGTTCTGTTGGTTCTTAGGGTTCTCTCACAAAACAAGATCACCTATTTGAAATTCTCTAGGGTGAACCTTCTTGTTGAATGCCTTGGACATACCCTTCTGATACACTCTCATATGATCAAAGGAAGCCTTACGCTTCTCATCTAGAAGTTCTAGTTCCTATAACCTCATGGCGCAATAATCCTCATCTGTTATCAATCCTTTGAGTGAGACTCTGAGTGATGGGATCTCTACTTCTAAGGGTAATACCGCTTCAGTGCCATAGGTAAGGGCAAAAGGCATGGCTCCTGTAGGTGTGCGAATGCTTGTTCTGTAAGCCCATAGTGCTGGATTGATTTGCAAGTGACAATCCCTACCATTCTTGTGCACTGTCCTATGAAGAATTTTAAGAATGGTTTTATTAGAGGCTTCTGCCTGTCCGTTTCCCTGTGGAAAATAGATGGAGGACCAATGTTGCTTAATTTTAAACTTCTTGCATAAATGCTTCAGGTCCTTATTCTTGAATTGACCTCCGTTATCAGTGATAATCTCAGAAGGCACTCCAAATCGGCAAATGATGTGATTCAAGATGAACAAAGAGATAGTCTTCCCTGAAGCAACAGAAAGTGGCATAGCTTCCACCCATTTTGTGAAGTAGTCAATGGCAGTAATAATGAACTTATGTCCACCTAATGAGTTGGGATGAATCTGCCCAACTAGATCAAAGGCCCAACGCTGAAATGGCCAATGAGAAATAGAAGGGGTCAGCTCCCTACCTGGAGCATGAATCAGGTTTCCATGTTTCTGACATTTTTCACATGACTTAGCAAAGGCTACTGCGTCTATCTGCATTGTGGGCCAATAATATCCCACCCTAAGCAACCTTCGAGCCATGGCAAGACCATTAGAATGTCCACCACAAATGCCCTCGTGGATGTCAACTAACGCTTGGTTGGATTCCTCCTTTTCCAAGCACCTAAGGAGTGTCCCATCTAAACCCCTCCTATATAAATCACTAGAGATAAGGGTGTGGCGAGAGGCATTACGGATGAGGTTTCACCATTCAGAACGGTTGAATGTGTCGGGGATGATGCCATCACGAAGATATGAATAGATAGCACCATATCAAGAAGACTCGTGTGTGACAATGGTACAAATGACATGGCTTTCAGATGAGTCAAAGATGGGATGGTGTAGCTCTTCCACCAGGAATTCAAATCTTGATTCATGTGTCTCCAACTGAAGAAGTGAAGCTAATGTGGCCATGACATCTGCAGCTTTGTTCTCTGTCCTAGGGATTTGTTGAAACGTCACAAAGGTAAAGTAACATTTCAATGAGTCAACCATCTTTTTGTAGGGTATCAATTTATCATCCTTGGTTTGATACTCCTCATTGACTTGGTTGATGATTAACTAGGAATCCCCAAAGACATGTAACTCTATAATGTTCCATTCTATAGCCACTCTCAAGCCATTGGTTAAAGCTTCATATTCTGCAATATTATTCGTACATGGGAATAAAAGTTTTTAAGACTTTAGAATATTGTACCCATGCGGAGAGACAAATAATACTCCAGCACTTGATCCATTTTGCATGTGGGAACCATCAAAGAACATTTTCCAAGTGCGAGTGGTCATATACAGTATGTGTTCATCTGGAAATTCCACTTGAACAGGCATACTATCCTTAATTGGGAAATCAGCTAATTGATCGGCAATAGCTTGCCCCTTTATGGCCTTTCTCTCAATGTACTCTATATCAAATTTAGTCAAAACCATCATCCACTTAGCAAGTCTACCCGTGAGAGTAGCCTTACTAAGCAAGTAGTTAAGAGGATCAATTTTTGCAACCAAATGTATAGTATGAGCAAGCATATAGTGTCACAACTTTTGAGAAGCAAACACCACTGCAAGACAAGACTTTTCAATGTTATTGTAATTGATCTCATAGGAGACTAGAGTACGGCTGATATAGTATATGGCCCATTCTTTCCCAGTATCATCTAATTGAGCCAACAATGCCCCCAAAGAAGACTCTGTTGCTGAAATGTATAAAATCAATGGTCGCCCAGGAATAGGCGGCATCAAAATTGGAGGATTAGCTAAATACTGTTTTATTTGATCAAGGCTCTTTTGGCAATCCTCATTCCATACACAAGAAGCACCTTTATGCAGCATCTTATTGAAGGGTTGTGCTCTATCTGCCAACTGTGAGATAAACCTCCTAATTGACTAGAGTCATCCCTGAAGACTTCTCATCTGACTAATGTTTCTTGGAGGTAGCATGTCTAAAATTGCTTGGACCTTTTCGGGATCAACCTCTATTCCTTTTTCTGATATTATAAATCCTAAAAGTTTGCCTGAGGTGACACCAAATGCGCACTTCTTTGGATTCAATCTAAGTTGAAACTGTTCCATGCGATCTAGAATTACTTCCAAATCATCGAGGCGTGTGTCCCATTTTCTTGATTTTGCCAAGGTATCATCCACATAATCTTCCATGTTTTTGTGCATCATATCATGAAAGATAGTGGTCATAGCTCTTTGGTAGGTTGCTCCTGCATTCTTTAACCCAAATGGCATGACGTTCTAGCAATAGGTTCCCCATGCACATGTGAACGTTGTTTTCTCTTGGTCTTTGGGAGCTATTTTAATTTGATTATATCCTGAGAAACCATCCATTAGAGAGTATATTTCATAGCCCGCTGTCATGTCCACTATCATGTCAATGTTTGGAAGTGGAAAATCATCCTTTGGGCATGCTTTGTTTAAATCTCTAAAATCTGTGCATACACAAATGGACCCATCATGTTTGGAAACTGGTACTATGTTTGAGATCCATTCTACATAATCGATGGCTCTGATGAATCCAGCTCTCAAAAGTTTTTCTAATTCCGCTTTGACAAGGAGAGCTACATGTGGATGCATTTTTCTGAGTCTCTGTTTCACTGGTTTGACTCCTGGAGCTATGGATAAGTGGTGCATTATAAGATTTGTGTCAAGCCCTGGCATGTCGGAATAGGTCCATGCAAAATTAATTTTCTTCTTTTGTAAGAATTGTATATATGCCTTGGTTTCTTCTACTGATAAAGACTGAGCAAGATGAACTATTTGAGGAGTTTCTTCTGTGTTCAAATTAACTGGTTTTGTTGGCTCAATCAATACTGATGATCTATCTTGGAAATAACTCGGCAAGTTATTAAGTACCCCATCCTTAGGTGCCTCAAAGAGGTTTTCACCCTCAGATATGTCATCTCTTTTTACTATTTTTGGTTCTGATACCGCCACAAAGTGGTTTTCGCTATCAGACCTATTTTTCTTTCTTTCTTTTTCTTTCATTTTTAGACTGAGGTACTTAATATCAGGCTCTGTCATACTGGTTGTCAGTTCACTGGTGGAAGAAGCCATGGGTTCAAGAGCATTCAGATAGCAGGCAAGTTCATAGTCATTCTGAAAAGTGAGGAATCTAGGCTCTTGATGGTGCTGAGACCAGTCAATTAGGTCATAGTGAACAAGGGGTAGGTCAATGACTGGTTCAATGTTATTTATGTGAAAGGGGTTATCTCTGGTGACCATACAAGTGGGATTCATCAAGTCTTCTCTGAAGATACCCGAATTAGGACTCATCCTACCAAACGAAGCTTCGTCCACTAAGGCAATTCAAGGAGGACAATCCTCTAATCCTACACTAAGCTCTCTGGCCGCATCGGGTTGAATACTATATGTATGGACAACATCCATGTCCAAATCAACCGTTGCATCTAAAAGTGAATCCCATTCAAACTCATGTGAGTCTGTTTCTGAATCATCATTTGGGCCTCGTCATGTAGAAGCCTCAAGGTTGGGAAAGGTTTCCCCTTTTCTAATGCTAGCATTGTTACTATCCGTCGCAGCTAGGATAGCAACATTTTCCATTGTCAATCCAGCATTCATATAGTCACTATCCGTCGCAACTAGGATAGTAGGACCGTCAATTATCAAGTCTTTTGAATCTCCCCAAAGGAGATTTGTTGAAGGCACCCAATCATCAGACATGTCTTGTTGATTAGAAATATCAGGTGTGTAGTCTGAATCACTGTCACTATCCATCGCAGCTGGGACAAGGACACCTTTCTTCTTCTTATTTTCAAAACCTAAGCCAACTGTGGACTTATTCTTTCATCCAAAAAGGGCATGGTCAAGAGGCTCAGCTTTAGCATCCAACCTATGGCTAAGGGGACCATATCCTAGATAACCCATATTCTTAACCAGTGTATACCCTCTCCCATAAGCTTTAGGTGAAGGAGCAAAGTTCTCATTATGTTTGTATTTTTCCTCATGATAGATCCAGTCCCTTACGGAAACTTCCTCTTTCTCTTCCTGAATAGGAACCGAAGACTCAACAAATTTTCCAAATAATGTCATTGCTGATGACGAAGGTTTCATATTTGGTGATGGTCTCCCATAAGACCTAGGAGAGATTGGCATTTTTGTAAAAGAATCAATTTTATAATCTCCCATCCCAAGATCTATGGTCTTAAACTTCTGCTTGCATTATTCAAGTGAACTACTAGGACTGTCAGCTTCCCTATTCAAAGGTACATGTGATCCAGCAGAAATGTTATTAACTGACAAAGCACTATCTCCAAGTATGCAAATTTTTACACCATTATGGGGAAACTTAACACACTGGTGATACGTTGATGGGACTGCTTGCATTTCATGAATCCATGGTCTACCTAGCAAAATGTTGTAGGCTAAAGGTCCAACATCAACAATTTGAAATAAGATATCATTTTCTACTGGACCAATGCGAATAGGCAAAACGGCCAATCCCTTAGAACTTCTTTCTGCTTCATCATATGCCTTGATTGTGATCTTTTTCCTTGTGTCAATGACATCTTCGGAATATCCTAGAGCCTTTAACAAACTCATGGTACAAATATTGAACCGCGCACCCCCATCTATCAATACACGCCTGACACGGGTTTTATGAATCATGACTTCGATGTGTAAGGCCAAGTTATGTGGGTGCCTGATGGATTTGTCATCTTCTTCTGAGAAGGTGAGGTAATGAGGGCTAGCCAAATGGTTGACCATATTCTGGAATTGATCAATATCTAAGTTGTTAGGGACACTGGCTGCTCGCAAAGCATCCTCAAGGACACGCTTGTGCTTAGGGGACAATTCTAAAAGCTCAAAAATAGATATCTGCGCGGGTGTACATTGTAATTGGTCAATAAGATTATAATTGGAATCAGGACCAACGGCAGATTTAGGAGGAACGCCCTTAGACATGGGCTGCTTAGACTTGCTAGTGCTAGGACCTTTGATAATGATGGGAGCTTGAGCCTGACCCCTAGTGACAACATTGAGGGATTGGGGCATTCTTCGTGAGTGAGGACCTCTTAGCACCACAATGGGTCTTTCATCAGACATAGGAGTTGAATCCACATCATATCCATAAGGATCTTTCCCGTTCATCATGTTGATATTATCATCAGCCACTTCAAGCATGTTAATCACATTTTCAGCATTTGTGTAGGCATAGTTGATAGCAGCTTTGCCATGCTTGTTGTTAGAATTCTCCCCTTTTTCATATTTGGGCAAGGGTTCCTGAAAATCCTTATGATCTGCATTAGTGGTTAAACCATCAACTTGTAATTGCCCACTTTCAATGAGGTCTTGGACAAGATGTTTAAGCCTAAAACAATTTTTGATATCATGTCCAATTCCATTGTGGAAGACACAAAAGGCTTTCTCATCCCACCAATGAGGTTTAGGATCGGGTATGCGGTGCTTGGCAGGATCCTGAGGTTGCGCCAAATTATGAGCAATTAGTGTTTTGAAAATGTCGGCATAGGAGTCCCCAAGTTTGGTGAATTGTCTCTTTTCCTTCTTGGGTTTCCCTTGATACTTGGATTTATTCTCTTGTTGTCCTAAGGATGCTTGTAGCTTCATGGCTTGTACCGCATTGGAGAGATTAAGAACTCCTTCATTCTTAGGTTGTGGTGAGTCAACAACTCCGTCATTGACCACCTATTTATTCTTGTTCCAATAGGAGTTCTTTTTGTCCTTATAACCATGATTGTTGTTGTTTTGGCCATTGTTGTTATTAGTTGATTTAGCCAAAATTCCTTGTTCTTTTAGGACATCCTCTATGCGACATGCCACTTCGACCATGGTATCAAAAGAATTAAATGGTATCTTTCTTACCTCGTATCTTAATTCTGGCACTAAGTTACTCACAATGATGTCTATTCTTTCCTCCTCAGGAATTGTCCTGGGATATTTTGAGCACAAACGTCTCCATCTTTGTAGGAAAGTGACAAAAGGTTCTCCTTGATTTTGTTTAAGCTTGCACAAATCAAGCATTGTGACCGACCTTGATAGATTATAAGAAAAATGTTGAACAAATCTTTGGATTAGTTCTTTAAATGACTTTACTGGAGGAGCAAGGTTGGTGAACCACTCCATGGCTTGGCCTTTGAGACTCCTCGGAAATAATCTCATCAAGTAGGAGTCTTCATGATGAAAAGAAAAGCTCATTATGTAGAACTGTCGAACATGGTCATGAGGGTCACCAACGCCATCATATTTGTCATAGGTTGGAAACTCAACTTTCTTAGGGAACTCAACCAACACCACACTTTTGTCAATTAGGTTGGGACATATGGAGTCCAAATTAAATGTACTCTTAGGAGCCCTCATCCTTTCTATGTCCTTCTGCATTTGCATGATCACCTCATTGGTTGAAGGATTATGTTTCTTGATCTTTTGGTGGATGTCAAAATCATATGGAACTTTAGCACCTTTGTTGATAAGGCTTTCTAGGAACTGATCCTTGTTTTGTTCCACATATCGTTCCACATATGCTTGAAAGGATGGTTCTTGTTGCATAGTCAAAAAATCCATATGGTCAAATTTGTCATAACTTCCTCCATGTTGTGAGCCATGATGTGCTCATTTGGAGGGTTGCTTTGAATGTCTATGAGGTGATCGTCTCCTATGATGATCATATCTTGAAACCCTTCTTCCTCTAGGACTTGGGGATCATGAGGGTGTCCTTGATCTTCTTCTAGGACTTGGCGAAGGGGTAGATGGGGGTGAGTTGGTCCCACTATTGGTTCCCCTCCCGTTGAATCAGCTTTGGAGTTGTTGTGCATAGAGTCTATCTTCTTCTTCTTGGGTGACTCTTTTCTTTATATCCAACAACGCACGTTCCTCTTCTTCTAGTTGTCTGAATTTTTCCTTTTTAGCAGCTTGTTCATCCAAATAGGCTTGCTTCTCCCTCTCAATGCTTCTCAATCTTGTATTTGCATATTGAGAGGTGTCTTTAAGTGGGGAGGATGGTCTCAAATGCCTGATTGCATTGGCTGTGTTTATGTGGTGATCACTAGATTCGTTGTTCTGGTCCTTGTGTTGTGACCCTGAATCTGAGTGAGCTTGCTTATGATGTCTCTCGGCTCATTGGTGAGCATCAAAATACCTCATGTTGTTGGGAGGTGACCCAAGTGGACTAGCGTGAGAAGAACCACCGTATTGTCTTCTATGTCATTGGAAGATATCCTCAAGAGTTTAATTCATGGCTTCTCTTTGTTGTCGGGTGAAAGTGTAACTGATGTCCATACTTGATGAAAGTGGTACAAAAGAGGTGCTCACTTCACTAGGATTAGCTTCTAGATTAAAACAAACCTCAGATTCACTCTTAGGTGATTGATCAAAAAGGGGTCCTTTTCCCTTATGCTGTCGACGAGTCTTGATGGGTGGTAACTGGCTAAAGGCAACAGGGGATCACTTCCCTTGATTGACTTGGTACCTTGTCGTAACTGACATGAAAGAAAGATACTCTCAATGATAAGGTGACCTCTCAAAGTGTCAGCGCCAAACTAGGATAATCAAAGTCCTCTATTGTCCAAAGAGAAATGAGAAGATAGAAAAGAGGCTTTACCAACACTGTCAAAGAGGTGCTTCAAATCAAAGGGTGACTACCCTTGCACTTTTAAACCAGGAGGTTGGACTAGGCCAAAATATGATTGAAACTGAGATTTAAATTAAAGTGATTTGGACAATAAGAGCACTAAAATTTTCCAAGAATGTAGCTAACAATCTTAGAGATGAACCTTGGCACCAAGAATGACCTTCTAATTTGACAATTATTCCAAAGTGATTTCATAAATCAGATGATGCTATCCCAGAGGACTAAAACCATAAATTTAGAGTCAAGACAGGTCTCAAACGTTAGAGCAAGAAGCCTACTCTAAGACCTAACCTGATTAAAAATAACTGAAACTGACCAAATTGCAAGCACGACAGAAATTACCCAGGCGATATACTCCAGGCTACTGGGGCGATATACCTACAACCGCGTGATACTTTGCCTTATTCCAGGTGATATACCTTATAATAGTCAGGCGATACACTCCAGGCAGGTCGGGCGATAGTCTGCTAAGGGTGAACTATCGCGCGATATTTCTCCTCAAAGCAGGCGATACTTTTCGAACCCGCGAAGTATCGTGCGATACTTTGCTCTAAAGGGCACGATACTGTTGCAAGATTACTTAACTCTTGACCAGAACTGTGTAAAATTTGCATTTTTGGGTCTACTTGGTCAAAAATTTTGGTCTGAGGGTTGATGTTTTCGATTTTAATCACAATATCAACAAAATTTTGGCAGGTTTGCAAACAGTGAGGGATCAAACATGTCTCAAACACTTGAAACAAGGGCAAAAGCAACCTTGCCAAGACAAACACTTGTGATATCAGAATTGAAAAAGCACCTTATGAATGCTATCAATCGTTTGTATGTGAGAATGTTTATACTGGCATCACACAACCGAAGACAATTCAAGCAAGTCTATCCTAAAAAGTTAAGGCTCAATACTTACCAACTTAGCCCACAACTTGATGCCCCCTTACCTCACACCAAGTGGTTACCCACAAGAGATGTTTGCTTTGTCGTGGAAGTGTCAAATGACACAACCAAAGGGACACATATGGTGAGTATCTTAAGGTGATCCGGGTAAACCACTTGGATCAATCCTTGCACTAAGAAGATAAGCGGCTAAACAAGGTGGCTTCTATCTAATGGTTCTTAATAAAGATTTCCATTCACAACAGCCCTCTTGCTCTTCATAAAGGACTAGGACCTCGCGGCCTCAAGAGTACCTTAAGCATTCTTGTTCAATGTTTTCCCCATGGTCGCAATCCCATGAGCTACTCACATCAAACGAAGATAAGTGTTATGTCTACCAAGGTTTTTGGTGTCCTTGATAGCCTTGAGATTATAGTGAGTTGGAATCACTTGCCACCAAGAAAAATGATGACAAGGTTGTCCCCACTTGAGTCGTTCCTCTTGATTGCTCAAGAGCATGCCCGCTAAAAGATTCCTAAACTAAACAAAAATGGATAATTTATGAGGTTCAAGGTTTTTGGTTCACCTCAAGGGTGAAGAGCATACTCCCCTATCTCAAAAACTTCTCCCAAACACACCAAGCAAAGAGATTCAATTACTCCCTTGCTTCCAAAACCTTAAGATGGGTCAAGATTTTCTGATTCACCTAAAGGTGAAGAGCATACTTCTCCTACCACCTCAAAATCCCTTTCACAAGGTTTTAAAAATTCCTAATACAATTAGTGAATACCACACTTGAAAGGAAAGCAAATAAACAAGCAAGATTTTTTTTTCTATTTTTATGCTTTTTTGGGCAGCCCTGCAAAAACTGTTAGTAGCCCTCTTTGACATGCGATTTTTGGCAAGCTTCTCAAGCAAAAGGCATCTACAACCACAACTAGTTAGGCTCACAATGTTAGCAAAATCCAAAATCTAAATAAAAATAAGTGCAAGAAACTGATTTACCTAAGCTAAAAGATGCAGGTTAGACCTATCTAAATACAGTAAAGCAAACTAGCAAACTAAATATGATCAGATTCGGATGATAAAGCTCAAACTGCAGGTCTCTGTCAGATCAGGCGATATACCCTGAACTTCACCAGTATCACGCGATATAGTTTTCTATACCCACGCGATATACCTCAGCTCGGGCGATATACTTGTCTATACGTGGGCAATACTTCGCACGACACCAGGCGCTATACCTTAATACTGCCAGGCGATTCTTCTCTGGGATGAAGTGTCGCATTGGTATAGTAAGGTATATCGCATGATATACCTGAGAAGTATCGCGCAATATTCTGAGAAAAAGGCCAGAGACTGTAAATTTTTTGAAAAATAATCCGAAAAATGATGAAAACGCAAGAAATTAAAAGACAAAACTTATCTACTCTACCCCACGGTGGGCGCCAGAAATGTACACACTAAAATGGTGCACTTCTATGAACCATTACATGCAAGGTTGCTCAAGAATGAGGCCTCACAAAGCGGCTCATAGCTCTCTATGCATGGAGTTGCAAGAGACTATGATGTATTTGCTCTCAGCTAGAGCTACAAGCTTGTGACCTTGCTAGTCAACCACACAATGAGAGATTCAAGTGAGGACAAGGGCAAGAGTGCCAATATCCTCAAGAATCACTATGAAAATGCAATGCAAACTAGTCTATGGAAATGAAAATGCAATGCAACTAAGCTATGAAATGGAAAGAACAAGTGTTACAAATCCTTCCTATTTAGACTATGTGAGATTAATCTATTGCATAAAAGGAAATCTACACTAAGAATGTCATTATCATGAAATTATGAAAGCAAATATGAACTAGATGGAATGCAACAAAGATCTTCAAAGTTTGGATGCAAAAGTGTCTTCAAAGAAAGCTCCAAATGACTTAGAAAACTTGCAACATAACAATAGCATGAAAGAGATGGATATGCAAATAAAGGAGAGAGCTCTCCTTTTATAAGAAATGCAAAGGAATGGGCCATGGAGATTAAGAGGCAAAAGTTTTAATTAGCGGTGGAGCTTGAAAGAGGAGCAATCCATGTGCACAAGTATCCTCCAATAGGAAAATAAGAGTTGACTTTATGTCCATATGAGACAAAAAGTTCTTTTCTCCTTTTTATAAAATATGAATAATACTTTATTTGTGCAACTTAGGATAAGAGGAAAGTGGGGGCTTTTTATTTAATTAAAAGGGGAGAAAATATTCCTTTTAAGTAAATAAAAACTTAGGATAAATGGTTAGCCCATAGGATAAAAATCCAATACATGATCGAAATTAAGACTTGATCAAGAAATTGATAATGTTGAGAATATTGATTATTGATAAAATTGATTCAGGATTGATAAATCGAATAAATGGGGCCCAAAGTCTAGGCAACCATTTTTAGGTGCATACAAGTGGAAAGTCTAACAAGATTGTAGATGCTCTTAGTAGAAGGCAACTATTGCTGACAGAGATGTAGATTGAGGTGGTTGGATTCAAGGAACTCAAGAATTTGTATCTAGAGGATCCTGATTTTGGTGAAGCTTGGAAAGCTTGCACAGAACCTGTTACTCTAGATAGAATGAAGTGGTTGGATTTCATCATTCAGGATGATATTGTATTCAGAGGGAGCCAATTGTGCATTCCATGAAGTTCTATGAGGGAGAATCTCATCAAGGAGAAGCATAGCGGAGGATTTGCTGGATATTTTGCTCGTGATAAAACCCTTGCTTTAGTTAGGGAGAACTATTATTGGCCACAGTTGCAGCAAGATGTTAAGAAGTTTGTACAAAGTTGCAGAGTATGTCAGATGGCCAAAGGAGTGAAGCAGAATACAGGATTGTATCAGCCATTACTTGTACCAAAGAAACCTTGGGAGGATATCAGTATGGACTTTGTTCTTGGTTTACCGAGGACTCAACCGGGACATGATTTAATTTTTGTAGTGGTCGATAGATTTTCAAAGATGGCACATTTCATTCCCTGCAAGAAGACTAATGATGTTGTTCATGTAGCAGAATTGTTTTTTAGAGAAGTAGTGAGACTACATGGTTTGCCAAAGAGCATAGTTTCAGATCGGGACACTAAGTTTGTTGGATATTTATGCCGCACATTGTGGAAGAAGTTGAAGATAGATTTGAAGTTCAATTCATCACATCATCTACAGACTAATGGATAGACAGAGGTGATGAATAGAAGTTTGGAAAATTTGTTGAGATGTTTGGTTGGAGATAAGCCAACAGGATGGGATTTGATTTTACCGCAGGTGGAATTTGCATACAATAATTTTATTAACAGGAGCACTGGTAAATCACCATTCTAGATTGTATATGGAAGTAGTCCAAGAAATGCATCTGAGTTGAGGAAGATAGATAAAAGAGAAATAAGTAGTGCTGAAGCTAAGGATTTTGCAGAACACTTGAAGAACATCCATGAGGAGGTGAGGAAGCACATTACCAAGATGAATGTGCAGTATAAGGCTAAGGCAGATGAGAAAAGGAGGCATAAGGAATTTCAGGTTGGAGATGAAGTCATGGTTGATTTGCGAAAGGAGTGATTTCCAGTTGGTACATACAACAAGCTGAAAATGAAGAAGTTTGGGCAATGCAAGATATTGAAGAAGCATGATTCAAGAAATACATATGAGGTAGAATTACCTACTGAGCTGAATATTTCACTAGTGTTTAACATTTCAGATTTGACAGAGTATCATGAGGGAGGTGTTGAAGATGAGATCACAGCAGCATAGTGGAGTATTCTAGCAACCAGTTTAGCTACCAAGGAGATTGAGGATATACTAGACAATCATGTTGGTAGAAGCACAAGGAACATGACATATGAAGAATATCTGGTCAAGTGGAAAGGATGACTTGTTGAAGATTCATCATGGCTGACAGGGGAGGAGGTTAACCGTCTTGGTTTTCCTCTTCACACCTGAGTCATGACAGGGCCACTTCTCAAATTACCTCGAGTGTTTGATGCAGGAGCATCATGGGTGTAAGAGAAATCTTGCATCACCCAAAAATATTTCTGGTTTCTTTTCAATAAGGGCTATCTTGTGCAAAGCTTCTATTTTTGGAAATTTACTATTTTGAGTAACTTTTTCGTTCGAGCTCACAATGGTCTATTTTCTTCTCTGGAGGTTCATTTTGGTCATATCATCTTGCCAGTAAAGTTCCATTGACATATCAAGTCTAGCTTTGTAGATATTGAAGATTTTTGGTATTGGCAATAGGGTACAAAAACTTTGAACTTAATTTTGAAGGCTTTAGAGGCTCTAGATGAGGTTGAAACTTTGGCTAAATGAAGCTTTCTTGATTTAAGTGTTGTAGAGCACTTCACGCCCTTTCCAAAATGGGGTTATAATAGTCAATCGGGTCAACGAGTGATGACTTATGGTCTCCGGAAGTTGGGCCACCCAAAATGGCAGAAAATGATTTTCCTTCAAAATTTCTGTTTAGGTTTCAAAAGTTGTTTTGAGCCGACTATGATGTAATAAAATGAAAAATAAAATAATTCTAAGTTTGGTCAGCCTTATTGGCTAAAATTCTAGAACCTTCCCAGGCGATGGAAAATTGCCTATACAAGGAAGGCTGTAGTGTTGTCTTAGGCAGTTAGGGGACAGTTCTAGGTAGATCTGGGTAATGATTCAAGGCTTTGTCCTATAGAATATTGTAAGGGAAAATGCCCATGTGGCTTTGCATGTTGTAATTCTAAAATTTGTAATTCCACATTTGTGGAGATAATAAGAAGCCCATTTTTTGTTCTTGCAAATTGTTGTTATTTCTTTGTTTCTGTTATGTGTTTGTGGTATTAAGGGGAGCACCCTTCATCAAATTCCTTCACAATTTTAAGGTGTCAAAATGCCCTAATGTTCCATGAGAAAATCACATTTCTTTTCTTTGATTGAAGAGTATAGGGTCGTCTACTTACTATTGGTGATTTTCCTTATAATCTCTCTTTGTCTTGTGATCTGTTGAGATGAGTGGCCAGTCGTAGACTCTGGCCCCACATCTTCCTTCTTATTCCTAATCTTCCTCTTCTAAATCATCAAACCAGCATCACTCATTAGGTAAATTTTAGGGGCACCAGTCGAGGTGGAGGTCGTGCTGAGAGTTGGAGGTGGTGTGAGCATTATCTTAGAGGATGCTCTAATCTGACCCTCACCAGGGGAATTAGCAGAAAGGGTGTGAAATGGGTGGACAAGATGAGGGGCATCACTCAAATACAGTAAGACAATGTTAGAGGGTGGTATTTTTCCTTCTCTTAGGAGGGTAGAAAGATCCACCATGCCAAGTAGATACCCCACTTGCTCAACTTCCTTAGGAGTTTCCAAAAGCTTCAACAACCCATCTGTGAAGGGGCATTCATCACTTATAGAGTGAGAGCCAACCACTTCAGGGGGTACTGTGACCCTTAGTGGGGAAGTAGAGATACCCTTTCATTTTTGCAGTCCCTTGTCAGGGGATTTACAGTCAGAGATTAAATGACCCAAATTTAGGCATTCTAGCAAAAAAAATTGGCATTTTCATACACCAAATTTTGTATCCACTTCTCCAATTTAGATTTAAGGGTGATGAAATCATGGAGAGTTTTATTGATAAAAACATTAACATAGAAGTAGGTAAATACTAACCTAGATTTCACCTTAGTCACCTCATCTATACCAACATATTGACCAAAAGTGCTACAAATCCAGTGGAAAATCTTTTCATCTTAAAAATCCAATGGGAGACTAGGCATGCAAACCCAAACTAGAGTTCTTCAAATAAGGTCAATAGTAAGATCAAAACTTGGTTTCTACCTATAGCGCGAGATAAAGTGCTTTCCAAAGGCCCATGAACCTAACAAAACTATAATCAAGTCCTCTTCCGTGGTGAACTTGAAAAGAAACAGAGTTCCATGCATGACACTAGTTGTAACACTTCCCTTGAGTTTCCATTTCTAGGAGGCCCATCCTGACCATATCAATGGTTGGTTTGAATGAAAAAAACACCCCACTAGGGTATTGTTCATTTATGCGATCCAAAATATAGAAGAAGAGTAGTAATACAATAGAAAAAAATATTCCATAGTATTCTAAATATATAGAAGATAAACAACAACATTTTTAGTTGAAATATGATGCACTCTCGAGAATCCTTTGACACAAACTTGATATTATTCACATTTCTATATCCATTTAACATGTTAGTGTCCAATACATCATCAAAAAAATAAACTAGGATGGAAATATTATGTCCTCTATGGAATAAAGAAAAATACCAAGAAGCATTCATTCTAGAAAACTAATATTCTACCATATTTTTGTAATCCCCTTTTCTATGGTTCTTCACTCCCATAAGACCAAATCCAATAAATTTTTCATTTAATGTAATCTGCCTTCCTTGCATGTGTAAACATGGCTCTCATCATAGCTTGTGAATCCCTCTTTTGAAATATTGAATTGCATTTTATCAAATTTCTTGAAATCCACATTTTGTGTTAAGAACCAAATATTGCTCTTTATACTAAAATGAAAAAGCACATAAAAAAATATGGAGTAATTAGCACATGATATGTGATGATTACCTAAGCATTAAATTTCCATACTTCATGTGTTTCCATCTCATGATTCACCATTAATTTGTAAGTCAAGCAATGAGGCATAAACTTGAACTTTATGTGCTCTTTGAAAATCAATGTGTAGTTAATTTGACACCAACTCAAAATATGAAGCAATATTGGTGTGTTCATTATCAATAGTATGTTGAAATCTCCACTCCATAAATAGTCATGTAGTAGCACATATCTGAACTTTCTACTTTGTCAATTTGAAGGTAGTGGGATGATAAACTAAGGCTCACCTAGGAATATCATAAAGCTTGCATACTTTTTGAAACCAAACAACTTGCTCCGCAATTAGAATCCCCTGAAATACCATGTTGTTCTACAAAAGGATACAACAATTGGAAATGTAAAACTAAAAACATGAATTCACGACCACCATATTTATGTCAAAAGCCTCAAGGGTTGCATTCCCATGTATGTCAAGAATATGGATGATATAATTCATTGCTACTCCTAAACTCATGATATAAATGTCTTCACATGTGTTTATTCAATTCAAAGGATGAACAAGATCCTTCCCTTTAGGATTGTATAATTTTGTAGTATCTCCTTCATGAAACCTCCATTTTATGGGAAAATTGATATCCAAAACACCAAAGGACAATTAATAAAAAAATATTGAATATCAAAATGATATCGAATTTTCTTATCATGAACAATCTTTAAGCATACCAAGTTGGTCATCTCCTTGTGGGTAACACCAAGAATTTTGTCATAAAAAATGATGCTTGGAGCCCATGAATATTTTTAAAATTTGTGGATATTGATCATTCACCATGTCATTAGTATGCATTAAAGACCTCACATGAATCCAAATATAATAGGATAATTTCTCAATGATGCTTGTTTGAAATTTAATCTACAAAACATCACTTGGATCCCGTAAGAATACCTTCGGAATTGATCTACCTCTTTTGCATGCTCTCTAAAATGACAAGGATTTCACTATAAAGAGAGTGACAAATTTAAAAAATTTCATTCTTTTGGCTACAAGTGGAAAACATATCCTTGTTTTCCAAAAAGAAATTTCTCAACAACTCTATTATTGTGACAAAAAAACCCATGAATAAAGGCTAATCATAATGTTTCTCTCACATGGTGTGTTCAATTGTTGTGCACCTATTACATCATTATCATAGGTTCTAAATAGACACATTGGTTAAAATTACTTAAGGATCACATATGAATTTTCCCACTTTCGATGGTTTAATCACATTATCACTTTTCCACCTTAATCGAAACTTCCACCTTTGCTAGATTTAGTACTTTATCACTTTTCCACATTTGGAGGGTGATCCACCTTTAGTGGACGTATTGCACAAATTCCTTTCCACCTTGGAGGATGATCCACCTTTAGTGTACATGTGGCACTTTCACTTTTCCACATCAGGTGGGTGTTAAGTATCACTTTATGTAACATATCATAATCTTATACACTCTTGTATTAACACCTTGGCCTATTTAACCAAGGGGTTTCCTTTGTAATATCCAGTGAAGTGAATTTGGTTAATTTAGGCATCTAGTCAATCAATTCTAGTGCCCTTTTTAATGAGGATAAAATATATTCTTGTCATATTATTTCTCTCTAGATATTGTGCTTTCCATTAGGCCTCTAGATGTTGGATGGCTACCCTGGCCAAATCTTACATGGTACCAAATCTCATTGAGTGTCATTAGATAGTCTTTTTGAGATATTTTTGGTGCAATCTAAGGGTTTCCTTTTTGTGGCTTTCTATTGTAGGTAAAAAAATAGAGCTTTCTAGTGCAAATTTGATATCCCAAATGGATTTCAAAGGCCCAAATCAACTAAGATCGACTGTGAATTTATCAAAATTGGAGTAGTTGACTCGAAGCCCTAAGAATTATTTCTTCCTCCATAGAAAATATGGGCATCATTATGATGTCACAAATGATTTAAAAAAATAATTTATTAAACTCTTTTTTTATTATTTTTCAAAAATTAAATTCTTTTAGGATAAATTGCAGTTTTAAAAGTTTTAAAAAAAATTGTGTACCTCAAGGTACCATGCACCACATGCCCTATTGGGCCTGCGGTTTACAAGGGCAATGGCAAGTGGTACCACCATATGCCACAACTATACTATGATAGGATGATAAGGCTCTCCATATATATATATAACTTTAAAAAAAAATTATACAGGTTCTAATAAAACTTTAACTTTGATATTGATTTTTTAAAATGAATTTTAGTAACTATTAATATATATATATATATATATATATATATATATATATATATATATATATATATATATATATATATATATATATATATATTCCTTTATTAATTTTGTAATAAAGTTTTTAAAATTTAAAAAAAAATCTAATACAATTTTTATTAAATATAAAAATATTAAATGTTTTTTCTTTATAATTATTTTAATAAAAAAAATTAGAATAAAAAAAACTTCTTTGTTAAATTTTTTTAAAATTTTGAAATTGATCAAAAAGTTATTTTTTTCTTATTTTTAATAAAGTTTTTTTAATAAGATATTTTTTAATTTTTAATAAGTTTTGATAATAAAATTTTATTTAAAAGACAAAATTGGAAACATAAATTTAATGTCAACCTATTGTGCCTATATTGTCCAACTGTCCATTCTTCTATGCGACAACCATCAGGGGCCATTTGTTCCTACTTTCTTAGCAACATCCCAGTTTGTTCTTATTTTGTCCCACTAGGTTTTCTCCCTTTTTCTGCTTGTGAAAGAGTGCATTGCATTTGTACATGGGTAACTAAATAACCTAGCAGTGGGGAATTGTCTTACATCATGTGCCTACATTCTCTGTAAGTCATACTTACGGGGGTGTTGGTGTGTTTAATTGTTGCACTTTGTAAGCCATACTCTTAGGTTCTAACACACATGTTGCTTAAGTTTACTTAGAGATCACATAGGAAGATTTTCACTTTCAATGGTATTATCACATTATCACTTTTCCACCTTAAGTGGGACTTCTACCTTTGGTAGACTTATCACTTTATCACTTTTCAACATTTGGAGGGTGATCTACCTTAAGTGGATGTGTTGCATGAACTCCTTTCCACCTTGGAGGGTGATACACCTTTAGTGCACATGTGACGCTTTCACTTTTTCACATTAAGTGGGTGATAGGTTATCACTTTATGTAATGTGTCATAAGATTAAGACACTTTTCATAATCTTTTGTGCTTATATGTTCTCATCTTATCCTATTTAACCAAGCCCATGGATCTCCTTTATAATATTCAACAAAGTGAATTCAATTATTTCAGTCATCTAGTTGATTAATTATATTGCATTCTTGACAAGGATACAATTTATTCTTGTTATATTATTTCTCTTATTATTATGGTTTCCATTAGCCCTCTAGATCTTGGCTACCTTCATAACCAAATCTTACAAATATGCATCCCAAATGCTACTTTGTGGATGAAATAATGACTCAACATGAGCATACTTTATCATTTCTTCACTTTGAAAAAGTGAATCCTTTTCTCTAGGGTCTATGCTAACATTGTTGCACCATGTGCAACCATTTGAAATCACAATATCTTTCAAAGGTTCCATTTCTTCATTGTTAGAACCAATTAGAACAACTTCCTCATATTTTAAGGCTTCATATTCAACACGGGGTCTTCATTGAAGAGGAAACACAATACCACATGCTTCATATTGAAGGGTTTAAAATTGGCAAAAAAGGGGACAATATATTGCCTAAATAAGGGGGAGGGTTTTGTCTTTTGGGAGGGGGTGGGGGTTTATATAGGAAAATAGGTGTGAGGAGTACTAGGTGGCTATTGGAGGGGGGTGGAAAAAAAGGAGTTTGGGGCAATATTCTTTGAAAATAGGGGGATTCTTTAGTATGCCAGAATGAACATGCTATGATTCATGTTCACTACATGAAGCCCCCATGATATTCAACATATAACAATGATTTTTTTATTGATTTCGTCCAAGTTAAAAAAAAATTGATGTGAAAGCTCACATTAGAAATTATTGAAGAACATTTTTCAATTAAAACATTTTTACCTTCAAATTGCTACATACAAATTTTATGGTCTTCCTCCTTAATTGGTTGATGTTGTCATTTGTCTCTACTTTCATTTTCTGTACTTGGTTCTTTCTATTAGCAACCTTATCTATTTTGTTTTCTTGATTTCTTCTTATCGTGGAGTATTCATCAAACAATACTTAAAACCTAACCTTTGAAAGGTAGCCCTCAAAATATTTGAAACCTCTCCTTCTTGAGGCATATATTTTCCTATAAGCTCTACAAATTTGTAAAATGTATAGGGTGCCTTATAACTTGTGGTTTCATTAAATATTCATCAAACAACTCAAAAATTTTCAAAACTAAAACATCATTTTCCACACTCCTCAAAAAGGATTTGTAGAATGTTAGGAATAAGGTGTCTCAACCTTGGATAATTCCTATTCTTATTATTTGTTTTTGTAAAATGTATTTCTTGCAAATAATGTCGATGTGTCAACATCTTGAATTGTGTGTAAGGAGATCATGGCTTAAACGGTTATGATGGATTCCTATGACACATAAGAGCTATGTCAAGAAGATTCAATGATAGGTGAAGACATGTGGCAACTGATAAATTTGAGTACTATACACTCTTCCCCAATCGTGGGGTTGAAAAAAATTTTGGGGTTCCTATTTTCTCGGAGAATGGTAAAACCCTAATACGGTTATCTTTGGGAGTAGCCCTAAAAAGTGAAGCGCATGATATAAGCTTTTTTAGGGTTGCGAAGAGTGATGATGCGAGTGTATTGTTGGAACATTTTATGTTGTCGTGATTTGTCTTCAAGGTTTTAGAAATCTTCTGAAAGAACTTGGATGGCAAGTGTATTGTAAGTTGCAATAGTTTTGATCAATACATTGTGCAAGTTTTGGAGTGCTGGGGTTTTTACCGAAAGGTTTCCCCAGGGTATATCATTGTGTCATTCTCTATTTTTCTGTATGTATGGTATGTGGTTGCAATATCTTTGTTAAAGTAGTTAACTAATCTGAAATTGTAAGGATTTAAAAGAATTTGCACAATACTCTCCTATAGAGATTAGCGTAGGAAGCTATTTCCGCACCTGAGTTTCCTTACATAGAACATCCCCATGATTTACAATTGAGAGCCCTATAATGTGACAAGATATTATCTGTCATACCACTGTAATGTCTTGGATTAAATTAATTTGATAATTTAATCAAACTAAAGCAAGATAAATTTAATGAAATTGATTTATCAATCCAAAACCCTCTAAAAACCACTTATCCAAATTAAACTAAAATTTATTTATAGTTTTAGCAATAAACCTCACAAATTCAACCCGAGATTTAGGAAAATTCTCTAAATTGATATCAAATGATTTATTTGTATTTATTACAATAAAATACATTAATTTTACTATCATAAACAACATAACGAATGTCCATGCAAATTTGATACAAAACTAGAAGCAATTTGAAAGAAAACTTACTATAGCAAGAACAACAAGCACCAAACTTCAAGCCAACTCAATTAAGGATAAAAATCTATATTTAAATAGATATTTAATTGCTTTTTTTGTTTAAGATAAGAGGATTCACTTGAAAGTTCCTTGGAAATAGGTTAGTCAACTTAGGCTCAATATCCTTAGTGTTTAAACCTTGGGAAGCCATTACTCTATAACTTCTCGTCGAGATATTGGAATCAAGACAACAGGTAATGGAAATTCATACACAATAAATACAAGTCTAATGGACCTCATTAATTCTCTTTAAACAATTGTTAATTATTGTGCAGGAAATTATAACAATAAAATATGTGATTAAAAAAATTAATTTAGCAATAAAATGATTAATCAACCACCTATTTAAACAATCAAATACATAAGAGATCTGATTAAACTCATATATAAACATACAAATAAGAAAATAATAATGCTATGGAAGGTGCACCAAAGTGAAGTTTTGGGAATAAAGATCACTATCCTATACATGCAAACTAGGAATCAAACCCATTCCCATCAACTCGTCATTAAATATTAACTCAATTGGCCCAACATTACACCAATTGGGGTTGGTAATAGTTGGTAACAATGTTGTAATAGAGATAATTGATAATGTTCTTGAGGTTTAAGCATAAATTGTTGGCAAATCCAATTGTTGGGATGGATTTGATTGTTTGTATGTTATTCATGATGCCTAAGGATGTTCTTGGATTGTGTTCCTATTGAGTTGGCAGTCTATATCAATCAAGGTGATGATATTTGAAGATTTTTTTTAGTTAGCGTTGGTTTTTCCTGTGTTCTTGGTCGATATGATTAAATAATGTTTTATGATCGATTAGTAAGATGTTTTAAGGCAGTCTTATAATCCTGAGGTGTTTGATAAGGATCAATACTATGTTTTGGTTGACATGATTAAAATTATTTGTTTTTGGTGCGGTGAAGTGAAAATTTGAAAGTTAGGTTTTGTCGAACTTGTTCTTGATAAAGGATGATGATTTAGGGAACAATTTGTGCATGCATAAGTGTGTGGACAATCATAGATGCATGCAATTTCTTATAGAGAATTTGTGCAGATCTAAAGAAGGTTGAGTTGCTCATATGAAAGCGACAAAGAGAACTACAACAAATATATGATTGTGTTTCATTAGAACTAACCTAGGCATAGGGTAGATGTCATTATACAGTTCAAAAATCATCAATTTTTTTTATCTAATTTGTTATTATAAGACAATGATTCTTTCTCAAGGTTATATCCCTATTGTATTCAAGTAGTAAGCTCTAGGTAGTGTTCCTGAATACATGTGCATTCCCCATTGGTAATTAACCTATAATTGTAACAAGGTATTAGTCTTATTATGGATTCAAGCCCCACTATAGTTTTCACCCTAATTTGGGTTTCCACAATAAAAATCCTTGTGTTATGTGTTGTGGATGTTTTCTATTTTTTACATACTTACTTGTTTCATTAAAAATCATACATAAGGGTTTCAAGGTTTAAGGGTTTTGAAGAGTTAGTGTTTTAAGAGCACCTGATCCCCCCCCCCCCCCCCCCTTCTCAGTTGTTTGCTACCTTGTTCCCTATAGATTTGGCCTAGGGAGTGGGCGTGAAAGGCATCAAGATAGACCTTATGTAAGTCAGGACCCACACAAGGCCATAACACTTTGTAGAATTCACATGAGAAACCATCAGAACTGGGAGTTTTGTCATCTTCCATTGAAGAAACAACTTCTTTTAGGTCTTCGAGGGTTAACAGTTGGTCACAAAAACCCTTCTGGGAATATGAGAGTTGAGAAGGAATAAATGCAAGGAAATCCTTAAGGGCTTGATCTCTGGTAGGGGAATTTCCCTGAGTTGTGAACAAATTATCATAATATCTGACAAACTCTTGAAGGATATTCGATAGCTCAAAGATCACCGAATGACCTTCTTTGATATGATTAATACCAGGGGAGGAATGATGAGCTCTAAGAGAAAGTAAAAAATCTTTAGAAGCTCAATCACCCACCTTGAGCTAATGAAGTCTAGATCTGAGCTCCTCTAGTAGAATGATGATCTGCAATTTTTTTTTGGTGGCACAGTTGAGCAACCCTAATTTGTAAGTTAAGTTAGAAGGAATTTGAAGCTAGAGCTTCAGAAGTAGCATGAAAATCTTTGGTGTTTGCATCATAAGTTCACCAACAGTACATGGCTAGTTGTCTTCCATAAATGTAGAGAAACCACTTTGCGAGATATGTCATAAGTCCACCAAGCAATCCAACCAGATGGTTGAGTGGGATTGAGCTCAAGATTCCAAACCTATTGAATGTGGGTCATCATGGGTTCATGATTAAATAATGATGTGTTAAAATAGAACTGTGTTTTGGAAGGATGCATATGAGTTGTTTTCCATTCAATGTTTTTTATTATGTAAAATAGGTTTTGGTGGGTACCTAAAACCCGAAACAAGTTAAGATATTATATTAAGGCTCCACAATAAAAAGATCAAGATACCAGCCAAAAAGGCCAACAAAAGGGCCAATGATCAAAAGACAACAAAAAAGGACAGGGGGAGGACCATCACCAGAAACTGCAGAAGCAAAGAACAACAAAGGAACAACTCAAGACATCTTCTCAAGCAGATTGGCCACTTGCACCTCCAGATGGTCAATTTTATTGGTTGCTTCCTTGATCTAGGTGAGATCATTAGGGGAAGTAGTGGCAACCCTTTTCCTTGTGACCTGGTACACATTCCCAGTCCTAGGTTTGGGGTGACCTCTGGCTCATCAGTAGTCTGCTCCTCAACTTTGTGACAAGGGGTAGCTTCCACTTTGGCGATAAGAATCTTAATATACTCATTGGAGGCTTCGAGGATATTAAAAATCTACTCAAAAATGCCCTTAAGGGTACTCTCAATACCCGACAGCCTATTCTCCATCTCCAACATGCAAGCCTCTAGCTTGTAAAATTCGGCCACATTGAGGAGGGGGTCAGGGGTAGGCTTATCCCTATCAAAAATTTCTTCTTTCTTCTTGTCCACATCTCCCATCTTGGATTTCGAATATGCCACTTCAAAGAAAAGCCATTTGATAGAGCTGCAGTTGTCAAGCATACCGTTCCTGGCATTATTGATCAAGTTAAAATCAAATTACCTAGTGGAATCACTCAGGATAACTAGCGAGGGATCAATGAGCTCAGAGGTCTCAATTTTGCCTCCTTCCCCTTTAGGCGCCACGGGGTTAATCAACTCTCTAGGGTAGTGGTTTGACAAAGAGGTAGAATAGGTAAATCTTGATTTTCACCAAAGGAAAAATATATTGAGCTGAGATCATGGCACGATCAAGACTTTCAAAAAATTTGTCAAGACCAACTAGGAAGTTGCACCAAGTGTGACAGATATAATGAGAGTGACAACGATTGACATTAGGGTTGAAAAGGCCTGATTTATTGTGCATGTGAAACCAAGCCTCACATTCTCCAGTTGTCCATCGAAAAGGCAAAATGCCTTCTTGGTTAGAAGCCACCTAAACCATATTGAAGTCCTTGCACATAACCCAAGTTGCAAGTGGAAAATCATTAACAACCCAACACCACAATTGAGATCTTTCCACAACATTATTGGAAGCATATACATTAATGATCCCACAAGAATGATTGTCAACGGACATGAGGACCTCTGTATGGGATCAAACCCTTAATCAACAATAGAAGAATATCATCAAAGAGAAATGAGAGTAAGCACTACTTTACTAGCTTTGTCCTGAGAAGAAAATACAAGGCTATTTGACCAAATAACATGACATTCAAAATATAGCATGGACACAACAATTTAACTTCTTGAAGAACAAAAACATCAAGACTAGGAAAATATTGACAAGTATCCCTAACATAATACTTCCTAGTGATGACTATTAAACATGTTACATTCCATGAGATGTAATTCATGAGTCAACTATCTGCATGTCATCCTTGTCCCCAAGAGAGGAGAGATTATTTTGTAGGAGATCTAAGGCTATTAAAAAATTAGGGTAGGATTCCCATGGAATCATCTGATGTTTTTTAAGACCTCCTGTTAGAATAACTGAGAGGGGGGGTGAATCAGTTAGATAAGTTATCCTACAATCCCAAATACAAAGATGTACCTAGGTAAAAGTACAAAACTCTGTCACACTAGAGGACAAACTTAGGGGTTCCGTCCAGACTGGGTCCGGTCGGACCGGGTTCAGTCGGACCCATGTGGCACCCATGAGGTGCCATATGGCATCTATGTGGCATGAGGGGTTCGGTCGAAACCTGTTCAACCGAACGGGTTTCGGCCGAACCCCCAAAATCTATATAAGCAACACAAACCGACCACACGGCTCATTTGGTTTGAGCACATTTCAGAAATTTCAGAGAGCTAAGCGAGGGGGTATTTTGGCCGAAAGAGGTAGGCAATTTTTTATTTTTTTTAAGATGTTTTTTTTAATTTAATATTAAATAGTTGTAATTTAATTGAAAATGTTTATGTAATAGTTGTTTTTTTTCAATTAATATTAGATAATTGTAATTGAAATAAAAATGTTTTAATTTAATGGTTGTTTTTGTTTATGTAGTTTGATTATTTTTAATTGTAGATATTAAATAATATGATTTTATGTAGATTTAGTTATTTAATTAATATAATTTTTTTTTCAGTTAATAAAATGTGTTAGTTATTTAATTAATTTAGTTTTATTAGATATGTTACAACACATTAGGAAAATGTATATAAATTATTAGAAACATGATAGTAAAACATTCAAATCAACTTAAAAACCTTAACATTAAATAAATATGAACTCTAACTAGAAACTCAATTTAAAAAAAGATCCCTTGACATAATTAAAAAATAAACCTTAATATGAAACATACACATGAACCTTAACATTAAACCAACATGAAACTAGAAGATGAAGCAACATAAACTCTAATAGTAGAAACTAACATAAACTCTCTCTGACCAATTAAGACTTAACATGAAATTAACAAGACGTAATAGGACCTTTTAAGATCTAATAAAACCTAAAAATACCCTTAACATATAATAGGACTCTTAACATGATTAATATTTCCTATTAAACTCTAACACTAGAAACTAGTTCATAAACAAAAATTCTAGAAACCAATTAAGAGATAATACCTAACCAACTAAGACCTAACAAGTGACTAATGTTTGACCAATTAGGACCTATTAATTGAGCAATTAAGACTTTTAACTTGTGACTAATATGACTAATAACACCTAAATTGATTAATATTACCTAATAAAACCTAATACCTACTAATACTTGACCTAATAGTCCACCCTTAAGAACTAATAGGACCTATACTTGACCTATTAAGACCTAATAGTCCTACAAATTAAAACCTAACATGTGACTAATACTTGACCAATTATGACCTATTAATTGACCAATTAAGACTAATTAAGACTTAACATGTGACTAATATGACCAATTAAGATAGGTAACACGATTAATATGACCCCTTAATACTTAATAGGATTAATATGACATAAACAACATAAACAAAAATTCTAGAAACTAATTAAGACCTATTAAACTCTAACACTAGAAACTAACATAAACAAAAATTCTATCTAAACCAATTAAGACCTAATACCTAACCGATTAAGACCTAACACGTGACTAATATTTAACAATTAAGACCTATTAATTGGCCAATTAAGACTTAACGTGTGACTAATATGACTAATAACACCTAAACTGATTAATACGACCTAATAAGACCTAATTCCTACTTTAATAAGACCTAATAGTCCACCCTTAAGAACTAATAGGACGTATATACTTGACCAACTATGTCCAATATGACCTACTAAGACCTAATAGTCCTACCAATTAAGACCTAACATGTGACTAATACTTGACCAATTAGGACCTATTAATTGACAAATTAAGACTAATTAAGACTTAACATGTGACTAATATGACCAATTAAGATAGGTAACATGATTAATACGACCCCTTAAGACTTAATAGGATTAATACGACATAAACAACATAAACAAAAATTCTAGAAACCAATTAAGACCTATTAAACTCTAACACTAGAAACTAACATAAACAAAAATTATATCTAAACCAATTAAGACCTAATACCTAACCAATTAAGACCTAACAAGTGACTAATATTTAACAATTACGACCTATTAATTGACCAATTAAGACTTAATGTGTGACTAATATGACTAATAACACCTAAACTGATTAATACGACCTAATAAAACCTAATACCTACTTTAGTAAGACCTAATAGTCCACCCTTAAGAACTAATAGGACTTATATACTTGACCAACTATGTCCAATATGACCTACTAAGACCTAATAGTCTTACCAATTAAGACCTAACATGTGACTAATACTTGACCAATTAGGACCTATTAATTGACCAATTAAGACTAATTAAGACTTAACATGTGACTAATATGACCAATTAAGATAGGTAAAATGAGTAATAAGACTTAATAGGATTAATATGTTTATTAAATTTGTATGTACATGTATATGTAGATTTCATTTTTAAACTAGATGATCTTAAATTTGTAACATGTATGTTTAAATTTATAGTTCATTTTTAAACTAGATGATCTTAAATTTGTAGTTCATGTATGTTTAAATTTGTAGTTCATGTATGTACATTTAAATTTGTAACATGTATGTTTCTTAAATTTGTAACATCTATGCACTTAACATGTATGTTTCTTAAATTTGTATGTACATGTGCAGAGATCTAGATATATTCTTGTTTATCTATTACATGGCATCGGGTAGAAGTTTAGTAGATTCAAGAGAGCCTAGTGTTCATGGGGGAGGGGGTGGTAGTGGTAGTGGTAGTCATAGTGGTCGCTCCTCTCATAGATCAACTTATACAGCAGAGGCTAGAGAGAAGCTATTTGCAGATACTATTGAGAGATTGAGACGAACATTACATGTTTTGGATCAGACCCTAGCTTCACCCATCACCATTCCCAATAGGGATAGGGTGGGCATTATTAGAAATGATTTTTTACATATGATTCACACAGTTGAATCATACAACCTATATGATACCATTAGTATTGATAGATTCTGTAAGATTTGAGCAATACAAATCCACAAAACCCAAAGATCACCTACATACAAAAACCTGTTACAAGGAAGTAGAGACAAGAAGAGGGCAAGGGTTTGACTCAAAAATATGAAGAAGAAAATATCCTCAATTAATGAATGAATTGAATGTACAATGGATCATCCTTATAAAGGAGATCGAAAGCCTTGAAAGGCAAAGTTTAGTGCATGTAATAATTAGTTTAACTATTACATGACTAATGCATGAGTTTAGACCAACTAGTGCATGTGTGTTTAACTAAAGCAAAAAGGAGTTGACATCTTAAGAAGGGAGTAAAGATTAATTAACATAATTAATACTTTACTCTAACACCCCCCCTTAAGATGACCAACGATGTAGCTACAATCAATGCAAGATGAAAGCAAATGGGTCCCGGCAACAAAGGCCTAATTAGGTACCCAACACAACCAAATCTCTGTAAAATGGAGAAATAGAGAAAACCCAGTGGGAAAAAACCCTACTCCAAAAAAAGATAGAAAATTGAAGAAAAATAAATGGCTCAAGAGACTCTCTCAAAACCACAAGTACAACCAGCCCCCCCATGAGAGAGGGGTGAGACACCAAAGCCCCCCCAGAATGATGGAACCCTTGTGGAAATGATCGAACCAATGCAACCCCAATGCAGAAGAAACAAAGGCACGAAACAAGGAAACCCCTGAATGAGAGGTGAAATTAGAAGGCCTAACTGATGCTCAAATGAGAAAACATGAGGATCCTGAAAGGGAATCCCCAATGTAGGTGGTGGGACAAGTGTGCTGACACTGTCATGAAAGAGGAGATGAATGTCCTCTGTAGAATCCTCAACAAGTGCACCTAGTGGCTCAATGAATGGAGCTGGAGGGTCAGGTAGTGTTGAAGAAGAATCCTGTTGAAGAGAAAAGACCTCAATAGGATGTGGTGTGGCAGTCATAGTAGTGATCTCAGGAACAATGCAAGGGTTCAAGTGACCTGACTACACCACATGAGGCTCTCACGAAAGAGGAGAGTTGTGCTCCGAAAATGGAGATGGTGGACCAAAGTGTGAGAAGGTGTAGAGACGGGTGGAATGATCAACTGTCCCTATAGCAACAATACCTCCTGTCATACTATCTCGAATGAAGATTGAATCTGCAGTGAACTCAACTGTCTTCCCTGAACAACTGTGTGTAATCTGATAAATCGAGAGAAGGTTTACAGATAGAGATGGAACATACAATACATCATTGAATGTGCCATCCTGAATGCCGACTGAACCTTTCCTGCAGACTATCAGGACAGTGTTATTCCCCACTAGAATATGAGGAATGGGAGAAGCCTCAATAGTAGAGAAGACCTCTTGAGAAGATGCCATATGGTGAGAAGCACCTGAATCCAGTATCCAAGGGACCTGTAAAGGGAATGCAATGGATGCCCATAATGCATGACCCTTTCCAAAATCCTGTCCAGATGTCGAAGATGTGGAGGAAGACTAAAAAGCAGACCCCTGTGAGGTAGAAGAGGATGGAGAGGAAATAGTGGTCTTCTGAAGAAGAACTTGCAAATCCGCAATCTGTTTCTCATAGCCATCAAATTTCTTCTGAAAACAATGTGACTCATCATGAGGTCCCTTCTGACAATAGGAACATGTAGGTCTCTCAGTCTTTTGTTTCTCCTTCTTAGAAGAAGATGGTGGGCTAGTAGAGTGCTGAGAAGAGGAATCTGATATCTGTTTTGGTTTCTGCTTCTGCTTTTCTTTGGATGGTTGGGCAACCAATGCATGGTTCTTTGATCCTGTTAGAGAGTCCAACTGAGTAAGCTTGGCCTGCTCTCTAGTCAAACGATCACAGAACACCTCAAAAGTGGGCATGGTGAATGTAGGACCCAAAGCATCCATGGTAGAATGAAAGGTAGAAGAGAAGATCCGAAAGTTTCCCCTAAGCTTAGACAGAATTAGATAAATGCACTCTTTATCAGTCTTTTGCTTTCCACATCCGTGTAACAAAGATCTCTGCTATTTGAACTTCATCAGAAAGTCCTTAATAGAGGGAAAAGAATTTGGTACAAGAGAGGTAAGCTCTGCCTCAATCTAAAGTGCTTGGAACTCATTCACTGTACCAAACAAAGTGTTCAACTTTGTCCACATAGCTAGAGGGGTATTGCACCCATCAATGTGAAACTGCAAGCTGTCTGATACCTGTAAAGCAATCAACCCCATAGCTTCATCCATCTTGTTTCGATGTTGCATGATCTCAAAGGGCCTCTATAATACTGGCTGCACTGCATCTAGACAAGACCAGAGCCCTTTTGAATGGAGAAGTCGTGTCATCAGGGTTTTCCATGTGTGATAATTATGTGGGGTCAGAAGTTCTAAATAAGAAGAGGTCTCGGCCATATTTTTTAGAAGGGGTTTTGTTTTGACAAATATCTTGTTTAATTGAAAGAAACAAGAAAATAAGACCCCCCCACAAGCCAAATATCGAACCCCCAAGCCTAAAATGATTTGCTTTATCAAGAGAAGAGCAAAAAAGCTTCATATCTGAATCTTGTGTACCTTGAAAAAATTCTGATGAAAAGAGGTAGAAATTTGGATGGTTCTTAAGAAGAGCTTTCTGGTGCTTCTTCTAGATTGAAAAACGGAGCTAATTTGAGCAAATTAACCCCCCTGGAATGTAAAAAGGATAATTTGGCTTTGACATAAAAAACAAAAAGCTAGATGAAAAAAAATACCAGATTAAACTCCATGAGAGCATCGGGCTTAGAACTAGCTTTCCGACAATATCTCGTTTGTCAAAAAATGATACCTGGAACTCTCGGAAAGCCAATTTGAGTGAAAGGTGCTCCAAAGGGAAAAAAAAATAACCAAAAAGGAATGAAGTGCCAGCGCTAGCCCCTGGCCTTAGCGACTAGTCACATGGGTCGGGCGCTGGTGTTGAATGCACTGGCGGTCTAGCTAGTCGTTAGCGATTAGGCCGTGGCGGAGCGGCAAGAGGGTGGCAAAGCGCGGCGGGCGAGGATCGGTGGCAGCGGTGGCGGCAGTAGCGGTGAGGCCGGTGGCCGATGGCGGAGCCTAAGATGGGCGGCTGCGGAGGACTGCGGAGGTGGAGGCCGTGGTGGCTACAAGGTGGCACCTGGGTGGCCACTCGATGATTTAAAAAAAATTTAAAAAATTTTTTTTTTTTGAAAAAAATCATCGTAGTGTATCGGTATGCGTGCGAGGGCGTACGACCTGGTAGGCAAAAAAAATTTGCCTCAAAAGCCAACTTGTCAGAATTTGACAAGTTTTATATGAATTTTGACTATCTTAGGCCTTTTAGATGCAATCGTGAGGTCCGTTTGGGGTAGAAGTGCTCCAAAAATTACTGATCACCTCAAGATCCGTGTTGGGGCCGATTGCAAAAAAAATTTCTCACAGATTCCACCTGTGTCCAAATTGGACAAATTTTATATGGATCTTGGGGTTCTTAGACACTTTGAATGCAATCATGAGGTTTGTTTGAAGCTAAGATGACTAGAAAAATAGGTCCCATTAGATTTGACAGGAAACCCTCTCTGTAAAAAGTGCTAAAAAAGAAACAAAAAATAACGTCCTACAGAGAATACCAAAACCTCTCAAATCAGCAAAAAAAATCCCTAATTTGAATCCTTCAAATGCAAACAAGCTGTAGTAGATTAGGCTCTGATACCATGTAGGATTTGAGCAATACAAATCCATAAAACCCGAAGATCACCTGCATACAAAAACCTGTTACAAGGAAGTAGAGACAAGAACAGGGTAAGGGTTTGACTTAAAAATATGAAGAAGAAAATATCCTCAATTAATGAATGAATTGAATGTACAATGGATCATCCTTATAAAGGAGATCAAAAGCCTTGAAAGGAAAAGTCTAGTGCATGTAATAATTAGTTTAACTATTACATGACTAATGTATGAGTTTAGACCAAATAGTGCATGTGCATTTAACTAAAGCAAAAAGGAGTTGACATCTTAAGAAGGGAGTAAAGATTAATTAACATAATTAATACTTTACTCTAACAGATTCTATACTTGTTTGTCTCGTAGTGTTACTAGCACTGTGAAGTACAATGAAGTCGATACAACTATTTCCACCCTTATGGTGAAGGGCATGTTTCCTCATTATCGAGACATGAAGAAGGTGAGAGGGTACATGTTCGTGAGATGTGAGGATGACCTAGTGGGACCATTTATATATCCTCGATGGTTGTTTGCTCAACACAGGTGGCCGAAGAAGGATGAGCTGCCATTATATTTCTGCAGATAATTATTTGCAAAATTTCATTTGCACCTTGATGTTGATTATATAGATTTTCCTAATTATGTTGGGCAGGGGAAAGGGAGATTATTTGACAGGTTTAGAGTGCCTGATGCCCCTGTTCCTGCTAATAAGTGGGCAAGGGTGGGTCCAAACCTTTTAGTAGTACCGAAAGGTTTGGAAATGGCAGGAGCAAGTGTGGTAGATGACAAGATGAGGAGGGACGTTTATTCTAGTATAGTGAGTATCACCACACAGGTTCATGAGATGTCATATGATCGTGTGGGTAGATACATGTTACATTCTTGTTCCAGCATTCCTCCACCTACACAAGATGCATCCTTGAGTGGCAATCTATATGATATAGTCGACATACCATCTCCCATGGAGGTTGAAGTTATAGCAGATATAGATAATTTACGACGTACGAGTGCATTATTATCGACTGATCTATTGTGTGCATATTAGACCATACAAATGCTCGGTGGGATTTCACTCAGGGAGGTTCTATAATTTTTCAGGACCTATATTAGTACTAGATCAGGTTCTCAACAGACTGCACCACCGACAAGTCTGCAATAGACTACACCATTGGTTGGTCCTCAAATGACTACACCACCACCGACAACTCCTCCACAGACGACACCACATACAGCTCATTGTCAGACCACGCAAGCCACTTCATCACGTCTAGGTCGTCAACTTTTTAGTACATTGCTTACAGACAACCGGATTGATCCTGCGGCTATATCATTAGAGTCATCAAGTTTGAGCGATTTCAGGAGAGCATTAGAGGCCGTTATGGTATATTTATAATTAAATTAATTTTTTATTTATTTAAAAAACTTACACATATATTTGAAATTTGATTAATATATGTTATATATATGTGTACTCCAGGAGGTTATCGACGAGGCTGCACCATATGGAGATTTAGAGACTCCACACTATCCTATCCATCATGATACATAGGTACATTGAGATGTTTGTTCAAAAAATTAATTTTTCTATGATCATATGTATTTAAAATTTATTATACATGTATGTATGTGTGACATATTTTGTTTATTGTACATAGACATTAGGAGGAGGTGCACCGACATCAGGTCACAGATCAAGACATGGCCCTAGTTGAGCTACCATGTTATTTTAGATATTTCATGTGACATTTCATATATACATGCTATGTAACATTTCATAGATATTTCATTTTAGACATTTTATACATGTAGATATTTTAGTCATTTCATATATGTACATGGTATATGGTTCTATTTTATTTCTTATTTTATACATTACATGGTATATGGTTGTGTGTTATTTCATATTTTATACATCACATTACATATTTCAGACATTACATGTTACATATTTTATACATGTTACATGTTATATGTTTGTGTGTTATTTCATCTTTTAGACTTAGTTTTATACATGTGTTATGTATACATTATGTTAAGGTGATTTAATTAATCAAAGCATACATTTAATTAACTAAATTAATCAAAGCATAATTAGGTAGTTCTAACATAATTAAGTAAGTAACTAACATAATTAACTAACATAATTAAGTAATCTAACTAACATAATTTGGTAACTAACATAATTAAGTAAGTAAATAACATAATTAAGTAATCTAACTAACATAATTAGGTAACTAACATAATTAAGTAAGTCTGAAAATCCCACCCATTCCACCTCCCAGACCATCTAGGTTATCTAGGAGTCTGAGTTGGGTGCTAAAGAGGGTAGAACCCACAAAAAATGTGTTAAAAACCCTTTCAATAGGAAGGAGGGGCAGGAGGAGTCTCATGTCTCTGAATCTGTGAAGAACAAAGATAGGAAAGAGTCTGATAGTACTCCTGAGACCGAACGAAGGCCCAAAAAATGGAGAATGATGGAGAGCCAGGTTAATCTGGAGGTGTACTTAAGTGGCTTGGGTCACTGAAGGTCTAATAGAATTGCCAAGGAGCAGTGTAAAATCGGGATGATGGAAGCAGCCTCTAGAGAGCAGTCCCTGTCTGAAAATGACTCTCACACCACTGAGTCCATGAAAGGTTCCTCAGATGATCACATGAGTCCTATTAGGAATGGTAACACTCCCCCGTCCAACTTCCAGCAAACAATAGAAATCCCCAGTAACCCTAACCCGCCCCTGAGTCCTTCTCATGATCCCAAGGATAAGCCCCCCACCCCTGAGTACAATACCAAGATTTTGGCTGACAAAAACAAATTTAAAGGCACTCTCAAGATGAGGTTCTCTAATATGGACAAGGAGCTTGTGGATATCAAAAAGAATATGTAGGAATTGAAGCATCACTGCATGATGACTTACAAATTTTCTCTGAAGGTCATGCATGCTTCGGCTATGACCCTCTATAATATGCTAGAAAAGTTGGCGGGCGACAGTCTGGAAGCGGACGAGGATAACAAGGATCTTTTCCTATTGCTACAGGAGGAGTGGGCTAGGACCCTGATGTCTAAGGATCTAGGTGGGAAGAACTAACTAATGTGTTTCATGAGTTGGTTATTTTTGATTGGGCATGGCCCTCAAATCCCTTGTTTTGCGTTTGGGGTTAAAGTTATTTTTTATAGCTTCTGGTTCAGCCTTGCGTGGCTTATGACTGTTATTTTAACTGCTACTCTTCGTTTTAAGTACTCTGGTTTAATCCTTTTGATTAGTATTGTGATTTATGTTTTTGATAGGGGCATATTAGACTTGGTGATTCTGTTGTTAAACTATTTTATATGCTTTGACTGGTGCCATTAATGTGCTATTAATGTGCTTCTAGTCCCCTTGTTATGCGGGCCAGCACCCTCTTGCTGCTTTTTCTATCAAAAACACAATAAAGTAAGTAAGTAACATAATTAAGTAATCTAACTAACATAATAAGGTAACTAACATAATTAAGTAAGTAACTAACATAATTAAGTAATCTAACTAACATTATTAGGTAACTAACATTTAATTAAGTGAGTAACTAACATAATTAAGTAATCTAACTAACATAATTACCTAACATAATTAGGTAACTAACATAATTAAGTAACATAATTAACTAGCATAATTAAGTAATCTAACTAACATAATTAGGTAACTAACATAATTAAGTAAGTAACTAACATAATTAAATAATCTAACTAACATAATTAGGTAACTAACATAATTAAGTGAGTAACTAACATAATTAAGTAACTAACTAACTAATGTCTTAAGGGGAGGTCTTAAGGGGAGGTAATGCATGAAAGCATATAATTAATTTTAAGTAACTATCATAATTAACTAAAGCTTAATTACCAAAAGCATTAATCAAAGCATACATTTAATTAACTAACTAATTAATCAAAGCATACAATTAATTAACTAGCATACATACATAAAAACATACAATATATATATGAGTTCAAACATGAAAATTCAAACTATAGAGTTCAAATATATGAAAGTACAAGAGCTACAAAAAAAAGTTTATTCTAAAGTTTATAGAGTTCTAAAGCCCCTCATACATATAGTTTGGATCCTTTCTATCTTTTATTATCTCCAAAAAAATTTCATGTTCTTCAATAGACAACCTCCACTTCTGATTGCCATTTTTTCTTTTTGGCAATGTCTTGAATTGCAACTTTGTTGCTATAACCAAGTGACTGTAATGTAGAACTTTTTGGCCAGACAGGTATTCAATAAATTGAACACCATTTTTGTCAACCTTTATTTGCTGATAATAGGTTCCTTCAATAACAACTAAACCAATTGGATATGTCTATCCATCACCATCTACAGTTTGTTCTGTCAACTTGTATTTTGCTTTCATGCATCTTAGTAGATAATAATCTATACTTTCTACATTGTCAAGATCTACAACTACAACAAAAATATCACCTAGATACAAATACATTTTATTAAAATTAAACATCACTTATATGATAAATTAAAATTAAATAAAAGAACATGTATGTGCACGCACCTGTAACAACTAAATCAGAAACACGCTCATAATCAACTGAATATATAGGATCATGAATGTTTATGTCAATGTCATCATCTTCATAAGGAGGCATTTTGATTAACTCCTTCATATCCCATCGTGAAACATATCCATTTGCAATATTCTCACATTGACTCAATGGATTGTCCTCAATGCAATGAGCACAAAAACATGTTTTTTCTCTTACTTGAATCAAAAGAGGCTTGTGTTGTCCTGTAGTGATCAATTGATGTAAACTTCTAATACCAACAATTTTTTGACAATTGTAAGGATTAGATCGGTCTTTATCTGTTACAAATATGAAATGAAAGTTGCACATTTTTAGATCAACAATTATAAAAAAATAGACATGAACACAGAATCAAAATTTAATTTAAAATTTTACAACAAAATATAAATTACCTTTCACTTCCCAAAAATAACGTTTGTTGTATATGGTGTCCCAAGGAGCAAAATGACATTGACACCATTCAACAATTTTCTTTGAATTCTCTATCATGTTACCTATACATTTCTGAATTATCAATTTAAAGAAAATGGATCTAAGCTAAAATTATATTATTTGAAATATATATATATATATATATATATATATATATGTATGTATGTATGTATGTATATGTATATATGTGTATATATACATATACATACATATATATATATATATATATATATATATATATATATATATATATATATATATATATATATATATATATATATATATATATATGTATGTATGTATGTATATGTATATATGTGTATATATACATATGCATACATATATATATATATATACATATGCATATATATATATATATATATATATATATATATATATATATATACATATATATACATATATATATATATACATATATATACATATATATATATATACATATATATATAACTATTGAACACCATTTGTACCTGCAAGGTCATGTTGGTGAAGTGCACGCTTCACACATGCTCCTGCTCCATCGTGCTCTCCTTTTCCATGTCCACTTTCAAAGAAGTTCCACAAAAACTTAACATTGTGTCTAGCATGTTGCATGGCTAGCCAATTAAAGGCTTTTGCAAATTTAAATTGTCCTACAAAATTAAGTTGTACATGCATACATACATGTCATCTTTTAATAATTTAACAAATAATTAAATGACATTGAAAATAAATTGAAATATCTATACACATACCTACACAACCATCAGACCAAATCTAGTGTTGTGAAGCCTTTATCCCGTGATTCTCAATATCTTCAAAAAAAATTGTAAAAGAATAAACCACATAGCTCCTATCATGAACCTTATCATCACTGATATAGAAATGAACCTCCTTGATGATAATGCGTTCATTTGGATCGGGACTTTCTACCTCATCCAAATCATATTGTGCATGTCTATAGGTCACTTGCACAAATATTGCAACCTGATCAGAATGATAATATTGAGCTTGAAGCTCTTTTTGAGGGGAAAGTGTATAGTTCTCAGAGAAATCTACAATTGAAAGAATACAACCAGGTGGAAAACAATCTTTGGAATTACGAAACTGTTTAGCTTGCCATCGTGCACCATGACAATGCTGGATATGTGGATAAATTAGAGTACAAAATTTGGTCATAAAATCAAGGTAGGGCAATTCACTCTCCTTCAATACAATTTTTTCAGATTCATCTCCGCTCTTTGTTTGATATGTCTCATATTCAAATCTTTTCCACAAAACCGGTGTTGAAACATTAATATTCTCAATTTGCAATGGAAATTTATGCAAATCTCCACAATCACTGCATGCATTCTTTATACACTGTACTTTGAACTGATTTGAATCTTCTAATTTATCATATATAATAGACTTCACAAATCATGTCGTACTTCCAAGGATGACCATATTTGAATCAAGAACTACCATAACTTTTTTATATGATTGCAAGTATAGATGAAACTCAACATGATTTCGACAACAACAAGTTTCACAAACCTTATTTATGCGTACAAAGCAAGGGTGCAACCTTTCAAACATTCTTTGACATATTTTCACATTTGAAAATTCTTTCTTAAATGCTTCAAATAATTCACTTTGTGTTGTATCTATAAAATGTTTTGGATGTGCAGTTTTCCTACCAGACTCTTCATCTTTCATCTGTATTGTATCCCTTCTATTAGAAGAAACATGAGAGTGAGCGGTCCAATATTCAATGACCTATTTTTTTTCATGTTCAGAAATTTTGTCTTTTCGAGGAAGCCTACAAATATTTACCCAATTTTTTTCAATGTTTTCATCTAACATATTTCTCTTCCTGATATATCTTTGAATAGTTCTTCTAGATACATTCAATAAATCAGAAATTGCATGCACTTGTTTTCTCTGTGTCAACCTCCTACTAGATAAAGTAGTCATAATTGCTCTATGTGCAACACTTAAATCAGCCCCTCAACTTGAGTTATTAATGTTGTTTAATGCATCTTGCAAATTTTGAACTATTGTTCGATTTACATTTTCTCCTGAGTTTTTCTTGTTGTCAACACCCAAGAACTCCAAAATAGGAGTCATTTCTTTTTTCCTGAATAACCTAACAAATAATTTAGCTCTTGCAACCATACTTCTATTTTCAAAATATTCATCCCAAAGTTTTTTGCAATGATTTTTAATTGTACTTTTAGATAACATTTCTTCAGATGAAATTTGACTAAAAAATGAATCCTCACTCATCTCCATCAAATTGCCCATGCCAAAAGATATATTTTCACCTCTAGAACTACCAATTTGTTCCCCTGCTTGAATTGCATCTTCTTGAATATCAATAGGTTCCTCGTGAACTTCAACAGGTTGATCTTGATTATGTTTTGTCTGATATTTTTTGTCATCCTTTGTTCGATCATATTTTCTTAATCTATTCCTTTTATTCCCCATTGCAAAAACTATTTAGATTGAAAAATATAAAAGAATGACTTAACTGGAAAAACTCACACATTTCTATAAAAGCTTACGCTCATAAGCAAACAAAATATATACATATTTATCATTCACAAAATCACAACAATCTAATCTCACAAAATTTCTCAAGGACAATGAAAAAAATATAATTACTCCAAAATCATCAACCTATCTTGCAAACACAATGAAGACAATATTTTCCAAAGAATAATTACAAATTTTTTTTCAAACCCTACCTTAAACCACCACTCGACAGAAATCATGCAAAGAACAATCTAACAACCCTGAAATTTCTCAAAGCTTTCACAATCCTCCAATTCAATCTCAAAGCCAAAATCTATAAACTTGTATATCAAATACTAGCCAAAATCTTCTTAATAAAGAAAATCGAATAATGGTTTCAATGCATGCAACACCATAAATAGGTAAACTGCCCTATGAAAAATAGAAAAGAACCAGTTAACTTGAAAACACTAAATCAAAACTTGACATGCAATACCCAAATATAAAATAAAAATCATTAATAAATTTTAAAAAACTATTAAAAATCATTTAATTCAAGATAAAAACCACTTAACTCTTACAAATAAAATTAAAATAATTTATAAATTTCAAAAATCTATTAAAAAAAATTAATTTTATTTAAAAAATCGGTCGCATTGTAAAAATTTGGATTTAAGGGGCTGGCCATGCATGGGACTGTGTTTGGTCACCTAATGGGTTCGGCCGGACCAGGGTCCGGTCGGACCCATGTGGAATCCTATTTGGTAGCCAAGTAAGCAAAAAAGGGTGGCTCTCAGAAGTTCTCACTTCTGGACCTGAATTCTCTGTCAAAATTTACCTTTTTGTAAAATCTAAAAATACCATTTTGTAGAGCTCAAAGTCAAGATTATGGTCATGTAATTTTTATCATGTTTTGATTTCATATATTATATTATAAGTTGAAAATACTTCAAGTAGGTATTTTAACATTTAAGAACATGCTCGTTCGAAAAATATTAAAAATAACAAATCATGTCATAAAAATTAAAACTTTATATTTAACACTAGAGGAGAGAGTCCTCTTCAAGAATATATAATTTTTTTTTTTAATGGTGTAGATTTGATAGGGAAAATTGGACGCGAACTAAAAACTGTTGATTTCGGGTAACACCGACTTTGGATAGTTATAACAAACAAAATATATACCGAAATTCAATCTTTGTTTTTTTATGCACTAGCTATACATGTCATCTAAAACATATTATGGAATCAGAGGAAAAAAATATTATTTGCATATAGTTTTTTTACATGTACTAGACCCTAGATTTTCAACATATTTCAGCAATAAAAAATAGACTTCAAAAATTAAAAAACTATGTCAATTTTTGTTCAATTTTTTTTAAAAAAATTATAAGCGTAAACTTCATCAAATTTTACACATTTCATTAGTTTACATCATCTTCAAATTCTAAACACAAATGCCACTTTTATGTCGTTAAAGTTGAAAATTTTGAATGTTGTCGTCTTTTTTCTTTATAAAAGTGTGACACAGGTTTGTACTTTTACCTACCTTATAAAATAATTCCAAAAAATTATGCAGCTTGGTAACATAAAATATCAATCTATCTGTCCAGTTTACCGATTACCAATAATTATCCAATTGTGACTACCGACTAAATCAACTATGCAGTATGTAAAGTATGATAGCAAAACAATCATCACAAATAACACATAACACAATGATTTAACGTGGAAACCTTGCTAAGGAAAAAACTACTTGGGACCGGTAACCCAAAATAATTCACTCTTCTGAAGTGAGCTCGGTGAAGAGCCAACCCTGTTAAAAATTACAATACACACTGTTAGGTGTGACCTGGTTAGAGGATTTATCACTAACAATTAACTTTTGACCAGCATTCACTATGGGGTCAACAAGATAACAATGTACATTCCTTGAATGACATAGGGCATAATATAAGACTGTTAAGTCCACTCGGTTAAGAGATTTTCTGAATCAATGGTTAAACTGATACAATACTGATCTGATTCAAATACAACTCAATTGCAAATATTCAGATCTATGCTAAGCCCATACAAAAATCCTCTGATCATTAATCAATTCGCTTCCTCAATATTTCTCAACTTACTTTCACTCAGTAAATGGTTCTCTGATGCTCGGTAATGTCTGCAGTCTCGATTCTTTCACTAACCAATTTGATCAGGCATGCATTAATAAAGTCTTCACACGAAATCTCTACAGTCTTCTTCTTTCTGGCATGTTTCAATAATGAAACTCATATCTCTTATATAGACAAGTAAACCGTTTTCATATCAGCCATTATATTTTGCCGCTTAATCTCCTTCATCTATTTTGCCTCTTAAACCTTCCTTGGCAGACGTGTCATTAACATGTTTCAATCTCATCCTTTAGATCTTCTTTGAATTTTGTCAGTCGTGGATCTCATAACAAACTTCATCCTTAATCTCAAAATTATAACAATTTCCAGCTCATCAAATTCAGTCGGATGTTAGCATTTAATGCTTTCATCCATACTCGATTGATATAGAAATGCGTTAGTGATAACTAGTTGAACTAGCTCGGTTAATACTGTTAGTCGGTATACACTGCACTAGCTCGGTGTATACAGAAATCTTCAATTATTGACCACATTAACATGTTCAATTTCAAATCTCTTCTTCATTGAAATCACTAAAATTTGTTTGCCCAAAAGGGCTATGAGAGTGACATAAAGAAGATGATTAAGAAGAAACCACCAAAGCGGCTTGAGGAGTGCAAACCGACAAAAAAAGTGAGCCACTCTCAGTTGAGATCCTCCCCTGTTGTTCAAGGTTTGAAACCCTGGATTCAATTGTCTTCTTCAATGATGACTTAGGTTGAGTTGATTCTTGTACTGACAGTTGCAAAGTAGAACCATTGGATTGCTTCTGAGAAAAAGCCAAGGTGTGTTTGCCTTTGCAAACTACTGTAGTCTAGCCTTCATCTATTTTAGCACCCTCAGAAGAACGAGGGGGGGTTGTTTCTTGATGCAGGATCATCCTAGGATTCTTGGCAATCCTGTATCAACCAAAAATATGTTTGTCTTTGAGGTAGATCGCTAGTTTTGATCTTAGTTTGGTGGAGTACTTGCTTGGTTTGGGAGACTGGTTGCTTGGTTTCTATGTTTATCGGGGTGCTCGGTCTTTGAAGAACGCTTGGTAACTGAAGGCGTCAGTTTCCTGGTGCTTGGTGATAACTGTGTTGCTCGGTCATGCTTGGCATGGTTGGTTGACTAGCGCTTGGTTATTTCCTCTGTTGCTTGGTGTTCTTTCTTACCGACTGGAATTTTTTGGATGAATCAACTTCGCCGACTGGTGCATTTAATTTGGGTCGCACTCCTTGAGTTACGGATTAACCGTTGGACGTGTGGGGACCTAGATTTGGCATGTTGCATTCTTCTATGCGGATCTGATGACTGTTTGGGGCCATCTTGGAGAGTTTATTTATTTTGTAAGGCTTTTTGAGAGCCGATTGGTGTTTTAGCATTTAATATTTGGGTGAACCCACAATAGTGGGTTACACTTTTTTGCTTGAACGGACACTGAACTCTACATTTTGAGAAAAACTTTCAGATTCAGATGCATATTATCATTAAACCGTTCAAAATCAGAGGATGAAGTAAATTAGAGTCTTTTAAGATTTTCTATCTTTATTCTAAATATATTTTTTTGAATTTTTTTTGAATTTATTTGAATACTTTTTTCTTTCTCCCACGAAAACTCGTATGGTGCTGAAAACGCCATTTTCAAATAGTAACAGTGTTTTTATAGATCATAACTTTTTTTGTAAAATAGATATGAATGCGATTTTTTCAAATTTAATTTTGTAACATCCATACGGAGGGCATGCAATTGGTTTGACGACATTATCACTATTATTTCATATTTTATTAACATTTGAAGTTGACTAAACCATAATTTTGACATACCTTGACTACATAGCTTATAACTTATTGTGTATTTATCGACTTTCAATTTATTTTTTAATAGAAAATAGACTCGAATACGGAGTGCACTGGTATTTTTCAAAAAAAAATTTCCCTATTTTACTATTTTTCATTGAACGTCAAACTCAAAGGTTTATATTTGATAAAAAATCTATATTCGTTTAACGTCAAAAACCATACACATAATAAATTAAAAAATAGTCAAATATATAATCGTTAGAAAGCTAGTTCCGAGCACTTGTTGTATGCAAAAGGATGTCTTCTTATTGTTTCATTTGATCAGCGCGCTTGAGGCCCGAAACCATAAAATTCTCAAAATTTCTTCAAAACTTGCAACCATGGCATAAACCAGGCACTTCCGATCGAAACTTTTGACTTTCAATCGAAAGTACTTTCCCCAAAAATGCAATTTCTAGCCATTAGTAAACTACTTTAGATCGAAAGTCAAGCACTTTAGGACTTTCTATCGAAAGTCAAGTACTAAGGACTAAGGACTTTAGAATCGAAAGTCAAGTACTAAGGACTTTCGATCGAAAGTCCTTTATTTACTTTCTATTGAAAGTAACAAAATAATTTCGATCGAAAGTCTCTTGCATAAGAACTTTTGATCGTAAGTTTTGTACTTACGATCGAAAGTATGTCTTGGTTTCTATCGAAAGTGAGTAAGGTTTTTTACGCCGAATTCATTCCTCCAAAAAAGTGTAACCCACTATTGTGGGTTCACCCATTCGTATATCCTGCTGAGCTGACTTGTGGCTAGGATTTAGTATATATGTAGTGCTTGGGTAGTTGTTTGGCAGTGGCTGGTGGAAGTTAGTAACCTGCAAGCTTAGGAACAAGAAGATTGCTTGGAAGTTTGAGTACAAGTTTAGATCTTTCTTGGGTGCCTACTAGTGTACTGAACATGTGTTGTAGACCTGGGCTAGTTGAATGCTAATGTTGTGGAAAAGATTTGGATCTTGCGAGATCTTGTAGACTGTTACTTGCTTTGTATCTGGCCATAAGCAGGAAGGCCTTACAGCTCGACACATTGCATGTAATCGGTGATTTGATGAATAAAGATTTCCTTTTATATCAGATTTGTATTGTTCTTGTGTATTCCTGTTACGTATTGGTTTGGCTGCAAGGTCGGTCAGTCCTTAATCGTATTCACCAACCTTGACTGCATTAGGTGGTATTAGAGCGAGTTGATCTTGTGGAGTGAGTTTGTTCCAGTTTGAGCAAAGTTTGTTCTTGTTGGAGCCGAGTGGATCTTGTGTGTCTGTGTCTGGATCTTGATTTGAAGATGCCTCCGAGGAGAAATCATGAGACCTTAGAGGAAGAAGCTGCTGGAGAATTCAGTCTTGATGATTTTAGGGCTTTGCAAAAACAAGTGCAAGATCTGCAAGAGGAGTTGAAGAAGAAAAAGAAGACTACCTTGAAGGAGGATAGTGATGATGAATCTGAGGAAGAAGATCATTTTAAAGAAGCTGTAGAAGAAGTTAGAGATCCAGAGGAGAATCGAATTTTGAAAGCTATGTCTAAAATTGGAAAGAGACCTAAGATTGAAGTTTCTGCATTTGCTGGAAGCCTTAGGCCTGAAGAATTGATTGATTGGATTAATGAGATTGATGAATACTTTGAGTATGAAGAAATAGAAGATCCTGATAGGGTTAGATTTGCAAAGACTAAGTTGAAAGGTCATGCAAATATTTGGTGGAGAGAAGTTCAATTGGAAAGAGGTAGAAGAGGAAAAGAAAAGATCACTAAGTGGAACTAAATGGTTGACAATTTGAAAAATCAATTCATTCTGGTGGATTATGAATTGGAGATGTTTAAGAAGATGCAAGCTTTGAAGCAGACTGACAAATCGGTACAGGAGTATACCGAGGAGTTTTAAACAGAATCCTGATTAGGACTAGTCATTCTGAAGCTAATAAAGAAAAGGTTGATAGGTATGTCTATGGTTTGAGACCTAGTATTCAATAAGAATTACTTATTATTTGGATGACAACAATAGGAGATGCTTATCAAATGGCATTGAAGATTGAAAAGAAGCTGAATAAGAAGTTTGAAGGTAGACAGAACAGTAGGAACCAAGGTGGTAAGACTGGTGAGATAGTTGTTGAAGGTAATGTGACAGAAAACCCTAAGCCTGATGTTGGATCTGGCAGTGGTCAAGTTACTAAGAATGCTGGACAAAAAGGAAGGTGGAAGAATGAGTTCACTGGTACTTGTTATAATTGTGGTGAAGCTGGTCATAGAAGTTGGCAGTGTCCTAAGAAAAGAGTTGCATTAGCTGTTGAAGAAGACATTGAGAATGTTCCAGAGAAAGGTGAATGTCTTGTCACCAGAAGGTTGGCTGCATGTGTCCCTGAATGGTACAAAGAAGAAATTTGTTCAGAACTAGATGTAAGTGTAAAAATAAGGTATGTAATGTCATAGTTGATGGTGACAGTTCTGAGAACTTTGTTTCAGAAGAAATGGTTAGTAAGTTGAATTTGGAAAGGAGGAAACATCCTAATCCTTATCAGATTAGTTGGATACAAGATGTTTATAAGGTTAAAGTGGAAGAGCAATGCTTGGTTAATTTCCAGATTAGATCTTACCAGGATGAGATATTGTGTGATGTGTTGCCTATGGATGCCTATCATCTGATGGTCGGTAGACCTTGGCAGTTTGATAGAAATGTGTTGTTTGATGGTCGTGCTAACACTTATGTGGTTAGGCATTAAGAAGCTCGACATAAGCTGATACCTTTACAAGAGGCTGGGGCTAAGGGATGTAGAGTCATCAGGTGTTGTCCTTATGACAAACCTCAGGAGCAGAGGGTTGATGAAGCTATTCCTGTTAAGTCTCGTTTGAAGGAGAAGGAGAATGATATATCTGAAGAGTTTCTTGAGATCAAGAGGCAGATGGTCTCTCTGACAGAGATAGTACAACAAATGATGGAATTTATGACACAGAGAGATGCAGATGATACTGAGTTGATTGAAGAATCCGAAGAGGATGAACCTTACCGAGCCATTGCTGTGATCGGTAGTGGTCAGAGTCAGTTGCTATCAGTTGCCGACCGGAAGGATAAGAGAAATGGGAAGCAAGAAGATTTGTTGCAGAGAACAGTAAATGAAGTGAAGATGACTTGGGATGAAGGACAAGGGGAGATATGGGTGAAGAACAAATTTGGCATACTTGTTTTGATTCCCTTGAGACGTTCCTGATTTCCTTATGAGAAAATATTTCTTACCTGGGGTGTCTGATGCAGGAGCATCCTAGGATTCTTGGCAATCCTGTATCAACCAAAAATATGCTTGTCTTTGAGGTAGATCGCTAGTTTTGATCTTAGTTTGGTGGAGTACTTGCTTGGTTTGGGAGACTGGTTGCTCGGTTTCTATGTTTACCGGGGTGCTCGATCTCTTAAGAACGTTCGGTAACTGAAGGCATAGGTTTCCTGGTGCTCAGTGATGACTGTGTTGCTCGGTCATGCTTGGCGTGGTCGGTTGACTAGCGCTCGGTTATTTCCTCTGTTGCTCGGTGTTCTTGCTTACCGACTGGGATTGTTTGGATGAATCGGCTTGGCTGACTGGTACATTTAATTTGGGTTGCACTCCTCGAGTTACGGATTGACCGTTGGACGTGTGGGGACCTAGATCTGGTGTGTTGCATTCTTCTATGTGAATCTTATGACCGTTTGGGACCATCTTGGAGAGTTTATTTATTTTGTAAGGCTTTTTGAGAGCCGACTGGTGTTTTAGCATTTAATATTTGTATATCCTGTTGAGCCGACTTGTGGCTAGGATTTAGTATATATGTAGTTGCTTGGGTAGTTGTTTGACAGTGGGTGGTGGAAGTTACTAGCCTGCGAGCTTAGGAACATGAAGATTGCTTGGAAGTTTGAGTACATGTTTAGATCTTTCCCGGGTACCTACCAGTGTACTGTTGTGTTGCGGACCTGGGCTAGCTGAATGTTGATGTTGTGGAAAAGATTTGGATCCTGCGAGATCTTATAGACTGTTACTTGCTTTGTATTTGGCCATAACTAGGAAGGCCTTACAGCCCGACACATTGCATGTAATCGGTGATTTGATGAATAAAGATTTCCTTTTATATCAGATTTGTACTGTTCTTGTGTATTCCCGTTGCGTATTGGTTTGGCTGCAAGGTCAGTCAGTCCTTAATTGGATTCACCAACCTTGACTGCATCATCTCCTTTTGTGGGGACTTAGTTCTAAGAATAGCTAAAGGAAAATCCTTGATTTTATGCTCAGGGGATTAACAACGATAACAAGTGTTGGGAAAATTCAAATAAAGCACTCATTGGGAGAAACATTGACCACCCATTTGAATATCAATGGTCCTTAAGATCGCGAGATAAATCTTGTTCAACACAAACCCTTTTTGGGGGATGAGCATGAAAAAATAGTTCGACTCCATGCAAACAACCCTACCAAGGGTTTGGACAATAGTTTGTAGCAATGACCAACACGACAAGGGTAAACCCAAGAACTCTATCCAAACAGGGACCTTAAGATTTTTCTCATTTGAGACAGTAAAGTCTCATGACCATGGCTGAAAAATAAGTAAGGAAGAACATACAAACTAGAGCCCATTTTTTTGGATACCCTCAACATGGGAGGGGTTGGAAAAGTGAAACAAAGAAGAAAACCTTGGTGAGATTCTGGACACCATCAAGTCAAACCCCATGAGAGGATTAGACTTTGACAACCCAATCATGCAACATGCTTTCAGGTGGAACCCTCCCCATAAAATATCCAATCAAAGTTTACTTTTCTAGCCAGTCACAAGCACTATCAAAATCCTGCAAAGGTAAAACAACATTAGTAATACTTGAGGTTGTACCTCATGGAACGCCTTCGGGATGAACTTGCAAGCCTGCTTGTTCGGAGGTTCCACGATCGTCTGTCACCAAAACTCCAACACCAACATCAATTGTTGGGCTGAAGTTGGCTGGATCCATAGTAAAAAGGTAAAAATCCCACAATAAATATGGTATGACGATGCAAAAACACAAGATTCAGATAGACAGTATGATAACCAAAGCCAAAACCGTAGTAGAGCTCATCTCCCACCCTTTCAATTTTTTTCAAAACTTTATGTTTTAACAAGTCCTTGCCCATATATTTGAATCAAATTTATTTCTATATTTGAAAGTGTTAGAAATAATAAAATACTCATAATCAAATTGAGATATGTAAGAGAATCATTTAGTAATGAATACAATTCAAAACATCCATTCAAAACCCTTGGTGAGCTTCTGGACACTATCAAGTCGAACCCCATGAGAGGCCCTGACTTTGACAATCCAATCACGTAGCATACTTTCAGGTGGAACCCTCCCCACAAGATATCCAATCAAAGTTTACTTTTCTAGCCAGTCACTTGCACTATCAGAATCGGGCAAAGGTAAAACAACATCAACAGTACTTGAGGTTGTACCTCGTGGAACACCTTCGAGATGAACTTGCGAAGCTGCTTGTTTGGAGGTGCCATGATCGCCTGTCTCCAAAACTCCAACACCAACATCAATTATTGGGCTGAAGTTGGCCGGAGCCATAATAAAAAAACTAAAATCCCTAAGCCAAAACCGTAGGAGAGCTCATCCCCCATCTTTTTTTTCAAAACTTTATGTCTTAACAAGTCCTTGCCCATATATTTGAATCAAATTTATTTCTATATATAGAGATATGTAAGAGAATCATTTAATAATGAATACAATTCAAAACATCCATTCAAAAGCTTAATACAAGATTTTCCCAAAACCTATTTTGAAAACTTCTTCAATTTTCACAGCTAAGCGAGTGAGGATTTGATACAGCAGTCATCTATAAAGAATTTTCCTCCGGGCAACACTATTCCATAGTACATTCTTTCATTCATCCTAGGCAAGACCACTTCCTAAACTCCCTCTTGTCCAAACCACAAACCTAACTATTTACAAAACCCGCCCCAAAACTTGATCTTACGATGAAGTACAGACGGACTGGAGAGCGACAGTGGGAAGGGTCGTGGACACCTCATCAGCTGACGAGGACGCCACGTCGTGAGCAACGGGCACCCTGAAAAGACCCGCCCCTCCTCCTCCACAACCCGACTGCTCCACATCCACGCATCCCTTTCGCCCAACAACATTTCTGCAGACAGGACATATCGGGGTCCTGGACAGCCACGTGTCCACACAGCTCCCATGGAATACGTGCTTACAGACAGGCACCGCCTTGCATTTCTCCCCTTCCTCGAACACCTCCAAGCAGACGGCGCACGACTCCGCTGCCGACGTGGACCCCTGGGCCTGGTATTCAAAGCACGGAAGCCTGTGCAGCTCTTGCTGAGTCAGACCCCTTCCATGGGGTTTACTTGCGCGCAGACTGCGTCGAATGATGCTTACGGCGATACAGAGGTGAAGAAACAGCAAGAAGAGTATGCCCCCGTATAGGAGCAACGCCGTTGACAACATGAACGCCATGGCCTTAATAGGTACCTAGGCTAGGCCTGGTATTTTTATTCAAACCATTTTATGTGGAAAAGGTATATCCGTACAACTGCAGATCCCCCCACTTGGCTGTATGTGATATGCCTCTGAATTCTCGGCTTTAAAAAATACTGCAAAAGTGCGGTGGTGTTTGTGTTGCGAGTGGGGATGAGGGAAGAAGAGTGAGGAAGGTGTGGTGCACGTTTTGTGTGACCAGCCTTAAAGATAAGACTTACGTTTTCTTCCTTTTTCCGGAAAGCGACTCGCGGCTTGCGGTTGGTAGACCCGTATTTTTATATTAATAAATTCTTTTGGGAAATATCGCATTGAAATGTAGAGCACATATGCCTCCACGCCCTTAATTTAAAACTAGCAATTGGATCCATGGATTCAATGGGTATCTTTGATAGTTTTTTTTAATCATTATTGCAAAATTTTGTTAGGGAAGTCATTTTTTTATGGTTAGATTTTTAGGTATATCATGTTGTTTATTTAATGTATTGTTTATGGGATGATTTTTATTGCGAAGTAGTGGAGAAATAACTTTTTAATTAAAAATATGTGTTATAGGTGAGAGTCTATTACATCATAAGTATGTAAAAAAATGATATTAAATATGTGTAGTTTATTTAATGTGTTGTTTATAAGATGGAAATAAATATAATAATTTCTTATTATAAAGTAGTGGGGAAGTAATTAGAATACAAATATGTATCATTGGTGAGAGTCTATTACATCATAAGTTTAGTGGAACAATGTTATGTCATGTTTGGAAATTTGGATTTGGTGTCATGATTGATATCAATCAACAATGATTGCACTTTTAGAAGGTGTGGTGGAATTGAAGTACATCTCATAGAATTTGAAACTTTATCATGAAAGGACAAGTGACTCATGAGTTTTGGAATTAAATTATGTCATGTTTGAAGATTTGAGTTTGATATTACATGATTGTACTTTTAGAGGCTTTGGTGAAATTGTAGTACATTTGATAGAATTTGAAAGCTTATCATGAAATGGCAAGTGGCTCAGTGCTAAAAAAAAATCCACTAGCCATAATTGGTTTCATGTTTGAAAGTCAGCCTATCTAATATTCCCACTAGTGTGCTTATATTTTGTTGTCGAGACAAATACAATCCTTAAATTACACGTAGGGAAAAATACAAAAACTAAAAGTCTATGTGAAAATGCCTATGATTATTCAAACAACTCTTGCATATGACATTTTGCATACACTCCAAGCTCTTCAGAATGAATCTACACCTTTATATTGTTAAGTGATTTGAGCTCCTATAGTGAATGCTAGTTCATTCAATAATTAGGAAAGAAGTGAACTTTTGTAATTACCACTTTTTGGTAAGGACGTAGTGTCAAATTGTTATTGCATATTTTGTCATTCAAAAGTGATGTTTAAGTAGAGTGTAGAGAGATGGAACACCTTGTGTACAAAATTATTCTACATAATCTTGTGCAATGAAGTGGAAAAATAATTTGAACTAAAATATGTATAATAGGTGAGTCTATTATATCATAAATTCGTAAGAATTAAATTATGTTATGTTTAAAAATTCAAATTCAATATCATTGTTGATATCGACGTGATTGTCCTTTTAGAGGGTGTGGTGCACTCGAAGTACATTTCATAGAATTTGAGAGCTTATCATGAAAGGGAATTGGCTCAATGGGAAAGAATCCCACTAGCCATAAGTGGGTTTAAGTTTGAATGCCAATGTATCTTGTCTTCTCATTAATGTACTTATAATTTGTTATACAAGCAAATACAATCCTTGTTATAATGTAGTAGACAATTAAATTAAATAACTCTTGTATGTGACATTTTGCGTACACTCCAAGCTCTTCAAGATGAATTTATACCTTTACATTGTTGAGTGATTTGGTCTCCTATATTGAATGCTAGCTCGTTCAATTATGAGGAAATACATGAACTTTATTAATTGCTAGTTTTCAATGGGGATGAAGTGCAAATTGTCATTACATATTTCATTATTCATAAGTGATGTTTAAGTAGATTGTTTATAGACCAGAACACCTAGGGCATAAAATCATTTAATATAGTCTACTATGTTTGTATTGTGATTAGCACAGTAACAAGAAGTGCTAAATAAAAGAAATATCTCCAAAAAATAGTATTTTAATCTCAAGGTCATAAATCGACAACATAAAGTAAAATAAGATTTTATTCATTATTTTTAAATTCTATTAAATTCAAGAATATAAATGGTACAATGCCAAATAATATTAAAGTTGAGAATGAAATCAATACAACATCAATTAAATTAACTAATATTTACACAAGTAGCCAATTATTTGGTTGAGCATAAATATAGAAATTTTAAAGAAAAGTGTCTTTTCTCATTTTTTTTTATTTTGAAACAAAGGTGAGTGTTGTGGTTATCTTGTTGTCTGTGTGGTCCTCTCACATGAGGTAGGTTGGTGTCACTAGGGAGATCTATTGAGCACAATAATCAAATCCATCATGAAAGATTCATCAAAGCTAGGTTCCATCCATAAATTAAAGACATCTCTACAAATTGTGATTCCTACATTGTTACACTTGCATTTTACCCACACAAAATCTTTAACCAAATGATTAAAAAACATAAATAAAACAAATATAGAGAAACAATTAAAAAATCAAGGAGACATTCATTCATTGGTAAAATTAGATAATTCATTACAATGGAGGAGTTTTTTTTATCATCCAACTTATATCCAAGATAGCATTCCCATCTCTAGTTTAGATTGGGAAGTTGCAAATGAAGTGTTCAACCGTATAATAAATTAAATGATAGAAATATGTAAAAAAATGTATATTTGATGTGTATAGCTTGCAATGTATTATAACAAGTATTTGTCCTACATGTAAGGTGGTTGGAAGTAAGGGTGTGTATGTCCATTTATAAGGATCTCCTTTGAAATCAAAGGTGGTGAGCACTTGACATAATTTATTCTTATTTTATTGATAAAGTTTTTTATATTTTTATTAATAATAAGATGATAAGTACATATCATATTTCCACCATATCCAAAGTAACCGTGTGTACCCCCTTCAAACATAACTACTAGCCCCTATACAATAATTTTTAGAAAGTACCAAATATATCTACCCCATCCCAAAATGACATATTCAACCCTCGGTATATGTCCTATATGCAGAGAGAAACAAAAATATGCTAATGATTCGAGCCAATGCTTAGTGTTGTCAAGAGAGTACATTTCTTTCACTTTGATTTAGACATGTTTGATGCCATAGAAAAATAACAAAAAAGACAAAGGGATTGCAAATGATCACACTAGAGGGTTGGATTGGGTTGGATCCTCCCTCACCACCCTCGCACCTCCTTGATGAAGAACTATTCATCATCTTCTTTTCCCCCACACTATTGTACCCCTTCCCTTGTCACCACCATCAACATTGTTTCTCCTTCATCCCTGTTGTCCTCCCCCCGAGTTTTCTCCACCACCTCATCTCCTTCCTCGCCTACATTTCCCCTCTTTTAGTGCCCATCTTGGTTATTTCCACCTCCCTCCAGTAGTTAGCCGCTTGTAATTTGAGGCATGACTTGTCAAGTCCCTCCCTACTCTACCCATAATTTATCACCTTCTCCTCGTCCACCATATAGTCACACATGACCCACCACATATTTAGAGCATCAAACCACATGGCTTGTGGATTGGTTCCAACTTTGTACAGAATAAAGGGGTGGATATGTTCTAGATACTCAGACACAAGTACCCAGTCTCCCCTCGCCATCTAAAACCCTATTCTAGGTTTTGCAATTTGAAGGAAAGCCTCAATCCCAACTCTCCATTCTGGATCTATACACCTTGTTACAACCCTTAGAACCTCCACAATATTATTGAATTACAAGCCCCAAGTGTAGAAAAGGGAGGATATGTTTGTATTTTCCCATGATTTGTAATATGCAATCAGGAAATCAATGCCAAACATCCCTCACACTATAGTGAGAAAATGGGGATCATCTATGGTAAATACACACTTGATCCTCTCCATTTTTTTGGTTTTTTTTTGGCGAAAGTGGAGTACCACTATATATTTTTATTATAATATTTGGTTCAAGAGCTCCATTATCCTCTATGTTGTTACCTCTCCCCAAAATTTCATTTGTTTCTTGTTTGTACTCAAGCTAAAGTTTATTTTCATTGCATCAACAACTTATGTGTTCCCTCTTCACTCTCATGTGAGAATTTGCAATAAAAACAAGCCATCTTGAAACCTTCATTTATGTCCTCTCCATGCAATGTATTCATTTACTCATATCCTTTGACATATGATTTTGCCTCGTCAAAAATCCCTCTGCATTGAATGTAGGTCATTTCCCCACATATGTTAGCTTGCGTACACACATTTAAAATGCAAGTTCCATTAGTTTCCAATATTCCCAAAACGGTCATCAATCCCTTGTCATCATTTCTTTACATCAACCATCCACCAAACTTGCCATCTCATCACCCAATTTTATTGGGGGGTGTCAACTGCCAACTTGGACAGTGAGTCAAGTAGAGTGTTACCTTCTCTTTATACATGGGAAATTTGAAAGTTGTAAAAGTTGCTCAATTTTCTTCTGATAATCGTTATTATTTTATTAATTTTCCACACATGGGACTTTTCGGTTGCTATGGCATTTACAACGATTTGTGAATCACCCTCCAAATGCAGATTGTTAACCTTTATAGTATTGGCCATGTCAACCTCCATCAAAGCAACTTGAGCCTCTACTATATTATTTGTTTCATCCTCCAATTTCTTGTTCTCTATAATATTGCTTGTGAAATCTCTTGCTACACATCTTGCCCCCGATGGTCTTGAATTTCTATTTGAAGCCCCGTCAAAATTTATTTTTTAATCCAACCTTCTTTAGGTGCTTCTCATTAAACCTCACTTCTAACTGTGTGACACCGATCAACCTGTGGAAGCCCATTAACATGTCATAATTTATGCTTTTTGATAATGAGAAAAATACATATTTTTATAATTAATTTAAATCAAAGATTCCAGCTACTATGAAGTCAAACATAAAATTACATAACTTATTTTGTAATTTAAATCAAAGATTCCAGCTACTATGAAGTCAAACATAAAATTACATAACTTATTTTGCATTAAAAAAAATCATAAAATGTTTCATAAAAAAACACAAAACATTATTAATGACTTCAGCCAAATTTTTTCAATAAAATGAAAATATATTTAGTAACCATTTTAATCACACATGATCCTTTAAAAATAGAATAATTTGCACAAGAAGAGCTATATAACCCATCCCACCCCCCACCCCCCCCCCCCCCCACACTCAAAATCATATGTTGTCTAGTTCTAAATTGTTATCATAAACTAATTGAATGAATACACTACATGGTTAAAACAATTTAATATTATTTTATGCACGATTAAGTTATAATGGTAGGGTGACTATTATATACCCATACATATATCTAACATAATAAAAATAGAAGGAAATATCATATTAAAACACATTTAAGACATGCATGTAGTAAAAAATAATCAAGAAATCACTTATCAACAATGTTATGAAATAAAATATTGAATACAAGAATTAGTAAAATTATATTTCTAATTAATTTATAGATTTTCTCAATGATTGTAAAAGCCAACAAATTAATTGAATAAAATATTTTTATTTAAGACATGTACATAGGATCAAATGATCATAAATTCACTCAACATACATATGAAATAAACTCAAATTTGTATATCATGGATATCTATTTGAGCACAATAATCAAGATTTTAACTATATCATATAATTTATTAAATGTATTATTTACAAGATAGAAATAAATGCAACAACTTTTATTTTCAAGTATTAGAGAAATAACTTGAACTATAAATGTGTATCATAGGTGAGAGTTTGTTACATCATAAATTCTTAGAATTTAAACTATGTCATAATTGTACTTTTATAGGGTGTGGTAGAAATGCATTACACTTGATAGAATTTGAACACTTATCATGAAAGGGCAAGTGGCTTAGTGGTAAACAATTCTACTAGCCATAAGTGGGTAATGTCAACCTATCTAAAATTCTCATTAATGTGCCTACAATTTTTTGTCGAGACAAATACAATACTTATTACAAAGTAGTGAAAAAATAACTTAAAATTAATGTAAAAATGTTAAAGATGACTCAAACAACTCTTGTATATGACATTTTGCATGCACTCCAAGCTCTTAATAATGAATCTACATCTTTACATTATTTGGTGTTTTGAGCTCCTATAATATATGCTTAATTAGGAAAGACATGAACTTTATTAATTACTAATTTTTAGTAGGGATGAAGTGATGCTTACGTAGACTATAGAGAGATAAAACACCTTGTGCAAAAAAATACTCTACATAGTCTACAATGTTTTTGTTAGAGCTTTAGGTAACTCTATAACACCCCCAAGATCAAATGAAAGACCAAGATAAATTCCATAAGAGAATGGAAAGACAATTGCAACAAGATGCAAGAATGATATTATTTCTAATAGACATACATAGATTACACTACCATAATTGATATATTAAATTAATTCAACTATAATAAATTCTACTGTGGATGTGCCTGCTTATATAGGCAAGGCAATAAGAAACGATGATAAGGAGAAGATAAGTTATCAACCATGTAAGGGGGAATCACATGTCCACCAAAGGTGGATCATCCTCCATTATGCAATGAAGTATGTGCAACATGTGGAGGATTATAATGTGATATGTGCACTAAAGGTAGATATCACACATAAAGTAGAATGTGATAACAACTATCACCACCTAAAGTGGAATTTATCCCATGTGAAAATATAGGCACAAACTCCTAGGCATCTCATATGAAAACTACTATGCAACACATTATTCTAAGTAAGCTTAAGTAAAGTGTAATTAGAAATATTTAATTACACCAACTCCCCCCTTTAAGTGAAACTTAGGGGAATGCACTTAAAATCACAATGGAAGATGGTTCCTGGCTACTAGGCCACGTTAGGTATCCATATATAGTATGACATAATATCCCCTCCATAATGAAGAGTCTCCTACAAAAATGGTGAGTGCTTCAAGACAAAACATATTCCAATACCTAAAAATAACATTTCTCCCCTTGAGAAGGAGATATCCGAAGTGTAAATGCATGAATGCTTCCCATTCTAGAAAGGAACTAGGAAGTGAAAGCCAAATGTAGTATGATGATGTTTTCTTTGAATCCTGGTCAAGTGTCACCATGTACTTGGATGATGAAGATGCCACAAACCAATTAGGAATATGCCCAGTCACAATAGGTGACAAACAAGAAACCAATAAAAATTGATGGTGAAAAAGCTCAAAAGACAAAGATGAAGTGAAACTATTATTGCCATAACTATCGTCAAATAGGATCAATGCCCTTGAAAACTTATTGGGAGTAAGAATCCATCACATAAGCATGATCAACCTGAGCCAAGCAATATGACATATCAAGTAAAGGAAGAGACTCGTGAATATGAGTCTCCAAAGAAGGTGAAGAAGTATCTCCAACTATGATGAAGTTATCATCAAAGATAAGATAAACATCCTCAAATGTGTCTCCCAAATCTTAACTGTGGGACTCCACAAACAATGCACCAATATGTAACAAGTGGGAATCCCAATAAAGAAGAAAAATATATATCTCTTGCAATGACGCACTAGAATCATCAACAAAAGATGAATGTGTCATCTCAACTAAATAATTGGGAACCTTTGAAGTATGTTCAATCTCCTCTAAAGGATTGCAACCATGGGTTATCTTCGTCAAAGAATGAAGAGGCACATTGGAGTTGGAAAGAGGAAGATTGAGAGATGGTGAAGAATCACGGTCTTCGTATACCTCATGAATGTAAGTCCAGAAAGCATGAGGATCCCAAAAGTCAACAAGTGACTCCATAAAGTCATCATCAACATGCTAAAAAATAACATAAAAAATTGGAGCTTGAAACCCTCTCAAATACCATAATCCCAATCATTATTGTTGCTATAATTAAATATTCCTAATTACACTTAACTTAATCTTACTTAGGATAATGCATTACATAGTAGTTTGTCATTGAGATACCTAGGAGTTTGCACCTCAATTATGTTATCTCTATTTGAGCATTAGATATTGTCATTAGTATCAAAGTGGATCAATCGGTTATCTTTGATGATCTGTCGGTAAAAGAAAGAACTACAAGCTACATATGCTAGTCGGTTAAACAAACAAGCCTTCATACTGAGTATTTACAAGGCAGTACCGAGAGCTAAATGGAAATAGGCTTAACCGGGCATTAGAGCAGTTTTACCGAGCATTAGAGTATATCGAGCACCAAGTGTCAGTAAACACCAAGCACACTAGACACCGAGCACTAGTATAGTTATTGAGAAGTATTGATTGTGTTTATCGAGCAATCTAGGAAATGGCATAGTAATCTGTTATGGCACATTTATCTATGTAAACGGTTACAACATAATCATAAAATATTTTACCAAGATCGAGGATCATTTATTGTAGATGTAATCATTATATGTGATGATGATCTGTATGTAAGAGTCAGATCTAGGTTAATTTTGTAGACCATAGATCTTAGGTTTTTCCTAAGAAGATGTAACCTAATTAGGTCATGACAATTATGGAAATCATAGTAGTTTTTTATATAATTGTAATTCATGTCATTTTGACACAAGGAGAAGAACAAGGATGACAAGGAGATCTTGAAGCAGCAGCCACCTTCAAGACATAAGTATTCATACATGATTTGAGCAGTAATTAGAGACAATTCAGTTTATTCAAAAGTAGTTAAGGCTACCGAGCAGTACAGAGGACAGATAACTACACATTGAGGTGATATATATTTGATATTTCATAGATCTGATTCAGACAAGCATAAGTTGTCAATTACAGATATTTTATGTTATTCTCTAATCATTATAATAGAGTTAGCAAAATCTCTTAGCAGAGTAGACTTAATAGTCTTGTTGTAAATCTCTTAACCGAGTACACACTCAAGTAGTGTTGTTTGAATCCTTTAACAAGGTAGATCTAGTCGATCTTATTGTTACTCCTAACAGGGTAAGATCACCAGAAGTGATCACAAGCCTTAAAGATAAGACTTACGTTTTCTTCCTTTTTTCAGAAAGTGACTCGTAGCTTGTGGTTGGTAGATTGTATTTTTATATTAATAAATTCTTTTGGGAAATATTGCATTTAAATATAATATAGAGGCCATATGCCTCCACACCCTTATTTAAAACTAGCAATTGGATCCGTGGATTCAATGGGTATCTTTGATAGTTTATTTTTTTAATTATTATATTAAAATTTTGTTAGGGAAGTCATTTTTTTTCCATGGATTCAATGGGTATCTTTGATAGTTTATTTTTTTAATTATTATATTAATTTTTTTTTAGGGAAGTCATTTTTTTATGGTTAGATTTTTTAGTATATCATGGTGTTTATTTATTGTTTATGGGATGGAATATATGGGATGATTTTTATTGTGAAGTAGTGGAGAAATAGTTATAATTAAAAATATGTATTATAGGTGAGAGTCTATTACATCATAAGTATGTAAACAATGATATTAAATATGTGTAGTTTATTTAATGTGTTGTTTATAAGATGGAAATAAATATAATAATTTCTTATTATAAAGTAGTGGAGAAGTAATTAGAATACAAATATGTATCATTGGTGAGAGCCTATTACATCATAAGTTTAGTGGAACAATGCTATGTCATGTTTGGAAATTTGAATTTGGTGTCATGATTGATATCAATCAACAATGATTGCACTTTTAGAGGGTGTGGTGGAATTGAAGTACATCTCATAGAATTGAAAGGTTATCATGAAAGGGCAAGTGACTCATAAGTTTTGGAATTAAATTATGTCATGTTTGAAAATTTGATTTTGAAATCATTGTTGATATTGCATGATTGTACTTTTAGAGGCTTTGGAGAAATTGTAGTACATTTGATAGAATTTGAAAGCTTATCATGAAATGGCAAGTGGCTCAATGCTAAAAAAAAAATCCACTAGCCATAATTGGGTTCATGTTTGAAAGTCAACCTATCTAATATTCCCATTAATGTGCTTATATTTTGTTGTAGAGACAAATACAATCCTTAAATTATACGTAGGGAAAAAGAAAAAAACTAAAAGTCTATGTGAAAATGCCTATGATTATTCAAACAACTCTTGCATATGACATTTTGCATACACTCCAAGCTCTTCAGAATGAATCTGCACCTTTATATTGTTAAGTGATTTGAGCTCCTATAGTGAATGCTAGTTCATTCAATAATTAGGAAATAAGTGAACTTTTGTAATTACCACTTTTTGGTAAGGACGAAGTGTCAAATTGTTATTGCATATTTTTTTCAATCAAAAGTGATGTTTAAGTAGAGTGTAGAGAGATGGAACACCTTGTGTACAAAATTATTGAAGTGGAAAAATAATTTGAACTAAAAATATGTATAATAGGTGAGTCTATTATATCATAAATTTATAAGAATTAAATTATGTTATGTTTAAAAATTCAAATTTGATATCATTGTTGATATCGATGTGATTGTCCTTTTAGAGGGTGTGGTGCACTCGAGTACATTTCATAGATTTTGAGAGCTTATCATGAAAGGGAATTGGCTCAATGGGAAAGAATCAGACTAGCCATAAGTGGGTTTAAGTTTGAATGCCAATGTATCTTGTCTTCTCATTAATGTACTTATAATTTGTTATACAAGCAAATACAATTATAATGTAGTAGACAATAAAATTAAATAACTCTTGTATGTGCCATTTTACGTACACTCCAAGTTGTTCAAGATGAATTTATACCTTTACATTGTTGAGTGATTTGATCTCCTATATTGAATGCTAGTTCATTCAATTATCATAAAATACATGAACTTTATTAATTGTCAGTTTTCAATGGGGATGAAGTGACAAATTGTCATTGCATATTTCATTATTCATAAGTGATGTTTAAGTAGATTGTTTATAGACCAGAACACCTAGGGCACAAAATCATTTAATATAGTCTACTATGTTTGTATTGTGATTAGCATAGTAACAAGAAATGCTACATAAAAGAAATATCTCCAAAAAATAGTATTTTAATCTCAAGGTCATAAATCGACAACATAAAGTAAAATAAGATTTTATTCATAATTTTTAAATTCTATTAAATTCAAGAATATAAATGGTACACCGTCAAATAATATTAAAGTTGAGAATGAAATCAATAAAACATCAATTAAGTTGACTAATATTTATACAAGTAGCCAGTTATTTGGTTGAGCATAAATATAGAACATTTAAAGAGAAGTGTCTTTTCTCTTTTTTCATTTAGAAATAAAGGCGAGTGTTGTGGTTATCTTGTCCTCTGTGTGGTCCTCTCACATGAGGACAATAATCAAATCCATAATGAAAGATTAATCAAAACTAGGTTCCATCCACAAATTAAAGACGTCTCTACGAAGCGTGATTCCTACATTATTACACTTGAATTTTACCCACACAAAATAGCTAACCAAATGATTAAAAAACATTACTAAAACAAATATAGAGAATCAATTAAAAAACCAAGGAGGCATTCATTCATTGGTAAAATCAGATAATTCATTACAATGGAAGGGGTTTTTAATCATCCAACTTATATCCAATATAGCCTTCCCATCTCTAGTTTAGATTGGGAAGATGCAAATGAAGTGTTCAACCATATAATAAATTAAATGATAGAAATATGTAAAAAAATATATATTTGATGTGTATAGCTTGCAAATTAAATGATAGATTGTTTATAGACTAGAACACCTTGAGAACAAAATCATTTAATATAGTCTATTATGTTTGTATTGTGATTAGCAAGGTAACAAGAAATGCTAAATAAAAGAAATATCTCCAAAAATCAGTATTTTAATTTCAAGGTCATAAATTAAAATAAGATCTTATTCATTATTTTTTATTTATATTAAACTCAAGAATAGAAATCGTACAACATCAAATAATATTAAAGTTGAGAATGAAATCAATACAACATCAATTAAATTGACTAATATTTACACAAGTAGCCAATTATTTGGTTGAGCATAAATATAGAAAGTTTAAAGAAAAGTATCTTTTCTCCTTTTTCATTTTGAAACAAAGGCAAGTGTTGTGGTTATCTTGTCCTCTATGTGGTCCTCTCACATGAGGTAGGTTGGTGTCACTAGGGAGATCTATTGAGCACAACAATCAAATCCATCATGAAAGATTCATCAAAGCTAGGTTCCATTCACAAATTAAAGGCATCTCTACAAAGTGTGATTCCTACATTGTTACACTTACATTTTACCCACACAAAATCTTTAACCAAATGATTAAAAAACATAAATAAAACAAATATAGAGAATCAATTAAAAAACCAAGGAGGGATTCATTCATTGGTGAACTCAAATAAGTCATTACAATGGAGGGGTTTTTTAATCATCCAACTTATATCCAAGATAGCCTTCTCATCTCTAGTTTAGATTGGGAAGTTGCAAATGAAGTGTTCAACCATATAATAAATTAAATGCTAGAAATATTTAGAAAAATGTATAATTGATGTGTATACCTTGCAATGTAGTATAAAAAGTATTTGTCCTACGTGTAAGGTGGTTGGAAGTAAGGGTGTGTATGTCCATTTATAAGGATCTCCTTTGAAATCAAAGGTGGTGAGCACTTGACATAATTTATGCTTTTTTAATTGATAAAGTTGTTTATATTTTTATTAATAATAAGATGATAAGTACATATCATATTTCCACCATATGAAAAAGTAACCATGTGTACTCCCTTCAAACATAACTACTAGCCCCTATACAATGATTTTCATAAAGTACCAAAATATTACCCCATCCCAAAATGACATATTCAACGCTCGGTATGTGTCCTATAGGCAGAGAAAAAAAACATTATGTCAATGATTTGAACCCATGCTTAGTGTTGTCATGAGAGTACATTGCTTTCACTTTGATTTAGACATGTTTGATGTCATATCTAAAAATAACAAAAAAGACAAAGGGATTGCAAATGATCACACTAGAGGGTTGGGATCCTCCCTCACCACCCTCACACCTCCTTTTTGAAGAACTATTCATCCTCTTCTTTTCCCCCACACTCCCGAACCCCTTCCCTTATCACCACCCTTAGCATTGTTTCTCCTTCAGCCCCGTTGTCCTCCCCCCGGGTTCACTCCACCACCTTGTCTCCTTCCTTGCCTACCATTTCCCCACTATTGGTGCTCATCTTGGTTATTTTCCACCTCCCTCCAATAGTTAGCTGCTTGGAATTTGAGGCATGATTTTTCAAGTCCCTCCCTACTCTACCCATAATTTATCGCCTTCTCCTAGTCCACCATATAGTCACACATGACCCACCACATATTTAGAGCATTAACCCACCTGGCTTGTTGATTGGTTCCAAATTTGTATAGAACAAAGGGGTGGAGATGTTCTGGATACTCGGACGCAAGTACCTAGTCGCCCGTCACCATCTAAAACCCTATTCTAGGTTCTGCAATTCAAAGGAAAGCCTCAAGCCCAACTCTCCATTCTAGCTCTATACACCTTGTTACAACCCTCAAAACCTCCACAATATTATTGAATTCCAAGTCTCAGGTGTAGCAAAGGGAGGATGTGTTTGTGTTTTCCCATGATTTGTAATATGCAATCAAGAAATCAATGCCAATTATCCCTCTCACTATAGTGAGAAAATGGGGATCATCTATGGTAAATACATGCTTGATCCTCTCCATTGTTGTTGTTTTTTTGGAAAAAGTGGAGTACCACTATATATTTTTATTATAATATCTAGTTCAAGAGCTCCATTATCCTCTCTATTGTTACCTATCCCCAAAATTTCATCTATTGCTTGTTTGTGCTCAAGCTAAAGTTTGCTTCCATTGCCAACAACTTCTCCCTCTTCACTCTCGTGTAAAAAATTGTAATGAAAAAAAGACACCTTGAAACCTCCATTTATGTCCTCTCCAGGCAGTGTGTTCATTTACTCATATCCTTCAACATATGATTTTGCCTTTTCAAAAATCCATCTGCATTGAATGTAGGTTATTTCCCCACATACGTTCACCTACGTACGCACATTTCAAATGCAAGTTGCATTAGTTTGCAATATTCCCAAAACAATCATCGATCCCTTGTCATCATTTCTTTAAATCAACCATCCACTGAACTTGCCATCTCATCACCAAATTTTATTAGGGGGTCATGTCAATTGCCAACTTGGACAACAAGTCAACTAGAGTGTTACCTTCTCTCTATACATGGGAAATATGAAAGTTGTGCAAAAGTTTCTCAATTTTCTTCTGATAATCGTTATTATTTTATGAATTTTCCATATGTTGGGACTATGAAAAATTCGTATAGTTTTGAGCCCATGTTCAGAGAATTTTCCTAAAGCAAAGTTCAGTGTTTCAAAAGAGCGGTTTAAGGACCTGACTTCAAATGTATGTAGAAATGGGCCTGATGAATTTCATGTGATATAGCTTGGGGAATGGGTTCAACAACTTTCGTTTGACATATGCAGTGGGTTCTGGCTCCTAAATGAAGAATATGAAGTGTTTAGGAGGTAGCCATTTTGAGGTGTTCACGTAAATCTGCATTTTTGCCTAAGTATCAAATCCTTGTTGCAGGCCCTGTTTGTATTTGAATATCTCGTGTTCTGTTAGGTTTCATAGTCCGCCACTTTGGGAGTGTTTATAATGTATATCAAAGAACCTATGTTCCAATGCTCAAGTATTTTTGAGTCCGTTTGATTAGATTTTGAATCCCCCAAAGTTGGCTTTCCAGATTGGTCCTATTTTTCCAATCTGCCCGGTTTCCTGAGTGGCCTTGTTTAACTGGTTATAACTTTTGACCCTGTGACCTTATTGAGAATTTTCCTTTTTCATCATATTCCAAGGGTCAAATACTCCTTGTGTTCCAGTTTTCAGGCCATGATGAATTCGTTCGCCTAGTTTGCCAATCTGATTCCATTTCCAGTTTCTAACATTTTAGTGAAGGATCAATTGCACAGTTTAGTTGGAGGCCCTGTTTGGATGAGTGCATTAAGTGCCCTGTGATTGATGAGGAGGTGCCGGTTGTTGCATCATGTTTTAGGCATAGGAAAGAAGGTTCATGCTGATTTTCAGCCTCCCATGTGCTCATTTGATATGTTTTCCAGAGCCATTCAGATTGTAGATTATTGAGTTTCTTCAGCAGTGCACAATTCGGTTTTTTGAGTGGCTCACTTTGAGATCTTGCCAGTTGTACTCGGATCGAGTTCAAGCATAATTTAAGGTTGATCTATAATGTAGATATGAAAGTGATTTTCCATGATGAGTTTTAGATTTTGATGAATCCGATTGATGACTTTTCTCAATTGATTCCGAACCCAATTTCTATGAATTTGACTGTTTTCAGTTCAGAATGTTCTGAGGGCACAACTTTGGAGATTAATAATTGATAGTCGGTTGATTGTTAGATGAATCTGATCATGGAATTGTTTTCTATGTATAAGAGAGTATCTATATCCAGGGTTTCAGACTGTGAAAGTTTCATTTGATCGGATTGCCAGGTCAGACAAAATGCTTTCAATAATGTTGAAAAGTACAGATAGAAAACTTTGCAAAGTGGCTATTATTGGAAATTCGTATCTTTTGAACAGGTGATCGTCTTCAGTTGAGGATGGTCTTGTTGCGATCTTTGTTGATGAGATTTCTTCCAGTTTCAGTGGCTCATCTTTAGTTCGCCGTTTGATATTTATCATTCATCTCTTTTCGGATCAGTCGACAGTGGTTTTTAGTCTGTGTCTGCCGACAATTTTGAACGAGCATTTTCAAACTTTAAAATCTCTTGGCTCGTTCATTCTTTGGCGAAGCCATTTGGCAAGATGTTTTTCTGTGGTACAAAGTCCGTGTCCACCAACTTTCAGCTTCCAACGACAAGTTTTCATCGGTGATTTAATGGCATGATTAAAGCAATTTATTAGTTTGGCGACTGGCAAAGTGATAAAATTTGAAGTTTTTAAAGTTGCCCGGTTGTTCGAATCGGATTCAATTGTTGATGCCAGTGGTTCTGGATGGTTTTTCAGGGCCAGTTGTTTGAGTTCAAATTTTTTTTAGGCTGGACCTACTTGGGGCCCGACCTGCCGCATTATTTTGAAGCAGCTTGGCAAGTTTTACGTCTGAAATTTGATTTTAAGATGATGAATCTCGACCAAGGATGTTGCTACTATGGGTTACAAGGGAAAACTAGATCCACAGGTGATTGATCTTATGAATTTCCTATTTCAATTTTGAGATCTATAGGGCTGCCATGATGGAGTTTGAAGTCATTACATTAGAGATACCTCTTGGAAAGTTTAGAAGAAATAACATTTAATGGGTTTTTGAAGTGCTTATAAAGCCTCAAAATTTAATCTACTACAAGAAGCTTTGTTGGAATGAATCTCCATTAATTCATGACAGCACAGATCATCAACTTATTAAGAAATGCCTTGTGAGGTGTAAGCCTTCATTGCCGCTTGCAGGCCCAAAATGAAATGCTAGGTTGCGTATTGAAGAGTGATGTGTGCACTTTGCAGAGGCATCCACATCGAGCAAAGATTGGTTGGAGGGGCGTAGTTTTTTGCAGCTTGCGTGAGGTATGAGGGGCTCCAATTTTGAACCAAATAGATTTTACATATGTTTAAATGAGTTGGGCTGCAGGCTTCACAAGAAGGCGTGAACTCCCAAAGCACATGCACAGGCTAGTTTAGAGGCTATGAAAATCTCCCTTACAGCAAAAAGAGAATGGAGAATGTTGCATATGCAGGGAGTAGTGGAGTTTTGCGTAGGATGGGCTTGGGAGAGGCTCTACCTTTGTATGTTCCCTCCCATTTTACTTGTTATATGCAGATCCAAAGGAGACATGGGTGCGTAGGGTGTGTGTACAGATGGAGGCGTGAGTATTTGAGGCAGAATCATGTGCTAGGTTTCAAGTGTGCTAAGTTACAATGAAATACAACATATATAACATGCTGGCATATACGTTTCTAAGGGAAATGTGCCCCTCTCCTCACGCTTGTCATTGCTTGCAGAGTCCAAAACAAATGAAGTGCGATTTTCTCCTTCACCCACGTATCCTCCATGATTGTTTGCTATTTGCAGGCTTCCATTAAAATGTCACGAGTTTTAGAAGTGTTGCATTCACAGACCAGTCATATGCAACATATTAAAGGTTGGGCGCTGTGCACTGAGGTTTGGAGACCTCCAAACACCGCACATACATATGGAGCTGCGTGAGAAGGACCAGGAGTGGGCTACACATTGAGACTGATAAATCCCACATTCACCCCATATTGTCTAAATGAAATCTTTAAAATAAACAAGACTCACACATAATGTAAAGAAACAAGTAAAGGAAGAGGCACCTTTGCTTCCTTCGCCTTGTGGGCTTGCCTTGGAGGACGTGCGCCAGCTGGGCATGAGTACCACATAATTTTTGACAAAAAGTAAATATGCAGGCCTGTTGACTCCTCAGGATGCGTGCTAGATCGACGACCGTTGCCAAAGCGCCAAGTTGAAGTTGCACGCCAGTTAGTATAGCGGGATCAGTGATAGAGTGACACATGGCACTCTAATGATGTGGAAATAAGTTGTGATTTGACACCAAGTGGAGATTACAAACAAATGAGAATGCGACACCTATCAGCTCGGTAACAAAGTAGGCTCAAGAAGTTGGTTGGCCGCCTTGGGATGCATGTCGATCGAGCGGTCATCACTAAAGCGTGAGATTGAAGATGCTCACTGGTTAACCCTTGCGGTATGGCGACAAAGCAACACATGTCCCAAGGTGAGTTAACAGGTGGACCAACGGTGAGTGACATGTGGCAGAGGTATGACATGGAGATGATGTGTTCGGTTGGATGAATAGGGCATTGCCATGTGGCATATGGGGCCCACCTCAAATTTTGAGGTCTCCATAAAGTTAAAATTTGAATTTAATAAAGTCAACTATATTGAAAAATCAAAATTTTTAATGATAATAGTCTGCTCACGAAAATGCTTCATGGAGGCTTATTTTTTAACCAAATATATCAGTATTATATATTTTCAGAATTGGCTCAGAACGAGGAACACAATGGTGGCATTTATTTTCAGTTCTAACAAAGTGGGTGAGAGCAGTAACAGACTGTGTAATTCCAAGGTCAATTTTGGATAAAGATGCAAATTTTTGTAAAAGAAGTTTCTAGATTGTAATTCATATCAAATTTATCTAAGATATTTTTGAAAGTCTTGGGGTTGACTATGTTGCCCTAAAAATGCCCTAAATGATTTTTTGTTGTATCCTTGTCTCTATAAAGGGAATTTTGTAATCATTTAGAAGGGCTAGCTAGAAATTCTTGACACAGGAAGCTGAAGAGCTAAGTGTGTATCCTCAGTCCAGATTGTAATATATTTTGCAGGTTGTGTCAATACAGTGGAAAAACCTTTTGTATCTTTTGCATATTGTCTAGGTGTTGTATCCTGAAATGGTTTGTAATACAAGAACTTGAGTCCTCATACTTAATGCAATTTTTCAATTTTTAGATCTCTCCTTCAGTTGTGTTTCTTGGGTTTTGAGTTTTCTGACTCTTTGCACAGGGTTTACTTGTGTATATGTTTTATCTCTCATCCTTGATCTAGGATTAGGTTAAAAATCTTTTAGTGAAACATAAATTCATTTGGTTCAGTCAAGAAGGATGTTTGCAAGCAGTGTATGAATCTGGTATGTTATGTTTATGGCTTGGAATCTGTGTTCTTGTATTCTGTCTCTATTTCAGATATATTGCCCAATGGATAAGACACTGATCATAAATTAGTATCTCCTGTAGTGGTGCATCTTTGGCATGATTCTTTACATTCTGCAAGAAATCAAACATTAAATCATTACCAGTATTTACTTTATTTTACTTTATGAGTTATCCTACCTAGTGATGGAGAGTCAATGAGTAATAGGTTGTTACTTAGTACTTTCTCACTGCTATCTGTTGTAAGATCCAGTATTACATAAGAAACATAGTTAAATTTATTGGATTAGGTGTACCCGCCTTGGTTTTACAGAGCCAGAAGTGAAGAGGGCAGTCTTGTCCCTATAGTTGGTCCAGTTGCTTATAGATTGCCCACATTTGGAACTAACCACTCCTTAACATCCATCATAAGCATATTGGTATCTCATGGAGTGTAAAATCCTATCCAGGAACCAACAAAATGGCGACTCTGCTGGGGACAAAGATGAAAGGTCATGCTAAATCTAGTTCAGATCTCTGGTATTATAAATTTGTGTGAAATAGTGCAGGTTCCAAGTTGAGCTGGACTCCTGACCTGCCTATTTTAATCAGTGATATCTCTAGTGTTATAAATTAGTTATAAACAACGCGGGTACGAGTAGAACTTAGACTCCTGGCCGGCTTGTTTATCATATCCAGTGGTTTCCATTGAAGTGCAAAGAGTCAGTTTGAAAAGTTTTGATATCATCTCACCAAGTTGTGAGTGGCGACTCTGAGATCTTGTGTTTGATCAGTGCAAGTTTCAGAATGAAGATATGATGTATTCTGCTCTGATAAACAGTTTTAGAATTCTGGTGATGTTTGTGTTGGCTGGAAGAAGTATACAGAAATAGAGATAAAGTACTTTTCCTCTTCAAGGAGGTGGTGACTCTATAAGAAAAGAACCCGATGGAGTTTGAAGAGAGCTCTGAAACTTGCCATCGTTTCCAGCCAAAGAAAGAATTGTAGCATCATCACTTACCAGGTATTTCTCATTAGATGTTTTGTATTTGTATAATCCTATTCGGTGAAAAAGTCACCACATAAAAGGATTATAGAGTTTGTGGGTTTGCATATTTCTCTAGACTTGTTTAAAATCTGGGTTGTATCTTTGGAAAAATATGCATGTGTGATGAATCCTTATGTCTATATAAGTTGTTTGTAATAAAATCTGAAAATCTCATTACGAGAAAGTGTAGTCCGTAATGGATTCAAGTAGAGGTTTTTCTATACAGAGGTATGCGCCATTGTGTTTTGATGGCATACATGGTTTCCCAAATGAGATTCCTACCAAGATTAGGAAGCATTTAAAAGAGTTTAAAGGGAAACAATCAGATTCAACATGTGATCATTTGCAAGAGTTCGCTGATCTGATGGGAGATTTTGAGATTTGTCATGAAGATGTCATCATGAAGTTGCTGGTTCAGACATTGAAGGATGATGCTAGGGTTTGGTTCTATTCACTGCTAACAAATTCTATTTCTTCATGGGAGGACTTCAATTCAGTTTTCTTGGAACAGTTTGCTGAAAGAATATATGTAAGCATTTTGTTGAACAAATTGATGGATATTCAAATTGAAGAAGATGAATTGGTTCCACCATTTAACATCAGATTTGCTAAAACATTAAATGAAATTCCAAAAGACTATAGACCTAATGACCATGTTTGTTTAGTAATTTATTTGGGTGCATTCGGTAAAAAGATGAGTTTCCTGTTAAGAAACAAAGAGCCAAATAATTTGCATCAGGCTTTTATGACAGCGATGGACATTGAAAATAACTTGAGATATAAAATTGCTAAAGGGTTTTTATCCGCTGGAGTCCGTTGTCATGATGTTCCAATAGAAGAAAATAGGTATAAATCAACAAATGATTTTCAATATCAAGGTGTTTCCATCTTTGGCGATCTTATTGGTCATCTTTCAGGTTATGCTTCTGAACATAATATGAATGAAGAAAATTTGCAACAAACAATGACTATCCCTAATTCAGAAGATAATATGGTTAGTGAAGAATTGCAATATTTTCTTGATACAGAGATAGACATCTATAAAGGGTATATACCGAATAGATTTCAAACTAGTTCTTCTAGTTGTGGGGTTGCAAAGACTTATTGTTTGCAATCAAGTACTGAAAATGAAGAGGGGGTAGATGTTTCATCAGATGATGATAACGTGCCAGGTGATGAAGTTATGTCAGATTTCATTGATGTTGAAAGTGAAGAAGAAGATTCAAGGAGTCAAAATGATCCCGGTCTTCTTGAGGACAAGGAAATGGTTTATGGATAGCCTTGTCAAGAGGATGAACAGTTGTTAGATGTTGAAAATGATTGTGAAAAAGTTGATATAAATAGAAAAAAAATGAACTCTTGTGTTTCAGATAACAGTGGAGATGAAACTAATTTCTCAGTTTGTATGTTTTCAACTTTTGATTCACCATGTGAATTTATTAGTCCAAAGAGAAATGAAGGTTTCTATGAGCCTGAATATGAAACCATGGTAGCTTAATTTGCCCTTGAACTAGAAATCAAAGTCAGCCAGTTTGATGAAGATATTGAGGATTTTGATATTATGGATAATACAGAATTAGTGTCTTATCAAGAAGTGATTGATAGTGTTGACAATCTGCCCCACAATAGTGAACTATGTCAAGGACACATTTGCCAAAAGAATAACATATGTATTGGGTTGTCTGCTGATTTGTTTGAATCACAATTTGAGACATTCAATGAAGAGATGAATGATGTTTCAGATTCCATATCAGATTTTTTGATTCAGCTAGAGCTATGTTCTTTTATCCAAAAATTGGATGTAAGGAGTGCTGATGTTCTTTTTTTTGAAGAAGTTGAAACAAGTCAGCAAAAACATATCAATTACCAAGCAAGAAATGAACCTTTCATCTTTTCAGTTCAGCATGATGATATCTCTCAAAATGATTTCAGTTTGAAGTCACAAGTCATATTTCAAAATGATTTTCTCAAAGACTTGTGTGATATGCATGCAGTTGAGCTTTAGAGTTTCCCTTTCAGTGTTCAAACATGCAATGAAGGTGCTGATTGCTTTCTGTATACAAATCTGAAAAATTAGGACAACATGTTTATTGGTTCCAAATTTTATATTGGTTGTGATCTTGTGTCGAATACAGTATGTTCTTCAAGTGATAAAAATCAGATGATCAAGATATGACAGAGGGGTTCTCGTGTGTCCAGTCCTGTGCAAATAAAGATTATGATGCTGATAATGAATTCAGTCAATATGAAGATGATGAGGAAGAGTTCACAGTTGAAAAGGTTTCTACTAAATTTTTTGAAGACCTCTCCTTTTATCAGCACAAGAGAACAATCCTCTTGTCTCAATACAAAAGGGATTTATGCAAACAACAAAGGGATAGGTATGATGCGGATGAAAGTTGCTATAATGGTGACCTAATCCAAGAGTTTGCAGTCCCTGTTCCAAACAAAAAAGAAGTTTTCAACATTGAGCAAGAAGCCAAAGAGAATTAAATTGAAATCCCATATACACTAATCAGTGATGAAATCTCAGGCCTCTTAGAAGCTGATTTTCAGAGGTTGAACATTTTGCAAGGTTATGATGCATATAAGTGTGAGGGATATAAGAATGTCATTTATGATGAGTATGAAGACTCATATGTTGATATGAATTCAGATTTTGATGAGGTTGGTTTTCAGAGGAATCATTGTATAAGTCAAAGTGCTGAAGAAAGTAATGAATTTGAATGTGATCTCTTAACCCTACAAGTTTTAGAAGAGACATTGTTTGATCATCCAAATTCATGTGTTCAGGACATTGATAGAGGTTGTGAGGAGATGCTTTCTCTTAATTTGCAAACCGATCTTGTAACTAACAACATTATTTTTTCACATACTAGTGGGCTAAGTTTTTCAGTGATTGAAGTACAGGCTCCTAAAGATATGTCTGAAGATCCATTGCATTTTCAACCAACTAATTTTTTAGTAATGCATGATGGTCATTATGGCTTATCCTTTGATGTATTACTAGATGGGTCTTATATTTTCAGTCAACATCAAGAAGAGGTAATGGATCCTCCGTATTTTTTGGAATATGAACATGAGGATGACTATGACTGGAAAAATGTGGGATATAGAAAAAACATAATTATTTTTCAGCTCAGGAATGTCCACATACGTAAGCAGTGAAATAGTCATGATACTTTCAGACTGCTTATTTCATATGAGGATGAAAACCATATATATGACAGAGGGGAGGGATGATTTCAGTTTTGAGGCTTTGAGCCTTTGCAAGTGATGTGTATATTGTATAGTTTCTTTATTTCAGTTGTGTGGTGTGTTTCTTTTAGTAAGGTTCCCAGTTTTTGAGAAAGAGAAAGTGGTCAGTTTTCTTTTTGAGTGGTCTGTTGTACCAAAGATCCTGAATTCTCTGCATGCCCGCAAGGGGCACATGTCCCCAATCAGAGCCACTGTTGGGACTATGAAAAATTCGTATAGTTTTGAGTCCATGTTCAGAGAATTTTCCTAAAGCAAAGTTCAGTGTTTCAAAAGAGCGGTTTAAGGACCTGATTTCAAATGTATGTAGAAATGGGCCTGATGAATTTCATGTGATACAACTTGGGGAACGGGTTCAAAACCTTTCATTTGACATATGCAGTGGGTTTTGGCTCCTAAATGAAGAATATGAAGTGTTTAGGAGGTAGCCATTCTGAGGTGTTCAAGTAAATCTGCATTTTTGCCTAAGTATCAAATCCTTGTTGCAGGCCCTGTTTCTATTTGAATATCTTGTGTTCTGTTAGGTTTCATAGTCCGCCACTTTGGGAATGTTTATGATGTATATCAGAGAACCTATGTTCCAATGCTCAAGTCTTTTCGAGTCTGTTTGATTAGATTTTGAATCCCCCAAAGTTGGCTTTCCAGATTGGTCCTATTTTTCCAATCTGCCCGGTTTTTTGAGTGGCCCTGTTTAACTGGTTATAACTTTTGACCCTGTGACCCTATTGAGAATTTTCCTTTTGCATCATATTCCTGGGGTCAAATACTCCTTGTGTTTCAGTTTTCAAGCCATGATGAATCCGTTTGCCTAGTTTGCCAATTTGATTCCATTTCCAGTTTCTAACATTTTAGTGAAGGATCAGTTGCACAGTTTAGTTGGAGGCCCTGTTTGGATGAGTGCATTAAGTGCCTTGTGATTGATCAGGAGGTGCCAGATGTTGCATCATGTTTTAGGCATAGGAAAGAAGGTTCATGCCAATTTTCAGCCTCCCATGTGTTCGTTTGATATGTTTTCCAGAGCCATTCAGATTGTAGATTATTGAGTTTCTTCAGCAGTGCACAATTCAGTTTTTTGAGTGGCTCACTTTGAGATCTTGCCAGTTGCACTCAGATCGAGGTCAAGCATAATTGAAGGTTGATCCATAATGTAGATATGAAAGTGATTTTCCATGATGAGTTTCAGATTTTGACGAATCCGATTGATGACTTTTCTCATTCGATTCCGAACCCAATTTCTATGAATTTGATTATTTTCAATTCACAATGTTCTGAGGGCACAACTTTGGAGATTAATAATTGATAGTCGGTTGATTGTTAGATGAATTTGATCATGGACTTGTTTTCTGTGTATAAGAGAGTATCTATATCCAGGGTTTCAGACTGTGAAAGTTTCATTTGATCGGATTGCCAGGTTAGACAAAATGCTTTCAATAATGTTGAAAAGTACGGATAGAAAAGTTTGCAAAGTGGCTATTTTTGGAAATTCGTAGCTTTTGAACGGGTGATCGTCTTCAGTTGAGGATGGTCTTGTTGCGATCTTTGTTGATGAGATTTCTTCCAGTTTCAGTGGCTCATCTTTAGTTCGTCGTTTGATATTTATCATTCGTCTCTTTTTGGGTCAGTCGACAGTGGTTTTTAGTCTGTGTCTGCCGACAATTTTGAACAAGCATTTTCAAACTTTAAAATCTCTTGGCTCGTTCATTCTTTGGCGAAGCCATTTGGTAGGATGTTTGTCTGTGGTACAAAGTCTGTGTCCACCAACTTTCAGCTTCCAACAACAAGTTTTCATCGGTGATTTAATGGCATGATTAAAGCAATTTATTAGTTTGGCGACTGGCAAAGTGATAAAATTTGAAGTTTTTAAAGTTGCCTGGTTGTTCGAATCGGATTCAATTGTTGATGCCAGTGGTTCTGGATGGTTTTTCAGGGCCAGTTGTTTGAGTTCAAATTTTTTTTAGGCTGGACCTACTTGGGGCCCGACCTGCCGCATTATTTTGAAGCAGCTTGGCAAGTTTTACGTCTGAAATTTGATTTTAAGATGATGAATCTCGACCAAGGATGTTGCTACTATGGGTTACAAGGGAAAACTAGATCCACAGGTGATTGATCTTATGAATTTCCTATTTCAATTTTGAGATCTATAGGGCTGCCATGATGGAGTTTGAAGTCATTACATTAGAGATACCTCTTGGAAAGTTTAGAAGAAATAACATTTAATGGGTTTTTGAAGTGCTTATAAAGCCTCAAAGTTTAATCTACTACAAGAAGCTTTGTTGGAATGAATCTCCATTAATTCATGACAGCACAGATCATCAACTTATTAAGAAATGCCTTGTGAGGTGTAAGCCTTCATTGCCGCTTGCAGACCCAAAATGAAATGCTAGGCTGCGTATTGAAGAGTGATGTGTGCACTTTGCAGAGGCATCCACATCGAGCAAAGATTGGTTGGAGGGGCGTAGTTTTTTGCAGCTTGCGTGAGGTATGAGGGGCTCCAATTTTGAACCAAATAGATTTTACATATGTTTAAATGAGTTGGGCTGCAGGCTTCACAAGAAGGCGTGAACTCCCAAAGCACATGCACAGGCTAGTTTAGAGGCTATGAAAATCTCCCTTACAGCAAAAAGAGAATGGAGAATGTTGCATATGCAGGGAGTAGTGGAGTTTTGCGTAGGATGGGCTTGGGAGAGGCTCTACCTTTGTATGTTCCCTCCCATTTTACTTGTTATATGCAGATCCAAAGGAGACATGGGTGCGTAGGGTGTGTGTACAGATGGAGGCGTGAGTCTTTGAGGCACAATCATGTGCCAGGTTTCAAGTGTGCTAAGTTACAATGAAATACAACATATATAACATGCTGGCATATACTTTTCTAAGGGAAATGTGCTCCTCTCATCATGCTGGTCATTGCTTGCAGAGTCCAAAACAAATGAAGTGCGGTTTTTTTCCTTCACCCGTGTATCCTCCATGATTGTTTGTTGTTTGCAGGCTTCCATTAAAATGTTGTGAGTTTTAGAAGTGTTGCATTCACAGACCAGTCATATGCAACATATTAAAGGTTGGGCATTGTGCACTAAGGTTTGGAGACCTCCAAATGCCGCACATACATATGGAACTGCATGAGAAGGACCAGGAAGGGGCTACACATTGAGACTGATAAATCCCACATTCGCCTCGTATTATCTAAATGAAATCTTTAAAATAGACAAGACTCACACATAATGTAAAGAAACAAGTAAAGGAAGAGGTGCCTCTGATTCCTTCACCTTGTGGGCCCGCCTTGGAGCACGTGCACCAGCTGGGCGTGAGTACCACATAATTTTTGATGAAAAGTAAATATGCAGGCCTGTTGACTCCTTGAGATGCATGCCAGGTCGACAACTGTTGCCAAAGCGCCAAGTTGAAGTTGCATGCTAGTTAGTATAGCAGGATCAGTGATAGAGTGACACATGGCACTCTATTGACGTGGAAATAAGTTGTGATTTGGCACCAAGTGGATATTATAAACAAATGAGAATGTGACACCTGTCAGCTCGGTAACAAAGCAAGCTCAAGTAGTTGGTCGACTACCTTGGGATGCATGTCGATCGAGTGGTCATCGCTAAAGCATGAGATTTAAGATGCTCAATGGTTAACCCTTACGGTATGGTGACAAAGTGACATGTGTCCCGAGGTGAGTTAACAGGTGGATGCATAGTCACTAAGGTGGAGCAACCTATGAGCGACATGTGGCAGAGGTATGACATGGAGATGATGTGTTCGGTTGGATGAATAGGGCGTTGCCATGTGGCATATGGGGCCCAACTCAAAATTTGAGGTCTCCATAAAGTTAAAATTTGAATTTAATAAAGTCAACTATATTGAAAAATAAAAAATTTAATGATAATAGTCTGCTCACGAAAATGCTTCCTGGAGCCTTATTTTTTAACCAAATATATCAGTATTATATATTTTCGGAATTGGCTCAGAACAAGGAATGCAATGGTGGCATTTATTTTCAATTTTGACAAAGTGGGTGACAGCAGTAATAGACTGTGTAATTCCGAGGTCAATTTTGGATAAAGATGCAAATTTTTGTAAAAGAAGTTCCTAGATTGTAATTCATATCAGATTTATTTGAGATATTTTTGAAAGTCTTAGGGTTGACTGTGTTGCCCTAAAAATGCCCTAAATGATTTTTTGATGTATCCCTGTCTCTATAAAGGGAATTTTGTAATCATTTAGAAGGGCTGGCTGGAAATTCTTGACACAGGAAGCTGAAGAGCTAAGTGTGTATCCTCAGTCCAGATAGTAATATATTTTGCAGGTTGTGTCAATACAGTGGAAAAACCTTTTGTATCTTTTGCATATTGTCTAGGTGTTGTATCCTGAAATGGTTTGTAATATAGGAACTTGAGTCCTCATACTCAATGCAGTTTTTCAGTTTTCAGATCTCTCCTTCAGTTGTGTTTCTTGGGTTTTGAGTTTTCTGACTCTTTGCACAGGGTTTACTTGTGTATATGTTTCATCTCTCAGCCTTGATCTAGGATCAGGTTAAAAATCTATGAGTGAAACATAAATTCATTTGGTTAAGTCAGGAAGGATGTTTGCAAGCAGTGTATGAATCTGGTATGTTGTGTTTATGGCTTGGAATCTATGTTCTTGTAGTCTGTCTCTATTTCAGATATATTGCCCAATGGATAAGGCACTGATCAAAAATTAGTATCTCCTGTAGTGGTGCATCTTTGGCATGATTCTTTACATTCTACAAGAAATCAAACATTAAATCATTACCAGTATTTACTTTATTTTACTTTATGAGTTATCCTACCTAGTGATGGAGAGTCAATGAGTAATAGGTTGTTACTTAGTACTTTCTCACTGCTATTTGTTGTAATATCCAGTATTAGATAAGAAACATAGTTAAATTTATTGGATCAGGTGTACCCGCCTTGGTTTTGCAGAGCCAGAAGTGAAGAGGGCAGTCTTGTCCCTATAGTTGGTCCAGTTGCTTATAGATTGCCCACATTTGGAACTAACCACTCCTTAACATCCATCATAAGCATATTGGTATCTCATGGAGTGTAAAATCCTATCCGAGAACCAACACCATATATGGGACTTATCGGTTGCTATGATATTTACAATGATTTGTGAATCACCCTCCAAATGTAGATTGTCAACCTGTATAGTACTAGCCATGTTAACCTCCATCAAAGAAACTTGAGCCTCTACTATATTGTTTTTTTCGTCCTCCAATTTCTTGTTCTTTGTTGACATAATATTGCTCGTGGAATCTCTTGCTACACATCCTCCAAATTGTCGTTTGAAGCCCCGTCAAAATTTATTGTAATCCAACCTTCTTTAGGTGCTTCTCATTAAACCTCACTTCTAACTGCATGACACAGATCAACCCGTGGAAGCCCATTAACGTGTCATAATTTATGTTTTTTATAATGATAAAAAATAGATATTTTTATAATTAATTCAAATCAAAGAGTGCAACTACTATGAAGTCAAACATAAAATTACATAACTTATTTTGCATAAAAAAAATCATAAAATGCTTCATAAAAAAAACCTTTATTAATGACTTCCGCCAATTTTTTTCAATAAAATGAAAATATATTTAGTAATCATTTTAGTCACACACAATCCTTTAAAAATAGAATAATTAGCACAATACTGATTTAAAAAAAGAAAGAATAATTAGCACAAGAAGAGCTATATGAATGCCCCCACTCCAATTCACACACTCAAAATCATATGTTGTCTACTTCTAAATTGTTATCATAAACTAATTGAATGAATAGACTACATGGTTAAAATAATTTAACATTATTTTATGCATGATTAAGTTATAATGGTAGGGTGATTCTATTATATACTCATACACATATCTAACATGATAAAAATAGAAGGAAATATCATATTAAAACACATTTAAGACATGTATGTAGTAACAAATGCTCAAGAAATCACTTATCAACAATGTTATGAAATGAAATATCGAATATAAGAATTAGCAAAATTATGTTTATAATTAATTCATAGATTTATTCAATGATTGTAAAATCCAACAAATTAATTGAATAAAATATTTTTATTTAAGACATGTACACAGGATCCAATGATTATGAATTCACTCAACATATATATGAAATAAACTCAAATTTGCATATCATGGAGATCTATTTGAACACAATAATCAAAATTTTAACTATATCATGTAATTTATTAAATGTATTATTTACAAGATAGAAATAAATGCAACAACTTTTATTTTGAAGTATTAGAGAAATAACTTGAACTAAAAATATGTATCATAGGTGAGAGTTTATTACATCATAAATTCATTAGAATTTAAACTATGTCATGATTGTACTGTCAGAGGGTGTGGTGGAAATGCATTACACTTGATATAATTTGAAAGCTTGTCTTGAAAGAGCAAGTGGCTTAGTGGTAAACAATTCCACTAGCCATAAGTGGGTTCAAGTTGGAAAGTCAATCTATCTAAAATTCTCATTAATGTGCTTATAATTTTTTGTTGAGACAAATACAATACTTATTACAAAGTAGTAAATAAATAACTTAAAATTAATGTGAAAATGCTAAATATGACTCAAACAACTCTTGTATATGACATTTTGTGTGCACTCCAAGCTCTTCATAATGAATCTACATCTTTACATTATTTGGTGTTTTGAGCTCTTATACTATATGCTTAATCAGGAAAGGCGTGAACTTTATTAATTACTAATTTTTAGTAAGGATGAAGTGATGCTTAATTAGACTGTAGAGAGATAAAACATATTGTGCAAAAAATTATTCTACATAGTCTACAATATTTTTGTTAGAGTTTTAGGTAACTTTACAACACCCACAGGATCAAATGAAAGACCAAGATAACTTCCATAAGAGAATGGAAAGATAACTGCAACAAGATGCAAGAATGATATTATTGCTAATAGACATACATGGATTACATTACCATAATTGATAGATTATATTGATTCAACTAGAATAATTTATAATGTAGATGTGTCTACTTATATAGGCGATGCAATAATAAACAATGATAAGGAGAAGATAAGTTATCACCCACATAAGGTGGAATCACATGTCCACCAAAGGTGGATCATCCTCCATTATACAATGAAGTATGTGCAACATGTGGAGGATGATAATGTGATATGTGCACTAAAGGTAGATCTCACACATAAAATGGAATGTGTTAACAACTATCACCACCTAAAGTGAAATTTATCCTATGTGCAAATATAGGTACAAACTCCTAGGTGTCTCACATGAAAACTTCTATGTAATGCATTATTCTAAGTAAGCTTAATTAAAGTTTAATTAGTAATATTTAATTACACTAACACCCCCCTTAAGTGAAACTTAGTGGAATGCACTTAAACTCACAATGCAAGATGGGTCATGGCTATTAGGCCATGTTAGGTACCCATGTACAGTATGGAATGCAATGCAATATATCTCTCATAAAGTGGAGAAAGGGAGAAAACCTCATGGGAAAAAATCCCCTCCAAAAGAGAGATGAAAACACACAAGATTCATGAATGGAGGACTCAACCAACCCACCCCCCCAAGGACTACATACATCGTGTATATATAATAAATTATCCTTCCATAGGAAGGAAATAAGGAGACATAATATCCCCTCCATAATGAAGAATCTCCTACAAAAATGGTGAGTGTTTGAAGATAAAACATGTTCCAATACCTACAAACAACATTTCTCCCCCTGGGAAGAAGATATACCAAGTGTAAATGCATGAATGCTTCCCATTCTAGATAGGAACTAGGAAATGAAATACAAATGTAGTATGATGATGTTTTATTTGAATCCTGCTCATGTGTCACCATGTACTTGGATGATGAAGATGCCATGCATCGATTAGGAACATGGCCAATCAAAATAGGTGACAAACAGGGACCAATGGAAACTGATGGTGAACAAGCTCCAAAGACAAAGATGAAGTGAAAATATTATTTCCACAAATATCATCAAATATGATCGATGTCTTTGAAAACTTATTGGGAATAAGAATCCATCACATAAGCATGATCAACCTGAATCAAGCAATGTGACATGTCAAGTAAAGGAAGAGACTCATGAAGATGAGTCTCCAAATAAGGTGAAGAAGTATCTCCAATTGTGATGAAGTTATCATCAAAGAGAAGAGAAACACCTGCAAATGTGTCTCCCAAATCTGAAATGTGGGACTCCACAAATAATGCACCAATATCTAACAAGTGGGAATCCCAATCAATAAGATAAATATATATCTCTTGCAATGAATCACTAGAATAATCAACAAAAGATGAATGTGTGATCTCAACTAAATAATTGGGAACCTTTGAATTATTTTCAATCTCCTCCAAAAGATTACAACCATGGGTTATCTTCACTAAAGAATGAAGAGGCACATTGGAATTGGAAAGAGGAGGATTGAGATATGGTGAAGAATTATGGTCTTCATATACCTCCCGAATGTAAGTCCAACAAGCATGAGGATCCAAAATTCAACAAGTGACTCTATAAAGTCATCATCAGCATACTAAAAAATGATATAAAAAATTGTAGCTTGAAACCCTCTCAAATACCATAATCCCATTCATTATCGGGACAAGGAACTTCATTATACAAATAGGGAAATAGAGTATACTCACAAAGATGAGTGAGAATGAGATCACTCCATTTCTTATAGTTCCATTTCTCCAAAGTGATTAAAAAGTCCATGATTATATCAATGCTATACTTCTCACACAAAATTGAGATAAAAAAATGATTACACCCCACAATTAGGCTGTAAAAAATGGGATTAGAAACTTTCAAAAACATTTAGGCATAGAGATCAGAAGCCACCTAAACCATTGTTGAGAGCACAAAATTTAACCCCAAAACAAAACAAAAAAACTACTTAAAAAAATGAGTATGGATGATTGAGATATCATTGTTTGTAAATCACCTCTATAATTATTTTCCTTGAATTGTTGTCACCACACCTCCAAAATTCAAATGTCTCTAGCTTTGGTCTCTGGTGTCTTATTTGGATGAAACAAAAGTCGATCATAGGGTTTTTAGACCTCCTTAATGTTATGTCAATCTCTAATTTGGACCAGCAAGCTCCAATTTTGACCTATAATAGAAAGCCACAAAATACAAAACCCCAAATTGCACCCAAATTCTCTTCAAATAGGCTACCCAATGGTGATGCCCAAATAGCCTTATTCTACACCCATAGTCGGATCTAGCCAAATTTGCTACTCTTGAGAAGGAGTCTTCACACATTGAGAGCTCTGATACCATGTTAGAGTTTTAGGTGAATCTATAACACCCCCAAGATCAAATGAAAGACCAAGACAACTTCTACAAGAGAACAAGAAGACAATTGCAATAAGATGTAAGAATTATATTTTTGCTAATAGACATACATGAATTACAATACCATAATTGGTGGATTGAATTGATTCAATTGGAATAATTTACAATGTAGATGTTCTTGTTTATATAGGAAAGAAGAAAAAGAGACAATGATAAGGAGAAGATAAGTTATCACCCACACAAGGTGGAATCACATATCCACCAAATGTGGACCATCCTCCATTATGCAATGAATTAAGTGTGTGCAATATGTGGAAGATGATAATGTGATATGTGCACTAAAGGTGGATCTCACACATGAAGTGGAATGTGATAACAACTATCACCACCTAAAGTGGAATTTATCCTACACCATGTGCAAATATAGGTGCAAACTCCTAGGTGTCTCATGTATGCCAACTACTATGCAATGGATTATCCTAAGTAAGCTTAAGTAGAGTGAAATTAGGAATATTTAATTACACCAACAATTTATATTGTTATTGGCATAGTAATATGAAATGTCAAATAAAAGGAACATCTCAAAAATTAGTATTTTAATCTTAAGGCTATAAATTGACAATAAATTTGAAAGAAGATATCATTCATCATTTTTAATAATATTAAATTTGAGAATAGAATTGGTTTACATCAAATAATACTAAAGTTAAGAATGAAACCAACACACCATCAATTAAATTGACTAATATTTACACAACTAACCAATTATTAGGTTGAGCATAAATATGGAAACTTTAAAGAAAAGTGTCTTTCTCTTTTGTCATTTAGAAACAAAGGAGGGCATGGTACTTATCTTGTCCTTTGTGAGATCCTCTCACATGAGGATGGTTGGTTTCTCTAGGGAGATCTATTTGAGTAAAATAATCAAATCCTTCATGAAATATTCATGAAAGCTAGGTTCCATATACAAATTAAAAACATCTCTACCAAGCATGCTTCCTACATTGTTAAACGCCCATTTTACCTACACAAAATCTTTCAACTATAAGATTAAAGAAACATTACTAGAACAAATATAAAGAATTAAATAAAAAAACCAAGGAGGCATTTGTTCATTGGTAAAATAGAAAGTTCATCACAATGAGGAGTGGTTTTTGACCATCTAACTTATATTCAAGATAGCTTTTCCACCCCCAACATAGATTGGGAAGTTACAATTGGAGTGTGCAACCTTATAATAAATAAAATAATAGAAATATGTAGAACAAAATGTAGAATTGATGTATATACTTTGCAATGTAGTATGACAAGTGTTGGTGTAATTAAATATTCCTAATTACACTTTACTTAATCTTACTTAGGTTAATGCATTGCATAGTAGTTTTTTATTGAGACACCTAGGAGTTTGCACCTCAATTAAGCACATGGTGTAGGAGAAATTCCACTTTTGGTGTGAGATCCACCTTTAGTGCTCTTATCACATTGTCATCCTAATCCCATTGTACATACTTCATTGCATAATGGAGGATGATCCACATTTGGTGGACATGTGATTACACCTAGCATAGGTGATATCTTATCATCTCTTTATCATTCTCTATTATCGCCTTTCCTATATAAGGAGGCCTATTATGTAATCATGTAAGGTGAATTCATTGGATCAATTCAATATCAATCATTGCATTCATATGATCTCTCTTGTGATTTTCTTTAACCTCTAGATCATTGGTTCAATATTTTCTATTTGAAAATTCTTACATGGTATCAGAGCCATTGGAGCATTTTGATTAGCCTATTTGGAGAGATCAAGGTGCAAGCATTGAAGGTCCAAATCTTAGATCTGAAGACCAGCATGTTGTAGAAGCATCTTGAGGCATATCTGACCCTCACCATTGCATTCGAGAGGTTGTTTCGGTTAAAATTGACTATAAACTCGCTCATATTCGGTGAAAGTCTAAATCAAGGGAAATTGTTTTTACAAATCGAGTCGTACGACCTGATCTGCACCTCTGCAGTATGATTTTTCAAAAAAAACATTTTTTTAAATTCTGTGCATTTTTCTCATAATTAATTTTTTGGGCCTGATACATGCCCTGTATTTATTACTCACCTTAGGGAATATTCCCTGTCATCTGAGGTACAAAGCCACATCAACATTAGGTAGATAGTGATGTCATCATCTTGATAGATCCGAGGACAATCAAACTCCCCAAGCCGGAAGGAACTTGAGCCCGAGCCCAAGCTCGATAATTGGCTCGATTCTTTGCTTACATACCTGTCGGTTCACCCATAGAAACAACGATAAATCCTCTGCATAGTCCATGTGGGATGAAAGTCCCAATTTAAACAAGCAATCAACATTGACCCATAGATGACCCAATTCACGTTGGAAGTCAAAATCAAAGGTTGAATCACCTTGTGATTGAGCCAGTTCTAACATCAAAGATCGAGCTCTAAACTGAGCACAAAATCCTCCTAACGTTTGACCTGACTGTTTGGGCACAACATCGAGATGCGCAGAGGAAGTTGCACTTTTTTTTCTATTGTGCTTCTACACATATAAACTACCATGAAGACAGTCCCACAACTAATGTGGGACTAATTCCATGGAGCGTCAAAGCTAAAATGACCTCCGCTCTGCTCCAAATCCATCGCGCATCTAGGATCTACCACCATGCGACTCTGTGAGCCCAAAACCACGCGAAAGCACAGTCTGCAGCCACGCGACAGCCCTATCAATGCCACGCAGAACCTGTGCATCCTTGCCACATGGCATACTGCCACCTCTGTAATGCTCGACATGTCAGCAACCAAATCTATTGCAGTGACGTCAAGAGACACCACGAAAATAGCCCAGGCCACATCACCAACCATGCAGATCATACAATGATGACATCATCAATACATCAATAGTTACATCATCGATATGATCCTCCATGTCATCTAAAATTGATCTTAAATTTGATGGTCATCCAGCCATCAAACATGGCAAATTGGCAGTTTCAGTGACGTCCATATGGCCATCAAATTTAACATAGCAGTTACTTGATGTCAGCAAGGGTTTGATTTTCTCAGCCTTCACCATTGGAGTTTTTCATTTTGCAGTCCAACTTCATAGGGCCATATCTTGCTCATTTTTGCTCCTTTTTTCAAGCAATCTTTTTTTATTTTGGGTCAAATTTCTTGAAGAATCTAGTGGTGATATTATTTTTGTAATTTGGTGGCCAGATTTATCAAAAATTGCAGATTTTCTTGACTATTTCTAATTTATGTAACTTCTAGGGCTTCGTTTGGGCACATACGATAATATTTTGAGGTGAATTTTTTTTTTAAGTGCATGATTTTTTATCTACTTTCCAGATCTGCAATCAAATTTCAATGATTTATGGTGGATATATCACTTTCATAAATAGGTCATTTTGGGGCTATATTTGCATTTGGTTAATCCTTGGATTTTAATTTTTTGATTTGCATCAGTCATTTGAAGGAGTTATCATTAATTATTAGTCATTATTTGGTTCTATTATGGATACTTCAAAGGTCAAAATCCTCACTCCATATAACTACCATGAATGGAAAGTATCTTTGAGTGATCATTTGTTGAGGATTGGATTGCTTAGAATGACTCTTGGGTAGGATCAAGAACCTCAAACAGGTGTTGCAGAAAGGAAAAAATGGTTTGATTGAAGGGATAAAGCACTTGGCTCTCTTAGATCATCCATCTCTCATGATTTTCACTTTTATATTGCATCTTGCACACATCCTCATGATGCTTGGGTCATATTGGAAGGCCTCTTTGGTAAACCTGATAGAATGAGAAAATTTAGATTAGAGAATGAGCTCATATGTCTAAATCCTAGTGATTTTGACAATATGCAAGACTTTTTATCTAAGTTCAATTCTATTATATTGGAGATTTCTACATGTGGCATTGTTAAAGGGGATGAACAATTGATCTTTTCTATTCTTACTAACCTCAAAGTATAACAGATCTGGAAAATGCTATTTTTTGGTGTCTATACTGAGTTTCTGGAAATTCTGCAATTTGATCTAGAACTAAAACACAAAGAAGGAGAAAACCCATAAATATTTTGCTTTTCTGAACCAGGTTGACCCTTACCCCTTTATGTCGACCTTGACTTGCACAGCTCCGACAGAAATTCTGTTTGTGGATCCTGAAAGTTTGTTGAAAAGGGTGTCCGAATATGCTCTATAATTCATTGTTTCACATCTGTTCCTGCAAGAAAAATGGTTTTGTTGTTTGGATGAGGGGTTTGCCTTGGTCAAACCCTGGTTTTGGAATTAACCTTGAAATATAATTGAAGTTGCAATAATAAACAAAGTAAATGGAACAATTCACCTTGCTTATGTTGAAACCTTTGTGGAGGATTTGAATCCTTGAATCCAAAAGTATGGATGCTCCAAATGAATGTAGAATTGGATGTAGGATGTCTCAAATCAATTGTCTTTAGATCTTCAACACCAATCTTGAATGGATCTTGGAATAGGAAGAAGCTTGAATGGATATGGATGGAGAAATCTTCAACAAGAGGGCTCCATAGAGATTGAATCCTTCAATGGCTACCAATGGATCTCCTTGATGAATTGGATCTTGAATGCTTGAAGATAGATGAATGCTTGAATGCTTTCTTTCTCCTTCTTGCTTTCTTCTTGATTGCTTTATTACTTGGCTATCACTTGCTTGATTGAGAGATTGGATGAAATGAGAGGAGAAGACTTCCTTATATACTAGTCTAGGGCACAAACTTCTAGAGAGGCCGACATAGGAGAAATAAATTTCCATTAAGCCTATACCCCTAGGAGTAGACCTAAATTAAATATCATTTAAGATTTTACTGTTTCGAAGCCTGAAATAGCCGACCCAAAAGTGGGAAAATAAATCTTTTCAAAACCTGACATCTGGAAACCTTTGAATTTTGAAATTTGAACCCTGGGTCAGGGTCGAGGTCAACCTTAACCTTGAGGTCAAGAACCTCAAATTATCAGAGCTGGTTTCCAAAATTAGGTAGGAAATAAGCAGAAAATAGGGTAGGATAGGGGAAAAATCCAGATCCTAGTCAAAGACCCATTCAAGGCATTTGACATAACCCCAAACCACTTACTCGGAGGGCTAAACCAGTCCTAAATGGAAGTACTTCCATTTTTTGATGATACAATATCATTCCAATCAATCAAGTGCAAGTGGTAAGACAAATCCTTCAATACCATCATCAAGGAGGGGAAAGAGGAAGAAGGCAACCATGGATGGTTCGTTGGATGTGATTTGTGAAAGTATGAAAAAACTACAAGAGGACTTTCATTTGTCTCTTGTTATAAAAGTGGATAAATCTGATTCAAATTATGCCTTAGAAAGTGTGTATGAGGCCCTCAAAGCCATCCCTGATTTGAGTCGAGGCACTATGCTAAAGACATATGGCACCTTCATGATTGAAATTGAAAGAGGCAAAGGGTTCTTGAGAATGAATGAAGAGGAGAGAGTGCAATACATTGCAATGAAGTTTGGAGAACTCTAGTTACTTTTGTTTCATTTTAAGTCTTGTTACTTAAACATTGGCAAGGCTAGCCAATATACTTTTTAAGTTGGCAAGGTTAGCCAAGATACTTGTTTTATCAGCATCATACAGTTGATATCGACGTGACATTATTTTGTTTTGTTGAAACTCAAATCATGTGTTTTGATATAGTTGATATCATGCAGTGATGACATTGTTTTGTTTATCAGCTTCTCTCTGCCCAAATCAACATTGTTCTTGTACATATGGCTGCTCTACTATATATGACTGCTCTACTATATATGCTCTAGTATATATTTATGCTATTTCATCCATGATGATATTGTTTTTACTATTATTTCATGCATTATAGATTTCATTCATGATTTACTTAAAAATGAATATAGTTGTTATTCCTGCTTGTATTTTTCTTGACTTGGTTAGCCTTGTTGCATTAGAAAATATAAATGGAATACACCAAGGAGTAACACATGATGAAGATCAATTAAAGTGATAAATTATGTTGTTCTATTGCAAATTATCAGAACTGTACATTTTGAATTCTTCAAAACTGTTCCAAGAGTACTTGTATGTATGGCTGCTCTACCAAAATTTTGTGTTTTTCATATTAGTTTTTACTGTTATTTCAATTAGTATATATCTGAATTGTTGTGATAATAAGAAATATATGTAATTTACAATTTTCTTTCCATATATAGAGAAGACACCTATAATTTTAGTGATATGTACACATGCACACCAATGTCCGTTTTAGTTTCATATGTTCTCTCTTTACTTTTGTGAGCTTTGACTCTGTTTTGTCAATCAATAAGGCACCAGTTTGGAAGGTCAAGTAATCAATCTTTTATCATAACATAAAATATAATTATAAGATTGTCCAATTCCACCTTTTTGACCATAATTTTCAACAGGTAAGATTGTCTTCAACATTCTGATTCATTTCATACATTATAATGAATTTTTAGTCTTCTAAAATAAATATACCACTTATGGGGTCTTACTTTGTTTTTCATGATATTGTTATTTTCTCTTTGTGCCATGCATGTATATCAAATGCAAAATGATTTCAGGAACTAGTCTCAAGTAAATCTAAAAACTACTTTAAAATATTTTCCTTTCCTCTCTTTTTGAAACAACACACCATTTGTGCCAATATGTGCATGCACAAGTATATACGCTAGAATAAATATTGACTATTTAGTACTTCTACATGCTACTGATTCCTAATTATGATCCTATTTTGCGTGCTAGTAAAAGTGCCTTTCCACAGTCTAGAAGTTCTACAAGGGGAAATTTGCCACTTTGTAGTACATTGTACCTTTTTGAACTTTCATGGATCTGAATTGCATTAAGACAATCATAGATGCCATGAACTAATCTTAATTAACCTGATTAGTTGGTTGCTTATTCTTAAACATTAGCAACTAAAAAGATCAGTATTCAAATTTGAGACAAGGGCACACAAGCAGAAGTTATGGTGCTACCATAGAAAAGTGTACCATAGAAAGTGCAAGAGGCTATCTATAGAACACTATTAGACATGGTTGCCAATAACAAACAAAATCATAATATTCTTATGACATAGGCTATCTATTCTTTGCCAGTGTGATTAGGTGTTTAAAAGTCTACATTTTGACCTACCCTAATGGCTCATGGAATGCATCACAAATTATCTTTACCTTTTGTTCCCTAATTTAGGGACAACACACCAAGTCCTTCATAAAAGCTCCCAATGATTATTTGACAATGTTTAAAAATTGTATAATTCAATGGAATTATATCAATTTTACTAACATGTCAATCATTTTTTATGCTCTACAATATTGCCAATTGCCTCATTTTCATATGTTTTGATTTCATGCGAATAAAAAGTGCACTCTCTCACAATATTGATGTTCTTGCAATGTCATTATTAGTTCACTTTTCTTCCAAAGATTTACTTTCTCAAACCTAGAGTTTTGGGACTCAAATTTAAAACCAGTAGATAACAATAGAAGAAAGATTAAATTTCAATTTAATCTATTGCTCATTTTGATTGTCTGATTGCTTCTATTATAGACCAGTTCATTATTCTCCACAGTCTTGAGAAAACCATTTGTTATTGTTCCAAATGCCATTTCAATGTCTGACAATTGTTTTTGATAATTCAACCCCTATGTGATGATACTTCCCTTTACTTCTCTCTCATATAAAAAATTGATTTTATGAGTTACAGTTTTCATCTCGATAGTTAAAACTATTGGAGTTGATGAGTAAAACAACCCACAGCTCCCAAGAACACCTGCATGCAAACAACTGTCACAAAAAGAGAGAGAAGAAGCAAGAAGCTATGGAGGCCCGAATGCATTGATCCATGAGAGAGGAGAAATCATTCTTGATGTGCAAAAACAAAAGTTACAATTCAATAATGAATCATCTGTTACGAATCTGTTATTAAAACAAGAGGAGATCAATCCTTATAAAAGGAGATCTGAAAACCTAAAAAGGTAAAACCAAGGTTGTACAATAATAATTAATAAAGAAATTAATTATTATATGCCTAAAGTTTAGCTTAAGTAGAAAGAGATAATAAGTGACTTAGTAATCAAATCAAACATGATTTAATTAATAAGCAAACGCTTTATTACTCTAACACCCCCCCTTAAGATGAACTTTGGGAGAAGCTAAAAACCTAGAAAGAACTACTGAAAGCAAATGGGTCCAAGCAAAAAAAGGCCTGATCAGGTACCCAAGTACAAAAAAGAGTCTCTATAAAGCAAAGAAATAGAGAAAACCACATGGGAAAAACTCTACTCCAAAAAGAGACAAAGACTATTTTGAAGGACTGAAGAAGTCTCCAAAACTATGAATGTTCTAGAAAATAGGAACAAGGATGAACATGTACAACATCACTGAAGCAAGAAACTGCAAACTCTGCAAGAAGTAATTGATGATCTAAAGATCCTCCACTGAAATATGACCAGGTAGAGAAGACTATAATATGCATGAGTGCCTTGAAATGACACTACTCGAATTAGGAGGAAAACAAAGGCAAACAACTGAAGTCGAAGATACAAAATACTGTAATCTACACGAGTGCCCTCAAATGACACTACTCAAATCAAGAGGAAAACAAAGGCAAACACTTGGACTCAAAGATACAGATGGCATAAAAACACCAAAGTTTGAAGATTTGATCAATCAAAGCTGGAAGAGTGCATCCAAAAATAGGAATGAAAGAGTGTCCATATGGTAAATGATCCATCTCACCGGAATGCATAGGTACCCAGCCACTACATCTGCCTAGTACATATAATCAAATAGTGAATACATAGCTCGCATTATCGAACCAAGGAAGTAGTAGAACCAAAAGTAGAAACCCCCCCATAATGTTGACAAGGGACTAATAATAGGTACACTGAAAAGATCATCCAATATGAATAGCATGATGAAGATGAATTTGAAATGTTGAAGGTGTAGAGAGAGTAGAAACACAAATAAAGATACCTAAGGCTAATGTCATTAGAGGAACACTCACATGAAAAAAGTAGATGGAAAACAAAGGAAAACATCAAACCCCCCTGACACTTTATAATGGAGTGCAAGTACATAGAGCACAAACATGTGCAAGAGCTCATACATGCAATATAATGACACTTCATCTCAGTGCGTGTGCATAAAAGAATGCTACAAAAGTGAAGTATACATCAAAGAAAAGCGAAGGTTGCTGAAATAAAAGAACAATCAAAGATGAGCCATCCATCAAAGGGAAGAGATCCCAGGACCTGAAACATCCAAGATATCCACTAGATTGCAAAAATGCAAAAATCTAAATAAAATGTAGCTAGAGCAGAATCTGGATAAAAAACTCACAGTACTGGAAAACTCCCAGAACAAGATTTCCAACGATATGTCATTTGCCCAAAATGTAGTCTGGATGCGCAAGAGAGAGCTCCCGGAGTGCAAAAATGAACATCTGTCTTTGACAATAAAAAAACACTATCAAAAAAGAAAAATAAAAAATTCAAACCTCCAGATCTAGATAGAGCTCAGAACCAAATTCCAACGATATCTCATTTGCCCAATTTTGACACCGTATGCTCAAGATATGAACAAAAAACCACCGAGTGCTTCGAAGGGACCAAAATGGTGTCTAGATGTGCTAATACATGTTGACGTTAGTGATAGACAGGCATAAATTTGATAGCCAAATGGCCATCACAACATAAAAGGCCCTTGGGGCTAAAACAAACTGGGCCCTTGGTCACCATATGACCAGGGGCTGAGACTGCATCCGCCTCTGGCTTAAATTTGACAACCATATGGTCGTCGGTGCCCTAAAAAAAATAATATTTTTTTTGCAAGATCACATGCATGCCTCGTGATGCGTGCAGATGAATTTTTGCCTCGGTTTACATGCAAGAGCAAGGTTTTTTTGCCTCAATTTGTGTGTTAGGGCAATAAAATTTTTTGGCTCAATTTGCATGCCAGAACAGTACATTTTTGTCTCAATTTATGAGCTATATCGATACACTTTTGCCTTGATTTGCGTGCCAAGGTCGTATGACCTGGCATGCAAAAAAAATTTGCCTCAAAATCCAACGGTGTCTGAATTGGATGTGCCTTACATGGATCTGGGGGTTTTTGGGCTTTCCGAGCTCAATGGAGAGGTATGTTTGTGCCCAAAATGCCTCGGGATCCATGTTAGGACTAGTTGTAAAATTGTTTTTGCCATAGATTCCAACTTTGTCCAAAAATGACAAATTTTATATGGATCTAGGGGATCTTGGGCACTTTAAACACAACGGTGAGGTCCGTTTGAGCTCAAGTTGACCAGAAAAAGAGGTCCCCTAGATCTGATAGAAAACCCTCTAAAATTGCAGATTTGACGAACACGACCGAATCTCTCAAGAAGAGATAGGGGCAAATAGATCTGAAGCTCTGATACCATATTAGAGTTGATGAGTAAACAACCCACAACTCCCAAGAACACCTGCATGCAAACACCTGTCACAGAAAGAGAAAGAAGAAGCAAGAAGCTAGAAGCTATGGAGGCCTGAACACATTGATCCACGAGAGAGGAGAAATCATTCTTGATGTGCAAAAACAAAAGTTGCAATTCAATAATGAATCATCTGTTACGAATTTGTTATTAAAACAAGAGGAGATCAATCCTTATAAAAGGAGATTTGAAAACCTAAAAAGGTAAAACTTAGGTTGCACAATAATAATTAATAAAGTAAATAATTATTATATGTCTAAAGTTTAGCTTAAGTAGAAAGAGATAATAAGTGACTTAGTAATTAAATCAAACATGATTTAATTAATAAGCAAACACTTTATTACTCTAACAAAAACATAATTCCCCCTTGTTTATTGGAATTCCATCTGTGCACCTAATATTTCTAATCAGTTAACCTTTAATAATTATATGTAGAAATGTCTTCATTCCTCGGATAAAAAGACTTCAAACTGTATTAACCACACAAAATAACTCCCTGTTATCTATTTCAAAAGCAACTACAACTTTTCTCCTCACTTTTTAATGTTTTACATATTTCACCAAAAAAATCATTCACATAGCTTATATTGTCATGATATGTTTCAAAGTGCTTCATAAAATGTTTTAAAAGTTTCTTGATTCATTTTGTGCACACTTGCCAATCCCTTCACTTCATTCCTTTTAACATCTTTTCTGGCATTTTTCTGTCACTTGCACTTGCTTAGTAGTTTCCAAAATATTCTTAGCAAATTTATTTCTGTAAGTCTTGAAATCATTACATTCCATGACATTATGTTGATGATTTCCCACACATTTTTCATGCTTTCACATTTGATATTTCTCATTGAATTCACAACTACAAGATTTAAAAAAACTATTTTTATACTTTGATAGAAGAGATGAGAAGATGTTGACTATAGTTTTCTCATGTAATCTTTACACCTTTTGAATGCATTCACTTTGAAAGTTTCAAAAGATTTTGAACCCAATACTCTTTGTGCATATGGGGCAACTGTTCCATGTTATTCTCTTCAATGGCATTTTTGTCACTTGTTATTACCCTACAAAATTAGGGCAAAGTCATTTTCATCAACAAGACAATGCACTTCGGTGAAACTTTTCAAAGTCTCATCGATTCCTTTTGTCTTGCCGATAATAACTTTTCCTTATCATAAGAAATATATACAGCTTCGGTGAGACACCTTGAACATTTACCCAATTCACTAGTTGTAAAATTTTCTCAAGTTTTCTTTTGAATTTATTTTGTGCACCTCCAACATTTACGACATTTCATGAGACTGCAATTCCTTAAGGAACACTATTTAACACTTCACGTGCCTTGTCTGCACTTCCACATTTTGTAGAACTTATCTTTACCAGTGCACGTCTGCTAAAGTGTTAGCAACTGAAGGATTCTCCCCGCCATTATGCTTGGACAGACATTTGTACCTTATTCCAAAGTTCCCTTTTTTTGGTACAGGTACAAAGGGTGCTGGAAAAGTTGTGGAGTCTAGCTTTATTCCTTGTTTGAGCGTCCACATTTCACGTATTTGTTTCTATTAGATCTACAACACATGACAATAATTTCCTATCCTTAATGCTTCAAAGGCTATCCATATCATGTTTGGAGGCACCTACCATGCACAAGAAAGGAGGGCACTAACAATGGTTGGGAACATCATCCTTTCTTCTGCCGGTTGCAATTGCTTCAAAATTTCAAATATGTTCTTTCGAACCCATTATCTGCATATTGATTGTGTATGCTTCTACATTTTTAATACATATCTATTCAAGTTTCAAATCTGCCAATTGTATTTGGTGGGACTTTCTAAAGTCTTTTCATCATTCTGGTTACACTTTGGTGGATGCTCATTTGTTGTTCACAAGCTTCAACATGTGCAGGGAGAATATCTATATTTTATATTTCAAAGAGTTTCCAAAGCCTTTCAAATAATTCATTTTGTGCAAATCTTATATTAATTTCATTCCTTGAGATTACACCTCTCTGAAGCACTCTTGTCAGATATTTTGCCATCTTTTACAACAACTTGCACATTGGATTTTCATCTTCATTGGTGTGCAATGTCAACTTAAGAATTTCCTTTAAAGATTTGAAAGTCTTTTCAAATTTTTTTATTGTACATATCTTGAAGCCATAAAATACAATAAAACCACATCTCTTTGAGTGTCTTGTTGAAGTGCCATCCTTAAGACATTCTTTCAAAAAACTTACTTGCATGTATCTATGCTTTCACATTTGCATGCATCTCTGCTAGATAGACAATTGATTAAATGTCTTACAAGAACCCCCATCTCATTGTGCTTTGATTGATGTCAGTATGTTACATAAACTCTAATGTTGGTGCAACTTGAGGATGATGGCTGTAAATTGCATTTTCTTGGAAGTCTCAATAAGTTCATTTTGTGCAAAACCTTTTGCATGCGTATTCACTAGTGGCACCACACTTAAAAAAAGGATTTATTTTTAATTCTGAGCTATAATATTGGTCATTAAACTCAACAACTTAATTAATCTCACTTTAAATGGTAGATGATTTTGTAAGGAATGCTCTGCCTTTCAAATGGTTTGGTATAGATTTTCCTTATCAAATTTAATGGTTAGATAATATAAAAGAAAGATTGGTCTATGAACATACAAAGTTGATTTGATTGATTTTCTATACCATGTTATTGGAAAGGTTGAGTATAAATTAAATTGCTAAATGTGGACACTTGTATTGATATCGTCTCTGTTGTTGATTCAAATCTCTTTAAGGCATTTAGTGCCACTAGATTCCTCATATCATGTTTGTTGGTTTGTATGCTCTATGATAGCTTTACTTGATAGGGTTGTAAAATGTTGCAAATGCTTTTGTGGCAATCCATTCTTTAGTGTGTATAGATTCTTTGTGTAATTTACAATTTACTGTTGTGATAATAAGAAATAGAGGTAATTTACAATTTTGTTTTCATATATAAAGAGGCTTAACTTTTTGTAGCAATTCACAAAAACTACAAGCTGGAGTAGTTTTTGAAAATAGTACTCCAGCTTGTACAAATTTTGTACATTGCTCCAACACCTACTTTTTTTCTTGGCATCTTATATACATGTGTTCACAAAGAATTCAAAATGGCCAGTTCTGAGAGTACACATGTTGTTCATGATTTCAACTTACAATCCATATTTTTGATGACTACACATATTTCTGATGTTACTCCTTGGTGTATTACATATATTATGGGAACTTTGCACAGTGTGTCTTCGCACCACCATTTTGTTGTAGGATTTTGTTCTTCCCCATCTTCTATCTAGGAGTATAGATGTCTTATTAGATCTTTTCAGTATAGCATACAAAGTCTCTTTAATCAACTATGGATTGTTAGAGTAAATTTGATTATGTGGAGTTTCTAAAATTTTATGAAGTGTATTTGAATGAATTTGTATGTTGTAGATTGCATCATAAGACAATTCCAGGACTGCAAGATACCATGTCGGGGGATTTGGTAAGGAAACTCTCATTACTTCTTCACTGCTTCAAACTATTTGTAGTACCCGGGTAAGATGATTGTACTGTACTATGCCCTTTTCAGGCATGGAAATATAGCGGTGAGCGATCAACGACTTCGATGTTCCTCAATTCAAGTCCAATCAACATATAAGCATGCAGGGCAAGGGAGATAGCAGAGAAGAAATTAGCTGCACAAGAAGTGGCCACGACCAAGAAGCACAGTAGTTGCAGATGATCATGGAGACAGTACTTGATTCGAGAGAAATCAAAGCCGTGGATCAGAAAACCACTGTCCTTCTAGGCCCGAAAATGGTGTAGACTTAGACTATATCGTCTTTCCCGTGAACTCTTAATTGTTTGAAGTGGAGAAGAAGTTATGAAAGGAATTGTAAAAATGAAAATAAAAGTAGCAGGCTTGTTGAACATTCTCATGTTGCAATTTGATTTGAGATTTTATCTACATTAGTATGTTGCTTTTTATTGCAATTATAATTAGTTCCTTGGTTCCTTAGTAATTGCTTTTTATTGCATGGTTGTCTTTGGTTTGTCATTTTGTTTTGAGTGTCCAGTGATTTAAACCAAAGACTTCGACTTAGCCAAAAAATGTGCAAGTCTACATTAGTATGTTGCTTTTTATTGCAATTATAATTACTATGAATGGACAAAATAATTAACTAAGCAAAATGTTATGTTGGAATGACAATGCAATATTTGTCGATATAGCGTTGATGACTTCGGTCAATGTGCCTACGTGTTAATGTGGTGTTGGCCCATGCATGTTGAAGACGTCACGCACAACAAGTAATCTTGGGTGTCAATTTTGGGGTTGCCCAAATAGGAAAAAGGTCTGGATATGTAATTATATTTTATGTTTAAAAATAATGTGACAACTAATCATTATAGGAAGTACTTATGTAGATTTGGTATTGTAGGGAAATAGTGGATGTCAATACTTTTGGTGGGTCGATGAAACCACATTTACATCTACCCCATCTAAATCTATACCTGACGTAGGAAATGAGTGCAACTTGTGCAAGGCTCGAGAGGTAGCTAGTGCCGACAAGATTGCTTCAATGGTGAAAGCAGAAATCACGTTTCTGCGATGCCTTCTTTGTGTAGTTTGTGCACTACTTTGTTGGGACCATATGCGTAAATGTGGTTAACAGAGGGTTATTCTAGATACTGAAACTTTTTTAAAATTTCAAGTAGATACGTTGGACATATTTTAATAATCTCATGAACTTTTTGTTGTTTATGACTTCGTTATGCTTTTCAATATAAAATTAAACAAAATTAAAAATTAATCTTATTACATTTTTTTTGAAAAATTATAACATTTTAAAAAAATAAAAATTTATGATTTTCTATATAAAATTAAATAAAATAAAAAAATAAATTATTATATTAAAAAATATTAAAACGATTTAAAAAATTAAAAAAAATCATACTCAAATTCCAATTCTAGTTTCAAAAAGTGGAACCAAACGGAAGAAATACATCTTCTCGTTTATATTCCAGGTCATCAACCAAACGGTCCAAACTATAATTGAAAAATGAAAAACCGAATTATCAAATCCACGATTTAACCATTTCGAGCATTTGATCAAATCCACCATTTAATTCCCGCAACCAAATGGGCCCGTTTGGTAGCGGGAATTAAGAAATGTTGCATTTGATCAAATGTTGGAAATGGTCAAATCATGGATTTGATAATCTAGTTTTTCATTTTCGGATTATAGATTGGACCGTTTGGTTGACTCGGAATATGAGCGAGAAGATGTATATCCTCCTTTTGGTTCCACTTTTTAAAACTAGAATTGGAATTTGACTATGATTTTTATTTTATTTTTTGAACTATTTTAATATTTTTTTATATTATATTTTATTTTTATTAGTTCATTTTATGATTTATTTTGTTATTTTATTTAATTTTATAGAGAAAACCATACATATATATATATATATATATATATATATATATATATATATATATATATATATATATATATATATATATATATATATATATATATATATATATATAATTTTATATAGAAAATCATAACAAAATTTCAATTTTTTTTTAATAAGGTTAATATTTAATTTTGTTTAATTTTATATTCAAAATCATAACTGAGTCATAAACAACAAAAAAGTTCATGAGTTTATCAAAATATGTCCATCGTATCTACTTTAAATTATAAAAAACTTCATGTATCTACAATAGCCCTCTGTCTATTAACCACATTTACGCATATGTTCCCAACAAAGTAGTGCGCATAGTACACAAAGAATGCATCGCAGAAACATGATTTCTGCTTTCACCATTGAAAATAATTTGGTGGCACTAGCTGCCTCTCGAGCCTTGCACTCCTTGCACTCATTCCCTACATCAGGTAAGGATGTAGATGGGGTAGACGTAAATTTGGGTATAGTTATAGATGGAGTAGACATACATTTGGGTTCATCAACCCACCGGAAGAATTCACATTCACTATTTCCCTGCAATACCAAATCTACATCAGTTCTTCCTAAAATGATTAGTTGTCACATTATTTTTAAACATAAAACTATAATTACATATCCAGACCTTTTTCTTTTTTGGGCAAGCCCAAAATTGACGCTCGAGATTTCTTGATGTCTGTGACGTCCTCAATATGCATCGCCTAGCACCACATTGACACATAGGTGCATTGACCGAAGTCATTGACACTATAACAATCTATGGTTGATTAAATACACTTTATAAAATTTTAGAAATTTCACATAATCAAATCTACTCCAACAATCCATGGTTGATTAAAGAGACTTTCTATTTGAAACTAAAAGGATCTAATTAATCTATACTCGTACATAGAAGATGGGGAAGAACAAAATCCAACAACGAAATGGTGGTGTGAAGACACACCGTGCAAAGTTCCCATAATAAATGTAATACACCAAGGAGTAACATCAGAAATATGTGTAGTCATCATAAATATAGATTGTAAGTTGAAATCATGTTGGTAAACAGATTTGTCTTCTCAAAACACCTACACAAAATGACTCCTAAACACCCAAGGCTGAAAGACAAATTTGCAACACAACAGTTGAGTCACTTGCCACGATTATATACAAGTGCTCTCTGCTTATTTTTCTAGGCGCAAGTACCTTTGAATGATTTGCAAAGAATCAAATAACAGGCTATGCCTTTAACCCGAAGACAAAGAAGGTAAACTAACATTCATCCATCAACATGGGATGAATGCGAAAATCATAATAATAACTTTTAAAAGAAACTAAATGCATGGCACAAAGGCCATTTACATCAATTTTCCCAATTATAAAGGACAAGGAAAGACTCAAAATGTTGTTCTCAGATAGATGAATGCATAAAAATCAAAGTTTGTATGACATTTATTTACATAACCTTGACAGGACTGCAAATAAAGATAACTGAAACAACTCAAAGTCTGATTCAATCAGAAAGAAAAAATATTTAAATTCAAATTTTCAATATTTTTCTCCCTTCCTCCAAATACATGGAAATGACACAAAGTCCAATAATCCCTGCAAGAAAATTACATCTGAAAACAAAAATCATATCTTCTTCCCCTTGTTACAAACTAAACAAAAACAAAAATCCCTCCTTTTGTAGCACATAGACTTCCAAAAAGAAAGTATTTTGATTACAATATTCAAATTCTAGAACCCTCCTTCCCAGAGCACAAAGTCTTTTTCGGAAAGAGACCCCCCGTTTTTGTCCCCAATTTCTCTGATAAATCATTTTCTCATAACCTCCTTTTTCTTCTACAACCGTTTCTTGAAATGTAACCTGTTGATTTTTAATTTTTTTTACTTTACCTTTCCCTTTTTACTTTCTTCACCCATCTTCTTTATAAAATCAAGTCTTTATAAAATTTATATTCAATAGTTTATAAATATCATTTTATCATATTTGGACAAGTGGGATATGAATACGTTAGTCCAAAATAATAAAACAAATTTGATGCTGGGCAGATTTTTTTTTGACAGTCAAATTGTGTCTCGGTGCGGGGGCTATAACTAATTATTCCACCATTGGATTTCCTTCATTTTTAGATATGTTGGAGAGATCCTAATTGCGCACAACTTGACTGGAGCGATCGAGCAAATTATGTCCGAGGAAAAATTTATTGAGGTCTGAGTGGAGGTATGTAAAACTGCCAGAATAACCAAACTTGTTGTGTTAATGTATCACCAATCTTTCACATCTTTTGCACTTGGAGCTTCCCTCTCATACACAAGGATCCAAATTGAAGCTCCCATTCTTAAATCACGGGCTTGAATGATTATTGTCATGGTTCCTTTCTCATGAACGGTGACAAGAGTGTCTCTCTGTTCCATTGAGAATGAATATATACTATTGGTGGTCTCAAATTCTATCTCCTTTGTGATATAACAGTCATGATGCCTCCATAGTTCTCAAAATATCATCCAATTGTTCTTATTGCTTTGTTGAAAAACTAGATTTGGCTCTGAATATAGATCTTATACATGACAGAGTGGACAAATTTAATAACATTTTCTGATGTGGTAATTCCTCTCAACGAATTGCATAGTGCCGCACTATTTTGGAATATAAATGATACACATGTTTGTAGAGACAATTTTCTTATTCCCAGAAAATTCTCTAATTTAAAACCTTAGTGAATTGTTTTTCATTTGTACTCTAAATTTTGGAATCTTTTTGATGACCTAGCATAGTTATCATTTCCATAATGCCATGTCAAACTAGCATCAAATCATCTAACTATGTAATTTGTACTTTTGAAATTTTCCATCGAACCTATGGAACCTTGTGAGCTGCACCTTTGAACCTGTGAACTGCTTGAACCATTTCAAACCTCTCAATTGGGCCCACATTACTAACAATAGTGCTCTTTGGTTGAACCTACGCTTTGAACATACTGAACCAGTGAACTAAATTCTGAATCTTTGAACCTGCACTTGAACCTGAACCTCTGAACCTGTGAATCTTCTTATGCAAACTGAACCACTTTGAACCTCTTTGAACCTTGGTTCGAAGTAGTTCAAAGAAGTTCAAGACCTTAAACATGAAATTTTATTTTCGGGGTCTATATGGGTACCAACAAATCATGAACAACATGAGCAGTGAACAAGTAATGAGAGTTCATTAAAAAATACTTCATAAAATTTTAGAAACTCCACATAATCAAATCTGCTCTAACAATCTACTCTAATAATTGATGAGCTCATAAACTAAGCCCAATGCATATATAGTCTTCTTAGGCATAATTGACAAGCTAGACTTTAAATTACAATAATGAGTTAAGTTGTCTCTATATACTAGTTTAAGTAGAAGGGCTTGGGCACATTCACTCGAAACCAAGAAACCAAGTTAAATTTCTATTTTTTGAGCTCAATCCAAACCCTAGTTGGGAATTTAACCCTAGTTATGCATTTAATATATGTGAAGGAACCTCAAAGTAAATAGTTCTCAAGGCTTCAGAGATAAAAGGAAATGCACAAAATGGAATTGTTGAGAATGCCCTAAAAACATTCAAGTAAATGGGCAATTGGGTACAAGTCAATGACAAATTATAGCACAAGGTTTAGGGCTTTAGACAAGACTTGTTAGGACTTAGAGGATTTTTATATTTAGGCAAGATTTCAAGGGCTTGACATAGCAAAGAACCTAAAACAATTGGTAAGGGTTCTACCACACAACATGTATAGGCTATTATCTATGACATCTTTCAAAAGGCTAAATTGGTAATTAGTATTCTTATATTTTTTAGAACATTCAATAATTCTAAAAAAAAGTAATTGATAATTCAATGCCAAATGTTCAATGATAAGTCAAAGTGATTCAGATTTATGGCAACCATCTAGCACATGTAGAGGTGTAGGGATAACAAGATAACAACATTTGGACACTTTAACCATTTCAAGCATTGAATGCCACCAAGCACAATAAAACAATTTTAACCATATTTATTGCACATCAGATCAATACAAAATTCAAACCAAACTTAATTTGAAGAGTCAAACATTAAAATAATAAAATTGTAATCATCTTTCACATGTGTATGTTGTGTGTGTATTGATGATAATCAAACATTTGAATCTATACACACTACGTACAAGTGCATGTGTGTGTGAATCAATATCCTTATAATATTATATGAAGGATAAATCTGAGCTAGCCAACCCAAAATCATACACGAATGTGATTGATGCTACCAACACAATTATAGTATACCAATTTAAGGCATCTTAAGCAAGCCCGAACAACATGATTGGCCTTGTATCATACAGAATGAGGGCTTCCATAGTAGCAGGATTAATACTTTTGTAATTAATATGATACAGACGAATAAACAAAACCAATATAGATAATTAAGATGGTAAGGCAAGTCTATTCATAGACTTGAGTAAACTAGATACATTTTTTCATGAGTAATGAAGCTTCTTCTATTGAAACAGTGGTTTAATCTACACGTTTAAAATCATGTGAAATTAGCGTTGCTTCTATGTTTGGGCATAAAATATAGTATAAAGAAGAAAACATACTAAGGAAGCTTGGAATTAATTGCTACCTAAAATAAAATCAGTCCCAAATAAACATTCACAGCCACACTAAACTTGTTAAAGTTCGATTTATCTATGGTACACAATTCCTGATGCTTGGGTGACAGTTTCCCTCTATCCTCAATAATATGGACTAGACCATGTAGGCTTCCTTTGTCAAGACATGTTTTTCTCACATCCTATGCATATGATGTCACAGGTCAACCAACAAGTCCCTCTCAAGAAGTTCATCCATAACAATGATTTAATATATTGGTTTTGCCAAACAATGAAGTGGGAAACCACTTTTCAGTTGACTCCCCAAAACAACTCCCTTTATCAAATTGGTAAAATGGTAGCAAAGTGTCAAAAGTAATCCAGGTCAAAGCACATTTTGGTTGAACAATATGATATTTAAAAGAAGCAGTACTAAAATATTTTCTTAAATGTATTAGATACCCTCCAGCAGTGAATTGAAAGCACTGGCAATAAAATAAAAATTGTGGCTAGCTCTCTCTTTAGTCTTCACCTATTAGTTTTGTAGAGGTGAAAATTACTCTTCAAGGCATTGTTTAGTACATTCTGTCACTCAAAACACTTCCAATGTTTTAAGTGAAGCACCATCAAAGGAGCTTGCAACAGTCACTATAAAAAGCATATTACCAAATCAGGCTGGATTTGGTTCATATCTGGTTCTTTCTGGATTTTACAATTGACATGGACACACAGTTTAAAGAATTCTCTTGAGAACACATTTGGAAGTTTTTGATACTTAATAACAAATTTAATTTTTAGAACCTAGTAAATATGGTCAAAAGGTAATATGAAAATTAGAAGATGCTCTTTGGAGGATTTGTGTCAATGGATCCCTGTTTGGGTTCAAGACTTGGGGTAGCAGAACATTGTAGAGGAATGGAAATAAATTAGCATTAAAATCTATTATATGTAATGTTCCATGGTGTTTCTGGGATGGGACAGTTGGACAGCAGGGGACATGTTTTGGGGATGGCAGTCTGAGGGGAGAGAAAGTGCACATTGAACAACAATATAACCACACCATACTAATCTCTTCAGAACAATTTCTGGAAACTAGGTTGCAACTTAAAGGCCCAAGACAGTGGTCTAACCCACCTAAAATTGTCAATATGTTGTTTCCATATAATAGGTTCCAGTAATAACAGTCAGCCAAATGGCTCAGACTGGTGACAACATTATTCATCACAAAATTCAAAATCTGTAGATTTATCAGGATTTCCACACTAATTATTCAATTACAACGCTAAAAAAGCACATTTAGAGCTCATCCAATATCAACAAAACATACGATTTGAGTTTCAACAAAATATACAATTTGAGTTTCAACAAAATAAAACAATGTCACACCGATATCAACTGTATGATTTTGATAAGACAAGTATCTTGGCTAACCTTTTGAATGTTTAAATAACAAGACTTAAAATCAAACAAAAGTAGCTAGAGGTCTACAAACTTCATTGCAATGTACTGCACTCTCTCCTCTTTATTCATTCTCAAGAACCCTTTCGCTCTATCAATATCAGCGATGAAGGTGTCATATGCCTTTAACATAGTAGCTTGACTCAAATCAGGGATGCCTTTGAGGGCCTCATACACACTATCTAAGACATAATCTTTATAAGAATTATCCACTTTGATAATAAGAGGCAAACATAAGTCCTCTTCCATTCTACAGACACTTTCACAAAGCACATCCAACAAACCAGTCATGGTTGCCTTCTTCCTCTTTCCCCTCCTTGCTGACGGTGTTGAAGAATTTGGCTTACCACTTGCACTTGATTGATTGGAATGATATAATTCATCATCCAAATCAGTTGTAGTGTTATTTGCTGCACTCATATTAGGGACATCCTCATCACAATCCACATAGGTGGGCCCATCCATATTGAGCCCTTCTTCTGTCTCTTGTGGAGTAGTAGCTGCAGTACCTTCAGCTATGTCATTACCCACAATGAAGGCTAGGTCATTGTAGTACTGGAAGGGTTGTCTCTTATAGACTTTGGCACTTTTAAATTCTTTTCTCTGCATGTTGTCATGATGAATGAATTAGATCTCTGTCTTGTATCCAACTTAATAAGAAGTCAATATTCTTAGACAAAATATTCAAAAGAGCATGTTACCTTTAGAAGCTCCTCCCACACCATGTCATCAACATCCACACTTTGAGTAGCCTCATTCCATTCAAACCCACTCATGTTATTCAACTCTCTCATAACTCTAAAACCTTGCTTCCATCCTTTAAGCTTGTTTTTGAAATGTTCCTTTGACAGACGGCTGTTCATCTCACCATTGAACTTCATCTCAATTGCGGTCCAAGCTTCTTTTTTGAAGCCCCCATCGCATTTCCTTCCAAGGTGAACTTGCTCGTGGAGCAATTTTAGGAACTTTCATTCCATTTCTCTTGTCCACATAACCTTCTTGGAGGAAGAAGTTGATTGGCTTACTTGAACCTCATCCTCCATGGTCATCATGTGTTTTGTGAAAGACATGACCTACACCACCTGTTATATGCAATCATTAGCTACATGCAAATGACAATGGATAATAAAGAAATAATCATACAACAGTGCCATATAATCCAAAATATTGCATTTTTGCATGATATCCAACAATATGTAATATATGTCTTTATTATCCATTCTCATTTGCATGTAGCTAAGTATGCATGTATAGACGGTGTACTATGTTCAGACAGTCATGCGAATTGTAAACTATGAGAAATCAAAGAGAAATCAGAAGTTAATAATATCAAATTTCCACAATCCATATTTAATTGCAATTGCATTTCTGGATTCGATTGTGTATGTTTTTAGCATCAACGTTTTGGATCACACTTCGTGATCCACCATCCTTGCTCTCTCTTTTTCCTGATGATGGATCACAGAGTGTGATCCGAAACGTTGATGCTAAAAACATACACAATTGAATCCAGAAATGCAATTGCAAATCAGAAGTTACAAATTAGAGTTGTAAACTATGAGCACACATAACTATGAAATCGGAGTTACAAATCAGAGTTGTAAACTATGAGCACACATAACTATGAAATCAGAGTTACAAATTAGAGTTGTAAACTATGAGCACACATAACTATGAAATCAAAGTTGTAAACTATGAAATCAGAGTTGTAAACTATGAGCACACATAACTATGAAATTAGAGTTACAAATCAGAGTTGTAATATGAGCACACATAACTATGAAATTGGAGTTACAAATCAGAGTTGTAAACTATGAGCACACATAACTATGAAATCAGAGTTGTAAACTATGAGCACACATAACTATGAAATTAGAGTTATAAATCAGAGTTACAAATCAGAGTTGTAAACTATGAAATCAGAGTTACAAATCAGAGTTGTAAACATGCATATCACTGTATCTGCATTAAAGCACATTAAAGAACAAAGAAAGGTCTTCTAAAACTACAACTATTGTCTACGTCTATAGTCTTTCCACATCCTACTTGCTATATCATCTCTAAACTTCCCCCAATCATCCCTATCACGCTGACTCAACCCATATGTCTCAAGTATTGGTACATTTATCCCATCACGATCATCATCCTCTTCAATAACCACTTCAGATGGAACACCGTCCTCTATAGTAATGAAGTTGTGCAGTATGCAACATGCCAAAACAATACGTGCTTGTGTCGTGATTGGATAAGACATTGCATGCCTCGGGATAGGAAAATGCTGCTTCAAAATGCCAAATGTACGCTCTATTGCATTTCTAAGAGAGGAGTGTCAGTGGTTAAACAACTCTCTTGGGCTGTTTATAGGGTTTGCTCTTGAAAACTCCTTTAGGTTGTAATGTGTACACCGGTAGGGTGCGAGAAATCCTGGTACATTTGGATATCCAGCATCGACTAAATAATATTTTCCTACAAAATTAAATATATTGTTAAACCGTGAAACATTGACACCATGAAACATTTATCATTTTCTTCAGTAAACATACAGTGTGAAATGGCATACCAGGGGGAACTACAAGTGAATCGGCTCTATTGAGAGCTGAAGCTAGAACACGACTATCTACAGCAGACCCTTCCCAACCAGTAAGAATGTATTGAAACTTATAATCAAAAGAGGAGACATCCATAACATTTTGTGACAAGTTCCCTTTTCTATCCTGATATTTACCTTGTAACTTGACATCGACAATGACCGGTATATGGGTTCCATCAATTGCTCCAACACAATCCTATAGATACAAAAATTATAGTCAAGAAACACATAGTAATAAGATTAACACCAAGGCAAAGAAATTTGTAGCACTAGGGGGTTTACCTTGAAGTAAGGATCGAAATGTTCCTTCCCACTAATTTCAGGAGGAGTGTTTGGAGCAGGTGGTAGGATATAATCCGCATGGAGTGCTAAGACAGTCGTCAAGGCCTTGTGGAAGTATTAGCTTACTATCTCTCCAGAGTGACCAAAGTTGTGGGCAATCTTATGATTCCTCAGATTGTGGCCAAGGGTGTGGAGGAGCATGACTAATTGTTCTTCTAACGTTATGCTCATCGTATCTAATAGGCTTCCTTTTTGCCTTACAAGATTGGCTAGCCGAAAGAAGGTTGTTGAAGTCATGCGAATTTGGTCGTGACAATGCACCTCATTCGAATGAATAATGCGTTTATAAAAACCACTTCCATCACGTCTTTCATTACACTTTGTTTGCCTACCTTGAAGCAAGGACACCACTTTGGCTACTCCAAGGACATCAAGAATAAGTGCTCGAATACGAGCAATTCTGGTCTTCCTACAAATGCATCCTTGAAAGTTTATATTGTTGGTAATATCCATCCCTGAAAAGTATATGGCAAAGAAGGTTTGAGGTACAAAATCGACAGTCATAGGCAGCAAGGGGACAAGCAACAAATCCTAGTTATTATCTATAGCCAATAGTCAGAAATCCTAGTGAATCAACAAAATGAGTACATGTACATAGTAAAATATAACCATACATTTAGCTCCAAATGAGATGGACCATCCATGATAGAAGAAATAACTCACATGATTTGATCTAGAAAATATTCAAGCTAACATTAAAAACTATGTCTTCCACTATATTAGGATGTCTAAGAAAGTCATTCTTCCAAGACAGGGGATTCTCATAAAGTTGAAACACTTCATACTCTATTTGAAATAGTTGACTTTATATTTTTTATATTTATAAAAATGATGAAACTGATTTTGAAATTGATTACCAAATTTGAAAATAGATTCGTGGTTTAGTAAGATTATTAGTTTAGTCTATATTACCTATGTTACTGCACTCAACAAAATGAACAAGTATCAATGTTTGGTTGTGTTTTTTTGATTGTGTATTTAGAATCCAACTTTACACTTCTAAAGTCAATATAATATATTCCTTTGCGCTGGGAATTGCTTTATATAATATATTCTGAAAGACAAAGGCAAATTTGAAAAGGTGGAATTCGATTTTGAGGGGCAAATTCTGGTTTTTTCAATGCCCATTTTGAAACTCGTCGGGTCCGCGTTGTGATTTATTTGTTTTGGCATCCACTTTCTACACTTGCTCGTATGCTTGGAAAATTATTAGGTATTCTTTGCAGACATTGTTTATAGCTGCCATCGCTGGACACAATATACTTGTTCGTTTTGTTGAGTGCAGTAACATAGGTAATATAGACAATAAACTAATAATCTTACTGAAAATTCTAAAAAATGAAGGCAAATTCTGCACAATACCGCCATTATCAATGGGATTGTTTGGAATAGATGAAGAACACACTAATGTGTTTGAATTGAGAGGCTTTCCCAACAACTAAAATATGAAGCATTGCGAACATGGGACTTCACATTTTGAAATGAAGATGTTTTGGTTGTGGGTACAATGTTTTTCATCATAGCAGAGTTTGTACAGGGTCCTGATGTTTGAAAGTTCACTTTCACACTAGCACTCAAATTTATTCTATCAAATACTGCATTCTTCTCTTCTTGGTCATTGGAGGCCATGAGGCCTAATTTCATAAACTAGAAATTTCAGGCTACCTAATTCTAAAAGGCATGTCCTTGTTCAACTATGAATAATTTTTTGAGACCTTTCAATACCATTTTACAAAAATCTGTATACTCAATTCGACAACTTAAAGCTATGGGTGAGCATAACCCATAAGAGAAAATGAAAAAATGAAAGGATAGCCAAACATCCAATCAATGACGGACAAGCAAAATGTAAGAGGGAGCATAAAATTCGATGACAAAGGTGAAATCAAAATTCAGTGACTTAGATGAGAAAAAGCTTCATTTTCTATTACTCAAAGGCCATGTTTCAAAAGTGATAAGCTTCCACTAATGTTAGTATTTTCCTACAGTGGTCAATTAACATGAACCACGGTTAAAGTTGAACAATCTAAGGCCATGTTTCAAAAGTGATAAGCTTCCACTAATATGAAATTTAGTAGCCTTTATCTTTGGTGAAAGGGATCAATGATGTAAAAGAAATAATATTTGTCATGTGGTTCAAGTCCAAACATCTTTATTGGACTTTTAACCTTTTACAACTAGGATTTGGGTGGGATGTATTCATAGCGAAGGTGGTGGGATTCTTTAGTCCTAGGGGATCTGTTGTTCGGGTACCTATAATGATTAATCAATATATTCATAGTTTCAACATTTTTTTTAGAAGATATATGCATCCTGGTACCTGGCAACATGATATGATTATGGCCTACATTGCATCAATCACAGAAGAGAAGCTTAATTGTCCTTGCATAAATGGTTAAACTGTAAAAAGTTGAGATAACTACTAGTTGGGCTCATCTCATTTAAAGAGAAAATCGAGATAAATACTCTTCCACAATGAAAGGTGTCACATTTATTATGAAAATTGCCATACCCATTCAAATTGTCAATTTCCTCTCTAAAAAACAAAGTCAGAGTTGTATTAAGAAAGAGTTGATGCCTATTTTAGCTATTTTTGGGCCTTTTAATAGTCACATATTTTAAAGACATGCACACCTTTAATTTGTGTACAATTAATTAATAATTCTGCTGTACTTTGAATTAATTCCTGATGTATTTTCTACTCAGTTCTCTACTCGAATTCCTCCGGTGACATCAATGAACGTACACTTCTGTGAATTCTGTCTGGGGTTAGAATATGCATGATATTGCCATGTCCAATAGGAAGAGGTAACGTCATAAAGAGATTCAATGACGATAAGCTAATGCTTGCACAACATTTCCATCAAGTCATATACAAAGATTTAAGGCTTCTACAAAACAACATTTCATAACAAGTAAAAGAGCATATGGAATAAATGACATCTATGGGGAAGCTAATTGGTAAGAAAACAGTTCCTTCATGTGAACAACAAATCATTGAAGAGTAGTAGCTGTTAAAATAAATAGTGTCGCCAGGTGAAAAGAGGTCACAAAGAGCCGTTGGTAGTGTTTTAGTCATATCTCAAAAACAACAAACTAGGTTTTCATAAAATTTTCACAAATTTGAGAAGACTCTAAAAAAACCAATAAATTTTAGAAAAACTGAGTGTCATTTTTGAGAAATCTTCACCAAAATAGTCCAACAAAAAATGTGAAAACCAAGCAATATAATACAGGATGCCCCCAAGTTCACCATGTTTTACTTGTAGATTAAGAGTGAAAATTAAGTCATAGCTTGTACATCCAGAATCCCTCGAGATACAGAAAAACACAAAACCCTCCAGATTTGATATTCAAAAAGTTAGAGAAAGATGTAGATCTGTGGCCAGAGAAAGAGAGAAAACCTTCATTAAAACCGTCAATGATAGAAAAGTAAGAGCATAAATAATAGTTTATTTTCTTCATAGAATGGAGCCGAGGCAGGTGAAGAGAAAACAAAGTACCAGTTTGAAACCAAAGATTCATGGTTTGTAAGAAGACAACCACGAATCTGCATATAAACCATGGGGAAAACTCCAAATATACCCATCATTCTTCATAGAAACCCGAAGTCCTCACATGGTACCAGAGCTTCGAGAAAAATCAAAGAGATAAAAATGAAATGTGGGATTGATACGGAAGAATAGGCATTCCATGGCAATCATTATTTTGCAACCCTAGCTTTTCAATAGCAGTGATACAAAAGAAAAGACATTCCTCAACTTAGAAAAGGAAGAAAAACCACAGGACAGTTGTTCAGGGTTTAAACAGAAAAACCCCGCAAGCCCTAGTTTTGGCATTTCTCAAACATAAACTAGTCTGAACATAGTAGTATTGCATACCAGAGTTGATGTCGATGCCGCTTTGAATAGTTGATGTCGATTCCGCTTTGCACAGGACGGATGTTGATGACCAACGGATCGGCTAACAATGTCTGCAAAGAATAATTTTCCAAGCATACGAGCGAGTGTATAAAGCAGATGCGAAAACAAATATATCACAACGCGGACCCGACAAATTCAAAAAATGAGCGTTGAGAAAACCAAAATTTGCTCTCAAAATCGAATTCCACCTTTTCAAATAGAAGATGTTAATGCTCAATTTGAACCAAAATGAGCATTAACATATTCCTATTCCATTTTCATATTACACTTGCAAACTGAAGATTCAACGAAACGACAAATAACAAATGCCAATTTCAGACAAATGCCAATTCCAGGACTTCTACAATTTTTCTTGGTTGAGGACGTCTGACAAATTGAGAGGTCACTTTTTGGAAGATATACATAAAAACAAATAACAGTTGGTTTCGGTATCGAAGCTGGGTGGCTACAGCCGATGCCATATTTGGCTTCTTATGGGACAAGAATATAGTATTTTTTATCTCTGAGGAATCCAAATCGTAGTTATAATTTCCCGTGGCGGACTTGAATTATATTGTATTGGAAGTATTTTTTCGAGATTCAATGGAGTCACCCTTCAAGGATACAGTGGTGAAGGGAAAAGTGGCACTGGTGACAGGAGGGGGTACAGGAATAGGGTTCGAAATATGCACTCAATTAGGGAAGCATGGCGCCTCCATTGCCATCATGAGTCGCAGGAAGAATGTTGTCGATGCAGCAGCTGCTGCCCTTCAAGCTCTAGGCATCCAGGTACTACAAAATACCCGTTCTAATGAAAATATATTAGGCATAGCCCATGAAGTCAATTCTTATGCGGATGCTGGTTTCTACATCTGAACCAGTTGCTACTGTCATTTCCACTCTTGTGGGACTGATTACCAAAATCAAATTATTAAATACAACTTTTTTGGAAAAAATCTGTATCTTCAATTTTTTTATCACATTCTGAGAACTTTATCATACTTGACGATGATTATAGGAATAGCCCAATACATAGATCTTGCGATTTAGGGGGAGGTGATCTGAGAAATGTAGAAACAAAACAAAAAAATGTTCTCGGGATATCAGGGAAGTGATTCAGGAAATAGAGAAACAAAAAATATAAGGTTTGTAAAGAAGATTGTCCATGCTAAAAATCTGCCATTACTTTAGGTTTGAATTAAGAGGATAAAGATGCTTGAGTAACGAGTGGCCACATTGAAATTATGTTTGTCTTGATTTGGGATGATAAAGATGCTTGAAGAAACAAGGTATGACATCATCGGGAAAGGCAAGACTAACCTAAGGTTAAAAATTAGAGGTCTTAGCGACAGGGTACAATAAATTTAAAATAAACCGAGGCTAAAATGTTTTTTCACTAATCTATAAAACGCATTAACGTTCTATATCATATTTTAGCACATTTATGAGTAACTGTCTTAGGAAGCTTATACAACACCCGTCATCTCTATTGAGATTATGTGGGTGTTTATTAATTTGAATAGTCTTGTAATATTATTCTTCCCTCACTAGGACCTTGGTGGCTTGTAGGAGGATGTGGTGGCTTGTGTTAAACGAAGTCTTTGCTAGTGCAGATTTGCCAGTACGGTTATGTTTATGTCTGCATTACGTTCCTTGATCCTAGGGCTGATAGACACCAAAATTATGAATCAGTTCCTTCTCATCCTTAAGGGAAAAATTAGATTCCAAACATATGTAAGTTGGAAGCTGTCTTGATGTCTTTTTTCAGCAATACTTGAGATTTCTTATTAGAAATGCCTTCAACATAAGAAATAAGAGCCATAGGAGTATCTGTTCATATTGAGTCTTCTACACTTATACACATCACATGACGTCTTTTGGCTTGTCTAAACACTCTTAACAATGTACTTATTCTTGTACTTATTTATTTAAAACACTCAAGTCAAATGAGAGGATTCTTGATTAATATGCTCCTCATCATAGATTACAAAGGCTATCATAGCTAATGTAGAAAACCTTTTTGTTTTCGGCACAATAATAATGAGAAGATAAGTGTAGATAAAGGTTAGTGTGAGCAGTTTTTCTTTACATTTGATGCAACATGGGTCCATTCAGTTTTCTACAAATTTTTTTTATCATGGAAAATTAATTCTGTTACACTTCAGCTCCTTTGTAAAATACTATCCATTATGATATTGACATGTGAATGGAATTCCTCCAATTCGTCAAGAGCATATTGTTAGCTCTGATTTGTATCGTCGATGGAATGTTTCTACCATATTGGTTTCAATGGAAAAGAATTGAGTGCGATTTTTTAAAGTACTCCATTAGAAGATTTACTACCATAATGGAGAAGGGGATGACCCCATAGAAAATCCATTTGAGTACTCAATAGAAAACACCCTTGAAGTGAAAGAATTAATTTGAAAGTTTAAACATATTTAACAATTGAAGGAGTCTTAAAATTCCATGTGCATTTTGACAATCTCAACCACTTCATTAATTAGGACTTTTATGAATGGTAAAACCACATCAAAGCTAACCAGAACTTCATTATCATCCACCCTATTGACCTTAACAAAGTCTAAATACGGGAGGAATCTTTGATGCAAGAAGATTCCAAGCCGACGGGTAATCCTACTGTGGAAATTGATGATTTCAATCCGCAAGCCAAGAATCATCTACAAGCACAACACTTGTCATAAAAGGAAATCAAGAAAGATAATTTGCTCAACACAACCTAAAAATTCTGTATTGATTGCTCAAAAAGATATTGGATTATGATACAACACTTAATGAATTACTTTTATAGAAAGCAAAAAGCCCTTAGTTAGGAAAAAACTAAAAAGAAAACTAAAACTCAACTAAGCTAAATTAGATTCAACTAAAGCTCCACTAATTGAACTAAGCTAAGCAATGCATGTGCAAAAATATGTAATGCAACAATATGGAAATATGCATGCTCTAACACCCCCCTGAAGTGAAACTTAGGGAGAAGTGAAGCCTCTAAATGCATGATTTGCAAGAATGAATGGGTCTTGGCAACAAGGTCGGATTAGGTACCCATGTACAAACCAGTGCAATTCTCACAAATGGAGAAAAGGAGAAAAACCTAGTGGGAGAAAACTCCTCTCCAAAAGAGAGAAAATAAATACTAAAGAGTACAAGTGACAAGAATGAAGGACTTAAGATGCACTCCCCCTTCCAACTGCTGAATTGATCACTTTTGTGAATAGTGAAATCACATCAAAGTTAACTAGAACTTCATTATCATCCACCCTATTGATTTTAACGAAGTTTACATACGGGAGGAATCTTTGATGCAAGAAAAATCCAAGCCGATGGGTAATCCTATTGATGATTTCGACCCACAAGCCTAGAATCATCTACAAGCATCATAGTAATTTTTAAGAAACCCCTCTTAAAAAAGATATAAAATCTTGGCGAATCTTTCATTTTCTTGAAAATTTTTTTTTTTCTATTGGCGAATCTCTCAAATTTTTTGAAAAAAAATAAATTCTTATTGGTGATTATTTTTTAATAATAATTTTTTTGTAGAAAATATTGGTGAATCTCAAACAATAAAAATAAATAAATTAATCACCATGGTGAATACTTCTATTTAAAGAAATAGAATTCTTATAGAAAATTATTAGGCTTAATGTGGAGATCTTTGATGGGTTTAAGGAATAGACTCTGTAATAATTACTTGCTACCATTTATTTAAAACATAATCTAATAACCTCATTATATTGTATGAGACAAATGTATTGATATTTTTAAATACTAATGGGGCCCAAAATTTCTTCAAGACCATTGATTTATATTGAAATCAACAATCCAAAATAAATTTTAGCTCCCATAAGCATTACAAACCAAATAATAACATTTTTACCTCATAGAATATGATGAGGGTCACTAGATTATACTTTAAGTCAGTAATGGCAACTAAAAGTTGGTGATAGATCCCTACAATAACTAATAATAATGATATATTATTGGAGGATTAATTTAAATTTCTACAATAACTTATAATGTTTTGGCTAATCAAATCTAATCATGTATCAAATATTATGGCGAATTTTCGAGTTCAAGTTTTTTTATAAAATAAATTATTTTGCGACTTAAATATTTCTAAATCAAAATTTTGTAGAAATGTGGCGATTTAGGTTGCCTTAAATCTTGAATTATTAGCCAAATTTGGATTCTCAAATTTCCAAAATTAGCCAATTGGCGAATATTAGCCACTAAAAATTACTATGACAAGCATGCAACTTGTCATAAAGAGAAATCAAGAAAGATAATTTGCTCAATACAACTTGAGAGTTATGTATTGATTGCACAAAAAGATATTGGATTATGATACAACACTTAATCAATTACTTTTATAGAAAGCAAGAAGTTAGGAAAAAAACCTAAAAGCAAACTAAAACTCAACTAAGCTAAATTAGGCTCAACTAAAGCTCCACTAACTGAACTAAGCTAAGCAATGCATGTGAGAAATATGTAATGCAACAATATGCAAATATGCATGCTCTAACACCTCTGAAGTGAAACTTAGGGAGAAGTGAAACCTCTAAATGCATGATTTGCAAGAATAAATGGGTCCTGGCAATAAGGCCTGATTAGGTACCCATGTACAAACCAATGCAATTCTTACAAATGGAGAAAAGGAGAAAAACCTAGTGGGAGAAAACTCCTCCCCAAAAGAGAGAAAGAAATACTAAAGAGTACACGTGACAAGAATGAAGGACTCAAGATGCCCCTCCCTGTCTCCCCAAGTGCTGAATTGATCACATAAGTACAATCAAGATTCCCCCATAAGAGAGAAAAGAAGAGACAATGTATTCCCCTCATAAGAGAGAAGATCCAATGTCGAAGGTGAATACTTGAAGAAGAATGGTGAAGAAGATCCAAGAGCGACAAACAATGTTCCTCCCCTTTGGAAGAAATAGAACCAATGACCAAGGTAGAAGCAACTCCATGAAAGGAGATGGAAGGAATAGTCTCATGATGTGTGCCATGGAGGACTACTCAACTATCCACATGTTCTAATCAAAAGATGTCAAATTAATTGAAACAGATCCAAACAACTGTGAAGATACTTGATGAACAACCTCTAAAGGCACTAAAGATGGGATGACAAGAGTGCACAATTTGTCATCAAAGAGAAAGTGAAGATCCTCAAATATGTCTCCAATATTTGCTATGTGTGACTCAACAAATAAGCAAGAAGTCATCCCACAAAGCTGAAATTGGAAGGGAACTATCAACTTGCTGAACTGATTCAATGGGGGCCATGCATGAGCCAATGCCAAGGTTATCAGGAACAACATAAGATGAATATTGAGATGGTGTCTCATTGTGAGGAGTCAGAACAAAGAGACAAGCCTTTGATCCATCAGGACATGAAAGACTTGTGGTGTACACAAACATCTCAAAAGCACCACGATCATAGGGTATACAATTTGTATGTGCAAAGGGAATAATAAAATCTACTACTTGATCTTCTAGAAGTGGAGAGATATGAGTCTCCATAGATTCCCCAAAGGTGAGTCCAAAGTGTGTGGGGGACAATCAATACAACACTAGAACCAATCACTCCTACAATATGGTCAGTAATGATCCTCCAAGCATACTTACCCCTCTCAGAGGCTGGTCAAGGGACGAGTCCACACAAATCAGGCAAAATATCTAGCCACCTTAGATGTGTCAAGATGCCATGTCGCTAAGACTCATAATCGCTCTTTGCTAGGATTATAATAGAGGGATGAACAAAAAAACCCATGATACCTCAAATGAAATAATTAGATCCCAAAACTTTAGTGCATATAAATCTGATCTAATAAAGCCCTCTGCAGCAAATAGATCCATTCGAGGTGCCAAAATGTCCAAGTAATTCTCTAGGTAGTGAAAACACAAAAATCTGAACAAAATGTATTTGGGGCAAAGTTTGGAAAAATGGATGTTAGATCAGGGTAGAGTACAAAACCATCTTTCCAACGATATTTGGTTTTTGAAAAATGGAGTCCGGATGAGTAAGATATGGCCCCTGAAGCACAAAAAATAAGATTTGACTTCATAGGCCTGGTGCAAAAAATTGGAGCAAAATCTAACAAAATTGTTACAGAAATGGGACAATGGTAATGACTTGTTTATTATTGAGGTAAGAATATAATTTATAGGCAATTACATTGCATTAAGTTTCTAAAAGAAACTAACAACTACCGAAGACAAGAATAGAAACATTCTATTCTAACTAAACTGAAAAGAATCTAAACTAATAAATTACATTATTGACCATTAACTATATATAAATATTATTCTAACACCCTCCCTTAATGGTCAATCTGTCAACTACACAAAGTTACCCCCTAAATTTGACAAATTTATCCGGGCTCAAAGACCTAGTTAGAATATTTGCAATCTGATCCTCTATCGGAACATTGCAGCTATACTAATGTGTCCTCTACCAGCTTGCAAATATAATGACAATGAAGCTCAACATGCTTGGTATGTTCATGGAAGATTGGATTTTTGGCCAGTTTGAGCACCCCATGATTATTAGTGTACAAGGGAGAAGGTGTTGCTTGTGACATTTGCATGTCAGAGAGCATCCTTCAAAGCCAAATTACCTCACAAGCTGCCTTAACTGTTCCCCGCTATTCTGCTTTAGTCGAGGAAAGAGCCACTGACCGTTACTTCTTGCTAGTCCATGTTACAACATCTAGACTCATGCTGAATACATACCCAGAAGTGGATTTTCTGTCATCCACTGAACCTGCCCAATTTGAGTCTGTATAACCAATTAGCTTTGGATCCTTGCACCTGCTATAGAGAATGCTAGTCTTTCACATATCTCAGCACTCACTTTGCTGCAACCCAATGATCAGCTTTTGGGGCTGTCATGAAGCGAGTAATGTAGCTTACGACAAAACTGAGATCAAGTCTAGTGGTAGTGAGGTAGATGGGGCTGCCCACTAGTTGCCTAAATGCTGTTTCATTCACCAAAGGTGAATCAGATTTGGCTGATAACTTCAACCCCTTCTCCACAAGTGTGGAGGTAGGTTTATAGACCTGTATCGAAACTTGTCAAACAGACTTTTGGCATACTCATACTAAGAGATAAAAATACTACCAGTTGTCTGCCAAACCTCAATACCTAAGCAATAATGAAGAAGCCCCAAATCTGTCATGTCAAAAGCTTGACACAAATCTTGTTTGATTGTTGCAATCAAATATGTTGAACTACCAGTAATGATGAAGTCATCAACATAGACAACAAGAAAAAAAATATCATCACCAGAGTGTTTGATATACAAATTAGTGTCAGAAGGGTTTGCTGAAAACCATAATCAACCAAGTACTGATCAATCTTGGCGTATCATGCCTGAGGAGCTTGTTTCAAGCCATAGAGTGCTTTCACGAGTCTACATACTTGATGTTCTTTGCCGACGATCTTGAAACTAGGAGGCTGCGTTGTATAGACCAGAGTAACGAGAATCGCGACGATTCACGCAATTCGGCGATCCGACTCAACCTCGCCGATTTTTTGTGAATCTGAATTGGAATCGTCCGATTCACCCACAAGAAATTGCATGAATCACGATTCATGCGATTCATGCATGAATCGGCGATTTTCGGCTCCATGAATCGGCTGCGCCCAGCATAAAGTTAGACTTAAAAAATAAAAATAAAACACAAATATTTTCAATGTTTTTTTTTGCCTTTCCTATTTGTTGTAAGTTTATACAAATATAACATTTAAGTATAAGTTTGATCTATTTAATTTCTTATACTTTAAGTTATATTTGTATAAATTATAAAATATAAATACTTCAGGATGTTTGAGATAGGTTCCAGCTTCATAGGAGTTAAGATGCAGATTCTAGATTTTGGGGGTTTTCGAAAAATTCCAGACTTAACCAAATTTCAGGATTCAACAAGCCTTTAGCAGGGTTACCTTCCACAATCCATCATGGCTTTCTAAGGTCAAACTGAAGCTGGCAAAAGGATTCTCAAAGGGTTTTAACTTGTTTTATCACAAATCACTTGGTTTTGACCCCATCTCTATGACAAACTTAGCTTAGCTCTCGCCCAAATCCCAGACAGAAATAGGTTGTTTGTGCAGAGGTTGAATGATCTTGTCTTTGTTCATTACAACCTCCGGCTTAGGATCAGACAGATTTTGGACCCTGACAGCTCTCCGATCACTCTAGACGAGGTTGATCCAGAGTCAGAGTGGCTGACTGAGGCTACCGATCCTGTCTTCATGGAGGAAGACCATGAGTGGGTTGACTAGGCAAATAGAGGCTGAGGCAGTGGCCATAGCGGAGGAGGAGCTTAGATCACGTTTAGGCACTGGCAGACGCACACGCGCATATAGAGACTCTACAGTTTCAGCCCCTGCTGCTGTTGTTCAGGAGTCCGTGTTACCTGCAGAGGCTATGGCTACTGAGAGCTCTAGGACCTACCTTAGACGCCTTACTAGGAGGCATAATATAGATTACTCAGAGGCTGAGGCTGAGGCATAACTTTCATGGATCTTCATCTTGACATACATATATGATTTGATGTCATTGATTTTATCATTTATGCTTTATCATAGAGTTACATTTACATCAGCTATGTCATTGAAATCCTATGTTTTCTATTTACTTAAGCTACAATTTACATTTTATGTATGTGATGGATGAACCTTATTTATGTATGTTAGGCTTTAGCTTCTATTTGATGATGTTATAGTGTGCTTATTAAGTCATATTCAATAAATGGTGCATGAAATAAGTTTTAAATCATTAAAATCTCTAAATTTCAAGGGTTTTTTCACTTTGTTGACTCGTAGCCGATTCACTGCTGATTCGTGATTCGATTCGGCCTTGCCGATTCCGATTCTCGTTACTTTGGTATAGACTTCTTGTTGCAACTCACCGTTGAGGAAGGGACTCTTGACATCCATCTGCTGGAGTTTCCAGCCAAACTGGTTTGCAATATCAAGAAGAAGATGAATTGTGCTCATCTTGGCAGTAGGAGCAAAAGTCTACTCATAATTAATGCCCTTCCAGTGCGTGAATCCCCAAGCTATGAATCTAGCCTTGTATTTATCCAAAGTACCATTAGCATAATACTTGACCTTGTAAACCCATTTGCAACTGATAGGTTTCTTCCTAGGAGGAAGATCAAAAAAGACCCAAGTGTTATTCTTCAAAAGACTATGGTATTCTGCTTCCATAGCCTTTTCCCACTCTGGAATGCCTTTAGCCTCTGAATATGTTTGAGGTTCATAGATGTTGGCCATAAGAGCAAAATTGACTATGTGTTGCTGCTTTCTATTTCTATGAATTGATCTACCCTCAATAAGCTCATCATCATGAAGATCCCTTATAGTCTTGTCTCACCACTTAGGATGGAGGGTAGAACTACCAACATTTGGCATAGGAGAAACAACATCTCCTGGGGTGGATGGAACACATGCTTTTGGATGTGAATCGTGAGGAAAATCAAGTGGTGTTGTATCATAACTGGTAGACTCCTCATCTTCAAAGTCAGAATGATCTGACACCCTCCCATCAGGTGAACTGAAAGGAAGACAAACATCCACATCATAAGTCTTCATAGGCTGATCCTTAGGACTAATAGTAGAAAGAAAATGACTAGTAGTCTTGTCAACCGCAACATCATGATTGAATATGAGATGATCTGTCTCCACATCAATCAACCTGTATGCCTTGTGATTGTCGCTATAACCAATAAACATAAGTTTTTGGGTTTTGGAATCCAGTTTGGCACGCTTGGCTCCTAGAATCCACACATGAGTGGTAGAACCAAAGGCTTTCAGATGGCCCACCTTAGGCTTGCATCCTGACCAGGCTTCTTCAGGAGTCATCTTCTTAACGACCTATGTAGGTAATCATTTCAGAAGGTAGACTATATTATAAACTACTTCGGCCTAGTATTTCTTAGGAAAATTTCTATGTTCCATCATAGAAAGAACCATTTTAGTAATGGTGTGATTTCAACATTCAACGACACCATTCTGCTAAGGGGTGTATGGCGTGGTGAGTTGGCGCTTAATGGCATGTGTAGCACAAAAAGAGAAGCCAGTTAAACAAAACTCCCCCCCATTATTTGTCCTTAGAGTAACAATCTAAGAACTTGACTCTTTCTCAATTAGGGCCTTAAATTGCTGAAATGTACTGAACACATCTGATTTATTTTTAAGAAAATACACCCACATCTTTCTACTAAAATCATCAACAAATAATAAAAAGTGCTTGGACCTAGTAAATAAATGTTCATTGGTCCACATACACCAGTGTGAACCAATTGAAGTACCTTGGAGGCTCACCAAGAATCACCATCTGAGAATGGTGTCCGATGTTTCTTCTTAGCTTGACAAGGTTTGCAAACACCATGATTTTGAGTTTGGATCTTAGGTGGGCCAGCAACCAAAACCTCTCGAGATAACTGAGAGAGATAGTGCACATTCAAGTGTCCATAACGTTGATGCCAAAGTTTGCTGATGGAAGTACTCTTGGCTGCCATGGCGTGCACCTGAGAATGATCAAAATCAACTAGTCTATAAAGACCATGATCCTCAAGTCCCATGGCGATTGTAGTGTGATCTCCCTTTCAACAATGCTATAGGTTTGCGAATTGAAAACAATATCCAACTGGGGAGAATGCCTCATGATCTAGCTGATTGAGAGAAGACTAAGTTTCGTGCTAGGAACATAGTATACATCGAGAAATATTAAATTTCACCCATTAGAGTGAATCTGCATAGTGCCCTTATTGGCAACTGTAATACTTTCCTCCTCCACAGATTACTGAATTAGAGAATGGATCGCATTTTGTGAACCAATCCTGACAATGTGTAAAATGCTGAGAAGACCCTGAATCTATATACTAAGCAAAAGATTTCACTGGATTTGTAATCCTTTTGGCCATAAAGGCGTAGAAAGCAGATTCTTTCTGATCAGAGTGCTCCACAACATTTGCTTTGGGTTGAGACCCTCCTTGCTTCTTTTGCTTAGAAGCCAACCGATGCCGATAGTCGACCTTCATGTGACCATACTTATGCCAATAATTACATTGAACATTCTTTTTCTTCTTGCTTTCCTGAGAAGAACTAGAGCCTTTCAGCTAAGAAGATTGAGCCTTCCTTTTGTCCGTAGCATAAAATTTTGTAGAGAACACTACTCCCAAATTGTTGTTTCCAACAATCCTGCTATAGAAGCTTGTTGCAAAGATTGGAAAACTTCAAATCAACATTAGTTGAAGTAATGTTGAGCTTTTCGATGAAATGCTCATAGGATTTGGGTAAACTCTTCAAAGTAATGACCACCATATCCTTTTCCTTCATTTTTCTTCCAATTGCCTCAAGCTGATCACAAATGTCCTTGATCTTTGTCGAATGATCCTACAGAGATGTCCTCTCATCTATCATAATCAAAAGGTGCATGTTCTGAAGAAAGAACGCATGACTCTTATTTGATGTTTCATGGAGATCCTTCAGATGCTTCTAGATCTCAGTAGCTGACTTGCTTGAAGGCACTTGTAGCTGTTGATCATCAATTACTGATGATGGAAATATATGTTTGGTTGTCACTTGTCAGTTGTCAATTGTCATTGATGTCAAATATTATGTTCTGGAGGTGTTTGTGGTTGCTCAAATGTTGTGGTCCAAAACTTTGCTATTCTTGGAGAAGTAAGTGTGGTGTACTAAACCTTCAATATAGTGGAATACATGTATGTATTCAAAACAGTGCTACAATGTAGTTGAATACAACTATGTATTTTGAACAGTGCTACAGTGCAGTGGAAGACAAGAATGAATTTAGCACAGTGGAAGACAGTTATGTATCCTGTGATCATGAGAAGACAATGTTTATTGGTGCTTCAGTGTTATACTCTTATATCTAGAAGTTTGTATGGTCCGGATGTCTGTGGTTCAGTGAACAACGAATTACAATTTTACAACTACTGTTAACAGTGCTTCATTTGTGCTTTCTGGAAGATTTTTGATCTGGAAATTTGGGTTGATGGTGTGCTGATACATACTTATGCTGATGGATTCAAGTTTTGGTCTTGGTTGTGGCATTCTTTGGTGATTTGGAAATCGTTCTTGGTAATCCGGAAACTGTGTTATCTAGTGTTTCAGTTGTGTCCAGTTGTCTTGATCCGGAAATGTGTTGTGACGACTTTTGACATGGACTGTTGGCATGTGCTAGTGTTCTTGATGTGGCATGTAGATCTCACCATGGCGTACTGTTGGCAAGTTAGGTGATTCATCGGTTACTGTGTTTCTACATGTTTGAGATGGCAAAGTTGTTCCGGTAATTGCGGATCTAGCATTGGGCTATGTGTAGCGTGTTCATGGTCCCTCTCTCTCTTAGAGTGGATCATGCTTATTGATTTAGGTCCGAGTTATGCATTTAATGATTATCTCTTATTTGGATGGGTTCATGCTATATGTGACCTATGCATTTAATGTTTATCTCTTTTCAGTTGGGTCCATTCTATGTTTGGGTCCAGGTGCTTCTGGCATGTGACCTTACTGCATTTTGCTATTGCCTTGGCCTACTTGTAACATAAATTGTAATATCCCTTTGACACGATCGACCTTTTTGTAATCTCCAATGATCTAGCTTGTATATAAGAACAATTTGTGCATTGGCAAAATGTAAGGTGTGAAGCAAGTAGATAGAGTGCGAACCAGTTAAGATCTACAGTCAACAGAGAAAAATTCATTGATTGTGAGAGAGAAGAAAAGACAGTAACAATGTGTTGCTAAGGTTGACAGTATTGTGCAGATCAACTGCATAATCAAAAGAATTTCTCTTTATCCTTTTAAAGAGTTGTATGTTCCTTGTCTTTGAGACAATGAGTCTTGGGTGCACAAGTTTGTTGTTGTATCTTGCTACTTTGGCAGTGAGCTTCTGTTTGCAAGTCTGGAGCAGCGAGCTCCTAATTTTATTCATTGCTATATTGGCAGTGAGCCTTTGGTTGCAAGTCCGGAGCAGTGAGCTCCTTCCATCTTATGTACTCAGATTATATACATTAGTGAATTATTCTTTGTGGGCAAGTGCTCACCGTGGTTTTTCCCCATTTGGGTTTTCCACGTATAAATTTGGTGTTCATGTGTTGTTGGTTTTGTTTTGTACTTGATTAATGTTACATGTGGTGACTATACAAGTTAGTGTGTTTTTGGTTTACGCTGATACATCCCCCACTCTCAGCATCTGGAGTGTGTTCAACAATTGGTATCAAAGCCTGGTTCCTCTTGAACAAGCTTAACTGCTTGAGGTATATCCAAGATGGCACAAGACTTACATTTTCAAGCTCTGGTATTTGATGACACTAATTTCCCCTATTGGAAGGACAAGATGGAAGCATATTTGGAAACACTGCAGAATGGTATTTGGGAAGTTATTCAAACTAGTTTCTATCCTCCTTTTGGAAGACCTTTGACTACTGAAGGGGAAAGACAAAAAGAAGCCAATGTGAAAGTAAGAGCAATTCTTTTTAATAGTCTATGTGACACAACGTTTGGAAAGGTGAAAGGTCTAAAAGGTGCTAAAGAAGCCTAAGATAAGTTGATCTTGGTATATGAAGGAGATTTAAAAACAAAAGAAGCAAGACTGATGAATCTCAAATAGAAGTATGAAGTCCTAAGAAAGGCAGAAGATGAAAGTGTTGAAAGCTATATTTATAGAGTTACTGATGTGTTGATGGAATCAGAGTTGTCGGTGGACATCTAGAAGACACAGATGTCATATTTAAGATTCTGTTGACCCTATCGAAGGAGTTCATATGAATGGCATGTTCAATAACAAAGAGTAATGATTAGAGTTAGTATTCAATTGATCAACTTATTGGTTCACTTTCTATATTTGAGATTGCAGAGGTTGAAGGAGAAAAGAGGGAGACTGCATTCAAAGCTATTGAGGATGTTGAACCAGAGACATGCAAGATGTTGGAGGAAGCTGAAGCATATTTTTCAAGAAGATTCAAGCGAGGTACCAATAGATAAAAATGTAAGTTACCTTTTAAGTGCTTTAATTGTGGAAGGATAGGACATTTTGTTAATGATTGCAAGTATAAGGAATATCTTAGTGAATCAGAAGATGATGATAGAAAAGGCAATCAAAAGAAAGGTGATTTCAAAAATAAATTTAACTTCAAAGGCAAGGGTAAAAAGAGTTAATGTTCCATGGATGAATACTTTTCTGAAGACAAGGATACTAATGAAACAATTGAAGAGTCTTTGTTTTTAGCTATTTCTCAAAAGAAAGAGGAGATTGCATTGCATGCTAAAGTTGTTGCAAGAGCATGGATCATAGATTCCAAATATTCAAATTGTATGAGAGAAGATAAGAGAAGATTTGTCAAGTTTGAAGAATATGATGGCGGAGCAATCAGATTTGTAGGAGAAGGAAGTGCACAAATCAAAGACATTGGAACCATTTCAATTGATGGTAAACATAGAATTGATGATGTTTAACATGTTGAAGATTTGAAACATAATTTATTTAGTGTTAGTCAAATGTGCACGAAAGGTTATGAAGTTATGTTCAAAAGTGATGGTTGTTTTATTAGAAAGAAATAGACTGGTAAAGGGTTGTTAAAGGTTTTAGGACTGTTGGGAATATCTATTATATTGAAGACAAACGTGAGAATTTGTGTTTTCTAACTCAAGGCAAAGGACAAAAAGGGGATGATGAATCGAAAATTTCCTATTCAATCTAGATACTCTTCTTTTGATAGTATTTGTTTTTCTTGCAATAAAGTAGGACACAAAATTAATGAGTGTAGAAGTTTGAAAAGGAGATATGTTTTTAATGGAAGATGCTATCATTGCAATAAGTTAGGGCATAAGGTAGTTCAGTGTAAAAGTAGAGTGAATTACTATAGATTGAATGTGAATAAAAATGTCAAGAACTTCAATGGATAGTACTGTGGTTGCGATGGATATGGACACATAAAGGTTGAATGCAGTATAAATATTAATGTCAGAAATACTTAAACTTTTGAGATGAAAAATGATGGTTTGGTATGCTTTAAATGTAACATGGCAAGATATATTGCAAGGTTCTGCAAGGAAGGCCTAGTTTGCTATAAATGTAATATGACAAGGCACATTGCCAAATTTTGAAAAATATGAAAAACAAGATGATTGTTTGATGATTGCAAAAGATTCAAAAAGGGACAATATATTTGATGTGGAACATGAAAGGTGCTTCTGATGGTGGTCCGACATCCATTCCGGATGTTGTTTCCTCCTTTGTTAAATGACTCAGACTGCAGGGTATGAGGGGGAGTTTTCATATGAAATTGTTTTCCCTCTTGAGGTTGGATGTTGTGTATCCTCTCAGCATGGCAATAAGTTATGAAGACTTTTTTTGGAGGTAAGATTTATGTTTTTTGGTTCGAAGAGATGTCTGTTTGGTTCTGTAAACAGTGTAATAGATGTTTGGTTGTATCAGAGATTGTTCTTTCCGAGTTGTGTTCAAAATTCAAATGTGGGTTGGAGATATGATATGTTTGCTGGTTTACAAATTAAGATACATTTGAATGACTTGGATAACAGTACCTTGAATTGTAGCTCTCTTGATAGGATAAGTTCGTGGGACAATTTTTCTTCTACGGCTACTAATTGGTTTAAAGACATAAGTAGTTGCTGCTATATAGAGAAGATAAAATCTAAAATTATTTCAAGAGACAATAAAGAAGTAGAATAGGAAGATGTTAATGTTATGGCTGCAACTATTGAGAAGCAAGTTGCTTCTCCTATCCCTTTAGATGAAGTTTATACGTCAAATGAAAAGATTTCTACTTTGCTGAAGTTTGCTGGAGATTTGTTACATCATATGATCACAATTCTTTCAAGTTTCTCCAAGAAATGCTTGGGGTTGTTGCCCCTCTTTCGTCTAACTTAGTGCATCAGGGTGGTGCATCTATCTAGGGGGAGCTTTCTAGCTAATTTTTTTTTTGGACTGATGCTGGTGCTTGATTATTAGAGTTGTGCAGCAGTAAAAATGTTCTTGGCCTTTGTCCTTGATGGCAAAGTGGGAGAAAGACAAGGAAAATGCTTAATTGTTCAGGATTGCTTTTGTTGAATAAGTAAAGGGGAGTTGATAATTTTTTGGCGGCTGTTTGCCATCAATGACAAAGGGGGAGATTGTTGGAAGTATATTTTTGGTTGTCTGTTGTCATTGATGTCAAACATTGTTTTCTAGAGGTGTTTGTGGTTGCTCAAACACTGTGGTTCGGAAGTCTGCTATTCTTGGAGAAGTTTGGTGTGCTGAACCTTCAGTACAGTGGAAGACATGTATGTATTCAAAACAATGCTATAGTGCAGTGGAAGATAAGTATGTATTTAGAACAATACTACATTGTTGTGGAAGACAAGTATGAACTCGGGACAATGAAAGACAATTATGTATCCTGTGATCATGAGATGACAATGTTTATTAGTGCTTCAGTTTTATACTCTTATATCCAGAAGTCTGTGGTTCAATGAATAGTGAATTACAATTTTACAACTACTATTAAGAATACTTCATTTGTGCTTTCCGAAAGATTTTTGCTCCAGAAATCTGGGTTAATGGTGTGTTGATACTTACACTGATGGATTCAAGTTTTGGTCTTGGTTGTCGCATTCGCTGGTGATTTGGAAATCATTCATGGTGATCTAGAAACTGTGTTAGTTGCAATTTTGTTCAGTTGTTGTCCTGATCCGGAAATGTGTTGTGGTGACTTTTGATGTGGATTGTTAGCTTGTGCAAGTGTTCCTGACATGGCATGTGGATCTCACCGTGGCATATGGAGGTTTGGATACAATTGGCAAGTTAGGTGATTCATCGGCTATTGTGTTTCTATACATTTGAGATGGCAAAGTTGTTATGGCAATTGCGGATCTGGCATTGGGCTATGTGTAGCGTGTTCGTGGTCCCTCTCTCTCCTGGTGTGCATTATGCTTCTTGATTTAGGTTTGGGTTATACATTTAATGATTATTTTTTATCCAGATGGGTTTGTGCTATATGTGACCTATGCATTTAATGTTTCTCTTTCTAGTTGGGTCCATTCTATATTTTGGTTTAGATGCTTCTGGCATGGGAACTTATTGCATTTTGCTATTGCCTTGGCCGACTTGTAATTTAAATTGTAATATCCCTTTGACATGAGTGACCTTGTTGTAATCTCCAATGATCTATCTTGTATATAAGAACAGTTCGTGCGTTGACAAAATGTAAGGTGTGAAGCGAGTAGATAGAGTGCGAACCAGTGAAGGTCTATAGTCAGCAGAGAAGAATTCAGTGATAGTGAGAGAGAAGAAAAGGAAGTAACAGTGTGTTGCTGAGGTTGATAGTATTGTGCAGATCAGTTGCACAATTAGGAGAACTTCTCTTTATCCTTGTAAAGAGTTGTATGTTCCTTGTCCCTAAGACAATGAGTCTTGAACTACAAGACTATTGACTCTATGAATTGATAAGGCATTGATCAGACTAAGTTTTTGTTTAACCCTAGGAAAGAACCGCAAAACACCAAAAACATCGTTTCCCCTTTATTGTTATTAGTTTAGTTCTTTCATTTCACACTTGAAGCTCAAAGATCCATGAGGCTGTGAAAGAAATTTAGCATTATTTGAGAACCCTCAACCTAGAGTGTGAAATTATTATCTTCTCTCACATCATTTTGTATTTTGAATATCTAAGTGTGATACTGAATTAGGGAAACCCACATTGGTTTTGTAGAGCCTAAAGTGTAGAGAGAGTCGAGCTCTTTGGAATAACTCTCTGTTCGTTGGCCACTAACTTGATCTTCTTTATGATAAGAAGTAGCTTATCTTTAGAGATGTTTCAAGCAATCAGATGGAAAAGGAAAACAAACCAACATACACTATGGCTTATTTGATAGAGTAAGTCAAATTGCCCCCTAGAAGAGTAGCTGAAAGAGAAAGAGTAGGAGTTGCCAAAATGGTAGGAAGACTAGATGAAGTAATAAACTTGTTGAGCATTATTGTGAGCAAGATTAGATGCAATAGAAGAAGAAAGATATGACGCTCTGTGTAGAAAGAAGATATAATTGATATAGAAGATGAAGCAAAAGGAGATGCTAGAGGCCAATTGCCCAAAATTGAATTGCAAGTGGATGTAGGAGAAGATAGACTCAAATATTTAAAGAATTGGAAAGGGAACGAAGGTGGATACCCTAAATTGAGAGGAACTTTGATCCCAAAAGAGCTTATATATTGGCTCATTGAGATGGAGTACTAATAGATTTGCTCACTATTGACATACATAATCCACAAAGAGTGAAGGTGGCTTTGACCAAGCTAAAAGGTCATTCAATTCAATGGTGGGAGGAAGTCTGACTAGAAAGAAGCAAAAGAGGAAAGGAGGAGATCAAATGTTGGGATGGAATGAATGACATGTTGAAGGGGAAACTCGATCGAGTGATTACTTGTTGGAATTGCTAAAGAAGCTCTAGAATTTGAGACAAAGAGATCTTAATATTAACAATTACACTAAGGACTTAATTATTGCTGTGAGATTGACATAAGTACACATGTACCTTCAACTTTAGCATGCAATTGAATTTTCATTTGTTAGCTTTGTTTGGATTTGAAGTTGAGTCATTTTAGAAACCATTAGTGGACATATTAGAGTCAAAGCTCCGTTTGCACAATATTTTGCGATAGATGGGTAGATTATCAATAGTTGTAAACAAAACTCTAATATAACTAATGGCTTTATAAAATTTGGCATTAACCTTGATATATATCCAAAGTTATGTTGTTAGTTTTGGGGCTTGTTTTTTTTCCCCTAGGTTTGGATGTATTAGCCATGAATTGCACAAAAAATATACAAAATTGAGAAAACAATTGATAGTGATTGTGTTAATTGATAATTCAATTACAAATGTCAATACTCTTTGTGTGTGTACCTATCTATCTATTTGTCTGTCTATTTGTTTATCTATCAATTTATCTCTCTATCTATTTGTTCGTTCTATCTATCTATCTATTTGTTCTATCTATCTATCTATCTATCTATCTATCTCTCTATTTGTCTGTCTGCCTGTTTGCTATCTGTCTGCCTGGCTGCTTCTTTGATGTTTGTCTGCCAGTCTGCTGCCTACCTATCTGTTTGTCCATTTGTCTATCTGCTTGCCTGCCCTCCCCCCACCCCCCCCCTCTCTCTCTCTCTTTGTCTATCTATTTTTCTATCTGTCCATCTATCTATCTATCTATCTATCTATTATGGTTTCTAATATTTTGATTTTTCCTTTATATAGGTTCATACCTAATGCTCCCATGTGCACCTAACAATGGGGTTTTCAAACTTGCCTGTGAGATAAATAAATTCTTTGTTGAATTGTGAACCTGCACCCAGGATGTGTACCAAGGGAATTAATAGTTTTATTTTCAAACATGATTGCCCTTTATTTAGGTGCACAGATACACTCCATGTGCACACCTATGAATGAGTCTTAAAAACATTGGAATGTGAAATTCAATCCCTTTTATGATGTGTCCTACATGGCTTGCACACCCATAGATAGAAGCATATGACCTTTGAGTCTGATCTTATTTCTTTGTAAGGTGTTCATATTTTGAATTTGAAAATGTACTCCTTTGATGAGGTGCACCCTTGTCTCCTAGGTGTGCACTTGTATGTTTGACTTTGTTCTTTGATTTGAAATATGAACTTTGACCTTGTTGAGGTGTGCTCCTTTGTTCTAGGTGTGCATTTGTATGTGATTCTTTGGTGTTTGGTCTAGATCTTTTCTATATAGAGTATGATTTCAAAATCAAAGTTTTAGTTTTAAGAGGGCATTTTAGCACAACTCCAGGTGTGCCTTTCATAATTATGTTCTGATATTGTGAATTTGAAAATGCATCCTCCTTTGATGAGGTGCACTCTGCCTCCTAGATGTGCACTTGTATGTTAGACTGTTCTTTGATTTGAAAATGAATTGGCCTTAGTGAGGTGTGTGCTCTTTTGTTCTAGGTGCACACTTGTATGTGATTCTTTGGTGTTTGGTCTAGAACTTATCTCCATGCTAAAATACCCACTTACAACTACAACTTTGATTTTGAAATCATACTCCCATTGTGCACCTTTGTTTATATTGAAACATCATTCTCACATAGTGCAGCGTTCTGTTCCACATTAACATGTTGAATTTGGAAACAAATAAACAATTCTTTGATGAGGTGCTGATAGAAAAATACTCAAAATGTCAAATATACAATGTAATACATGAGGAATGGATACCTCCAGGCATATTCCTAGATGTTAATGAAAATTTGTGCTTATTGCTTGAAGAGAAACTTTCATTTTTTTTAATAAAGAAATATTCAATATGTTAGAAAAGAGATAATACAAAAATCCTGTCTAAGCATATTCTTGGAGGAGAGAATTACAACCACCTAGCTGAAGGTGCTATCTAAGCTAAAATCTATTGAAATCAAAGATGCATATCCAAATAAGCAAAATAGGAATTCACAGTTAGTTTGAAACTAGCATAGGCCAAGATACTATAAAAAACTAGGGCAGACTCAAGAAGCAGCAAGAACAACCACATATTCTTGGTTGTTGTTGCTGACCCTGTTGCAGATTGAAAAAACTGTAAACATGAAGCAGAACGAGGAAAAAAATGAAAGGCAGAGGATATATATAACAAAAAAAGAAAATATTGCTAAAATCACGGAATAAATTGAGAATTTCGTTGGAATGGACCATGACAATAGGGAATTTCTCAGTCAAAATCTTGGTGACCGGTTTTTGCAGAATACCACTATTGTCTTGAATTTATCATAAGCCTAGGCAGTAATCTATATATTACAAAATTAAATATATTTTCTTCTCTAACGTAAACTAAGATTTGCTGCTTCACTAAACAAGGAAGTTATTCACAATGTAGTTGATAAGTGCCTAAACTGTGCACAATATTGCTTTCTTGTCATAGATAAGAAGATAATTACATATACTCTCCATCCTTCTTGACACAGGCGATTGGAGTTCAAGGAGATGTTCGAAATAAAGAGGATGCTGCAAGTGTTGTTGAACTAACAATAAAGCATTTTGGAAGGCTTGATATTCTTGTAAATAATGCTGCTGGCAACTTTCTTGTGCCTGCAGAAGATTTGTCTCCAAATGGACTCCGAACAGGTGATTGCCTATATTTTCTTAGAAAGTTTATTCTGTGAAGCATCTTGCTCTAGGGACCTTAGTGAATGACAGGAAGAGAGTTGAAAATAATGTTGAAATAGTAATTAATCATCTTGATCTTGCTGGAAATTCCTTTCTTTTTTTCTTTTGTACCTACTACCACCTGTCTTTAGAAACCCATACACAGTGCACAATTTTTTGAGCTCTGGTTTTATTCATATGCGTTTGTCAGAAACTTGTCAAATTGTAAATCATTTCTTTATTTTATGCTTTAATCTCTTCTCAGGCTATCCTGTTTTATGATCCTGATGGCGTTGACTGTTTACGTCAGGACTTGTTGGTAGATACATTTATTGTGATTTGCATTTCTAAGAATCACTATTGCCCATGCATTGGTGACTGCAAGACTTTTTGGGTTTTTCTTAAACCAGTGTAACATGTAACAACCATGCATCATATAAATCATTTTAAGCGTTTCTCTAGATTAAAGAAAAGAAGTTGCGGTTGTACATCATATTATTTGCAGGTGTCAAGAATGTATTCTCCATATTTGGTGTTGTATTTTCTTTCTAAGTGGATTAACCTGTTTTCGGAGGGTCTGTTTATCAATATCCTGGAGTTGTGTATGGGCGATGCTTTTTCTGAAGACTGATAATTATCATGGTTTGACCCATATTTAGACAAATTTTTCAATCTCCAAATAGATTGACTTATCTCATGGAGTTTCATCTGATGTGATTTATATCATATATTAGTTGTATGTGATTTAACGTGGTCAGTTTTTTGAAAAAAATAGGTGACAATATTAATTGTCTTAGGTATTACTCAGTCTCACAACTTCGTCAATAGTAAATTAGCTATATGCTTAAATTGTTTTGTCTATCTAGCTCCTAAGTTTCAAGACATGATTGCTGATGAGCACGCAGTTGTAGTTGGCAGTTATGCTGTGTTCATAAATAATTATTAATAATGTTGTAGTTGGTACTTGGTAGTGTAATGACATTTGCTTCTGATTAGTTGTTGGTAGTTGCAGATGGTTGGTATTCTTAACCAACCGCTAGGTTCTATATATGTATTTCATTGTTGTCTCGGGATTACATTCTGGAATAAAAGATATATCTTTTTGGCCATATTATGTTATTGGTGTTTATTATGCTGCATTGTTGTATGCTACAATTCTTTACTGTTTTTTTGTGTAATTAAATTAGTTCCCTTTAGGAGTAAACAACGGTTATATTGGGTGTTGGGGGGAGAGGGGGATGGTTGGTGGGGGGCTGATTTAGTATAATAAAAATTCCTTTTAAAATTATTTAATTCAATTATGCATTAACTCTAAATTAGCACATATGAGAAAACAATAAGCAATACAACAACAAACAGGTTTACTTGCTACAAATTCTAGAGGCACCAACCCCTCATTCACTTAGAGGCACTAACCCTTCATTCAAAATGTAGTCACAAGAGTTACAACTCTTCTCTTTAATCTGCAATTATTCCTTCTTTAATTCTGCTATAAATTGATCATAAATCTTCCAAGAATATGATCACAAACTCATATAAATCGGCTATAAAGCTCCTTATATCCTTCTTATCAAATCTGCAATTCATCTTATCATTAATGGCCCTTGGTGTATATGCTTGATTGTCTTTGCAACACAACACACTCTCTCCATCTCAAACAAGCTTGATTTTACATCTTTCCTTATGCCCTTTCATGAAATGATGCATTCCTTACAAAGACATGTCTCTTTATAAACATAATTCTTCATTAAAACAAATCACCTTTCATTCAATTGCACCCTTTACAAACTTTGCTTATTGCTGGTCTTTGAATTAATCTTTAATTTATGGTTGCACCATTCGATATCTCAATCGCATCTTCCAAAAGTTTACTACTTTTATAGAAATCACATCTTTAAGGAAGTGTTTATTTTTGGTTGTGTAATTACTGCCTTTTCTTTGCATATAAGACAAATTTTGTCTTATTTATTTTTGTCTTATATGCTATCCTGTCTTATGTGCTGCACGTATTATATTTTATCTTATCCTATGCTATTTTGTCCTCTAATAAATCCCAATTGATGCCTTTACAACATGTTTTACACCTTTAATATCTATAATAAGATCACTGCATAACATTCTTCTTTTCCATGGCTGCTTTATAAGGATCTGAAGTTGTTTGATAATTGCTGTGTACTTACCTGTGTTACAAGACCCGGACTCGGCTTGGACTTGGAAAGCTGATTTTTGACTCAGACTCAGACTCGGCAAATTGAAAAACCCAAGAAATTCAAAGATTTTTAAGGATTTACAACTTTTTTCATGCATTATTGAATAAATTAACCTTAAAGACACAATAATTGAGATAAATAGAAGCTACTTTGAACACATACACAGGTTTACATTGATCACATAAGTATAAATGTGAATTCTAGGCTTTAGCTGAAGGAAATACGTTAAAATAAATAAAACATTAGAAATATAAATAGTGTTAAATGTCGACAATATTCATTGAATATGAAATCCATGGAATTGAAAGTTCAAAAAAATATCAAAATAAAAGATAGAGCCTAGAAGACTAAGGCTTAGAGGAGCCTATATCGGTGACCACTTGACCTTGCAACCTACCTACATGTACACCTAAGATAGGTCCTGGATGATTCTGCAGCTATGATATCTGCCTGTGTCTTGGCTCAGCCTCAGCGACATCCACATCCTTATCCACATCATCCAGGACCATATATATGAGTTTAGTTTAGATACAGATTTGAAGACTGTTTTAGGTAGAGAATTAAATTATATTTAGGCACTAATATTAGTTTCTTTTGGTTATGTTTAAGCATTCCTTTTATTATCTTTATTTTGGGCAAATGGCATAATTTCAAAAGTATTTTTTGTGATAAAAGACAAACTAAATAAGGTGAATTTTTCTGATTTGGAGCACAAAGTTTATGGATTATACATGATCCTAAGGCTTTCCATTTTTTGTTCTAAGAAATTTTAAAAAAAAAGCAATAAAATTGAACATAATCTTAAATAAGTGTAGAATTCTGATTTTAGAATTTTGATTATACATAACCCAAAAGAAACTAATATTAGTGCCTAGATATAATTTAATTCTCTGCCTAAAACAGTCTTCAAATCTGCATCTAAACTAAACTCATATATATGACCAGTTGAGGCAAATATAAACACAAGATGGGCAAGTCAAAACAATTAAAAAATGTTTTTTTAACCTTTATTTACTTGCAGCTGTGGCAAAGTCTCAGCCATAGGACTTGGTAAGTCTGCAGAGTCTGGCAGACTCAGCGAGTCTGTCCAGACTCGCCAGAGTCCAAGTCCAGAGTTGAATAGACTCTGCAGAGATGACTCGGCTGAGGACTTGCAGAGTCTTGTAACACTGAGTCATATATCTATTTTCTTCCTTTCCTTGAGGTTAATCATTAAACATTCAGCTCTTGTTTGCACGAAAGTTTACCTTCCCTGAACTTTTTGAATAGCGAACACAGTTTAGAGAATTTTCTTTCCTGAGTTAGTAGCCATATAAAGGGTGTCCTTGATTAGTTTTGAATATCAATATAAACTGCTTCTATATGTCGTAATCCATGTTCCTTAAGTCCAATTTTCTTTCCTCACAATCCTCCAAAACTGCATTAATCACATTCTCACACCCACAAGATATCGCTAGCAGGTTTGGAGGTGTGTTTATCTTTTGAATGTTTTAACTTTTTTCCCTAACTGTGGCTTGAAGTTAGCTAAAGTACATGTGGTTGCAGTACTGGATATTGATGCTGTTGGCACATTTACAATGAGTCAGGCAGCATTGAAGTATTTGAGGAAAGGTGGAGTTGGAAAACTTCCTTCAGAGGCTGGTGTTATTTTAAACATAAGTGCTACATTACATTACTCCGCTGCCTGGTATCAAATTCATGTCTCTGCTGCGAAGGTTTGTCCTTGATCATTGTATTCTTCTTGGATTAAGATTTGAATTAACTATTTAATAAATCTAAATGTTTCGGCATAAACCTGAGAGTCATTTTACTTACATAATAATTTAAACCACAAGTTATCTAGCAGAGTTTTGTTTTCTGTACAGGCAGCTGTTGATAGCCTTACAAGGTCTTTGGCATTAGAGTGGGGGACAGATTATGGAATACGTGTAAATGGTATTGCACCTGGTCCAATTGAAGGTACTCCTGGAATGGACAAACTTTCACCCAAGGAAATCCTAGGTGATATTCGGACAAACCAACCTCTTTATAAAGAAGGAGAAAAGTGGGATATTGCTATGGCAATCATCTACTTGGCATCTGATACTGGTTAGTATCTCTTGAACCTACTTAATTATTATTGAGGGCTAGAGGTTGTAACATACTGCAGTTACACCAGCGTATTTTCTTTCCTCTTAAGTAGATATTGAACATGTAATGCAAAAATTTAGTAACAACAATGTGTGTAAAATTTTCTATATTTTCCAAGAATTACCAAATTGCTCAGTTATTTTAATGGAATTTACGTACCTCTGACTTATTCAAATTAACAGAGTCAGCAATGCTATAGCACCCTTGAGAGTTCCATGAAACTAGTTAAAAAATGAGAGCCGTATATTTTGAAGTGATTTGAGTTTTTAAAATTGCACCTCTTGGAATTTCAGCGTGTGCTCATAATGAAAATATTAGATTCTTTAAATATAGGAAAATATAATAAAATGGGAATAAATGTTATTGTGTTCTTATATCTGCTATTATAAAAGAACATATTGTTACTTTAAGCAAATATTTTCCATAGCTCAAGTTGTACGAAACTTTTGGAAATTCAAAGTAGGATAGAGCTATATAAGATTTTATCATTGAAAGCAATGGATTCTGTCTTTCCACACAATGAAATGCTGTGGACTGACATTGCACATGTTATCATTGTAAGGGGTCATTTGCATCAAGTTTTCTATTTCTGCAAAGGCATGTTGTATTTGGATGTACAAAATTTTTCTTTTTGTAATGAATACTTTTCTATTCTCACTTGTTCTACATTTTTAGTTTATATAGGAAATGCATTAATCATAGTTACCAGGAAATTCCATTATAGGCATATGGATTGTGCTTCCATCCCAATACACTATTTCTGGTGACTACATTCATATTAATATAGCCATTCCCTTATTCATTTATTCGTGTACTCAAATTTGATTGACAAACCCACCCCCATATTGATAATGTTGACATAAAGTTAGTTGTCATTGGTAAAGTCATTGGCAAACATCAATCCCACCGGAACATTGGTACTCATGATAGTGTAATAATTGTGAACCGGGTAGAATGAGCAAGAAAGCAGTGTACCTTAACCAGTCACGCTTATACCGGTCTAGGTTTTGTCCAACTGGTCTTGGCAAACACACAGGGTACAGATGACTAACTGGATACAAATCACACACCGGTTAAGTGCATGATAATCCGAACTGGATTATGCGGAGCGTTTTTTTAGTGGAACTGGAATTAGCTTTGTTTTTTCTGCGAGTGTTTCGAGGAAAACTAAAGATCAGTTTGCAAGCTTTTTGATCAAGGGTTTTGCATGCATGATTTTTGGGAGAGTTTACAGCTTGGCAGAACTATTAGATGTATTTTTAATAAGATAATTTCTTATAAATACAGGTCGTAAGACGTAAGAATTGTGTTGTTGAAAATCAAGAGCATAGAGTGAAAGAGAATAGGAGAGAAAAATCTTCTGAGAGGAATCACAGTCACAAAAGGTGAAAGGGAGAGAAAGATTCAACAACCAAGCAGAGGAAAGGGTGAACATATATGATTTGAATCGACAAATATAGTGTCATCATAAGATCATTGCTTTTGTTGTGAAGCATATTTAAATCCCTCAATCAGGGTGAACCCTAATAGGTTCTATTGTATAAATCCCTTTATTGAGTAACATCTTTGTTGGTGTTTTAAGTCTTCTGATAAGGCGACTCCTAACAGGGTCAAGATCCTGACAGGTCTTCTATCAAATCCCTTAACTAGGTAGCACTCTAACCAGTGCTTTGTAAGCCTCTAACATGACAACTTTATTACTGCAGTAGTGGAGTTTCGTGGGTTCTGTCCCACCATGGTTTTTTCTTTCTAACCGAGGATTTCCACATATAAATGTTGTGTTGACCTGTGCCTTTAATTTCTGTTTATGATTGTCATAATATTCTTTTGATTTCAGTATTAACAAGAATATCTGATTGCGTAAAAGAAGATTAGAAATTGAATTTACTGATTCACCCCCCCTCTCAGTAACCGGTTAGGAACAACAATTGGTATCAGAGCCTAGGTTCTCAGAAATAGTAAGCTTAACCGCTTGAGAAAAGATCATGGAGGGTTACAGGTATCAAAAGCAGCTAGAGGAAGCCAATGACATGATAGCCTCTTTGGAGAATAGATTGAGGAGGTCTCTTGCCAAGAGGAAAGAGATGGCTCTACAACTGAGTGAAAGTCATGAAACCATTGAGGAAATCACTGGACAGAGTGGCTCTGATGAAGCTGAATAAACGGTCACTAATCTCATGGAGAAGAATTTGAATTTGACTGATCAATCTCCAATCCAAAAAGGGAACATGAAGGTCATGCTTTGAGGATGACTGAACTCATTGAAGCCAAAAGAAAAGTTGAGAATGAGAAGACTAGTGCCATAGAAGCATAGTTGACTGTTGAAAGAGCAAGAAATCTGGCTGAAGATGCATTAAGAGAGAGTGATGCTCTCATATTGCAACTGCATATAGACATGCAGAGCATAAATCAGGAGAATGCAATCATGCATGAGCACTTGCATAATAAAGATGAAGCATACAAAAAGATGGCTGCTGAATTGGAACAACTAAAGGAACAACTAAAAACTCTTGAAGAGAGGAATGAGAAACTCAGAAGGTATAATGAAAGTTCTGAGAAGCTTGATGAGCAACTGAGAGCTCAAAGGAAGCACAAGGATCCCATAGGACTTGGGTACATCAGTCAAAACAATAATGAAATCAGCGAGTCCTCTGGAGACAAACAAGGCAAGAAGAAACCAACATAAGACAAAGGTAAAAAGATCTTCAAATCCTCTTGCAAACATTGTGGCAAACCGGGTCATAAATCCAATGATTGCAGAAATTCACCAATGAAACCGTATACTTCTAATAGTTATTGCAACAACTGTAACAAGTATGGTCACAGGACCTTTGAATGCAAATCTCGCTCCAACTGTGTGTCCAGTGGAAGTAGGGGAAGCTTCAATGGTTATTGCTATGCTTGCAGTAAATTTGGACACAAGGCAGAAGAATGCAGGTCCAAAACAATGGCATTCAAATTTCCACCGAGACCGGTATTCCATAATAGGAATGTAAACCGGAGCACATCTAACTGTGCTACCTGTGGACCATCAGGACATAGGAACTCTGATTGTCACTCACCCATGGATAGGGAAATAAGGGTCAATCCATGGAGAGGAACCGGAATGGATTGTTACAATTGTAACAAGATTGGGCATCTGGCCAAGGACTGCAAAAACCGGTCAATGAATAAAGGAAAAGGACCAGCTAAACAGGTCAAAAAGCCATTGTCCCCCAATCAGAAGGATAACATAAGTAAAGAGACCAATAGGGAAGTCAAGAAGACTTGGTCCAAAAAGGGGACAAAGAGTTCCGTTGAGGAGAAATCTGAGGTAAGGTCATCATCTACTGATGGTGATATCTCTTCAGCAAATTAAGCCTAAGGGCTTAAGGGGAATAGGTAGCAAGGCTACTGTTCCCGGAGGAACTAATGAGTTGTGATCTCACTTAGTCAAGAATTGGAACCGGGAAGAAGTCACCGGTATAACATATAACTGGACAGGTAAGAGTTGCTGACATAGCAAGGTGGATATTGCAACCGAGGATTTGTAAACAGGTAAAGAGTCCGTGAACTGGTTGTCGAAAGAAAGGTTAGGTAAGGGTAATTAATACAGTAACCGTTAACAAAAGTTACCATTTGCTAATTACCGTTACGACCTAAGTGTATAAAAGGTAAAGCCGATTACTCATTTCACTTTACATTGCGTTTTGTGATTATTGTTGTGAATTGTTTGAGTAATCTTTTCTTGCTGTGATTTACGATCTTTGTTGTGCGAATTCTGTAAATTTTATCAAGAACTTTCTGCACATACCAGTCGCAATATGGCATCTTCATCTTCTGTGGTGAGCCTCATCAATGCCAATCTACTCGATAGACCTGTTTATGATATCATGGCGGTTCAAAATCTAGTGAATGATATGGCGGGAGCTCTATCATAGGAACTTTGATTGTCACTCACCCATGGACATGGAAAGAAGGGTCAATCCATGGAGAGGAACTAGAATGGATTGTTACAATTGTAACAAGATTGGGCATTTGGCCAAGGACTGCAGAAACCGGTCAATGAATAAAGGAAAAGGACCAGCTAAACAAGTCAAAAAGCCGTTGTCCCCCAATCAGAAGGATAACATGAGTAAAGTGACCAACACGGAAGTCAAGAAGACTTGGTCCAAAAAGGGGACAAAGAGTTCCGCTGAGGAGAAATCTGAGGTAAGGTCATCATCTACTGATGGTGATATCTCTTCAGCAAATTAAGCCTAAGGGCTTAAGGGGAACAGGTAGCAAGGCTACTGTTCCCAGAGGAACTAGTGATTCGTGATCTCACTCAGTCAAGAATTGGAACCGGGAAAAAGTCACCGGTATAACATATAACTGGACATGTAAGAGTTGCTGACATAGCAAGGTGGATATTGCAACCGAGGATTTGTAAACGGGTAAAGAGTCTGTGAAGCGGTTGTCGAAAGAAAGTTTAGGTAAGGGTAATTAATATAGTAGCCGTTAACAAAAGTTACTGTTTGCTAATTACTGTTACGACCTAAGTGTATAAAAGGTAAAGCCGATTACTCATTTCACTTTACATTGCATTTTGTGATTATTGTTGTGAATTGTTTGAGTAATCTTTTCTTGCTGTTATTTACGATCTTTGCTGTGTGATTTCCGTAAATTTTATCAAGAACTTTCTGCACATACCAGTCTAGCAATATGTCATCTTCATCTTTTGTGGTGAGCCTCATCAATGCCAATCAACTCGATAGACCTGTTTACGATATCATGGCAGTTCAAAATCGAGCGAATGATATGGCAGGAGCTCTATCATCCATCCCTGAAGGTGTTTTGCTAATTGAGGATGTAACGGCTTTCATCCACAGCAAACATGAGGAGCTGGGCGAAACGGTTATTCAAAGTGAATACCTCTCGCTATGTGAAGACGGAAAGCTTCATGCAAAATACGCTAAGCTGGAAGCATCGGGTTTGATCAACGGAGTCAATTATCCAACTGTGTTTCGACCGGATTGGATTAGGCTAGTGCTTAGCAAGGTTCACGAACCAGGGATGTGGCTAGCAAAAGGCGCGGTTACACATATTACTAAAGAAGATTTACACAGGGTAACTGGGTACAATGCCGCAGGGGAAGTTCTAACCGTAAGAACAATAGCAAATGTCGAAGTCACACGGTTGACAAGTCCAAATACGATAGTCGAATGATGACTGTGAATGATATTGAAGACGAACGGTGTTCGGTTTGCTGCTGTGGTTATCGGGTACAAAGTATATCAGTTGAGTAACCTAAATAGCATACTTGGAGGTGCGATTCATGTTGCACACAAAATAATGCACGATAATGCCATGTATGACATTTGTGCTTTGCTGAGGAGCCAAATCTTTGAAAACTTGAAGAAACTCAATTTGGTCAAAAAGAAGTTTCTCAAATACGGGACGTTGCTGGTATGTTTGTTTTTCTATTATCAAAACTTCTTTCCAGGGAAAGGCAAAGTTACCTGGTTAGCAGATAAACCGGTAATGGTAAATAACTTGGGGAACCAGTTTAATAAGGTTATGACTGATTATTTTGAAGCCTATCAATTAAGAATTCACAACAGGGAAAGAATTCACTCAAACATTGTAGAAGAATACAAGGAAGAGGTGTTTTCTAGTGAGCACTGATCACTACATTATCCAGGTTGTTGAGCCGAGGACAAAGTATGCACCAGAGCTTGGGTACGAAATTACATCTAAGATTGCCAAGGCTTATGCTGATGCACTACAGGAAAACAACTTAGATCTCTCTGTATACCGGTTTGGCACCTATGAGGAGATTCAAGATAATTTGAAGAAGGCACCTTCTAAGGAACCTAAGAAGTTTTATGTGAAACACACTCCAACTCCTAGGAAAAGGAAGTCAGTTGCTAAAGAACCAAAGGTTCAAAGGAAGAAGACACAACCAACGTCCACCGAACCGTCACAAGGTGAGGAAATGGAGGAAACAGAAATAGAAGAAAATACCACTTATCTCAGAAAGAGAAAGACCGGGAAATCGGTAAAGGAGGATGCACCAAAAGGAAGGAAAACAACCATAGATGAAGTGGTTGAAGGAATAAAGGAAATAGGTGGATTGGGTGCAGTCGAAAGAAGATATGAGCTTGGTAATGAAGAAGATAAGAGAAAGCTAGAAGAAGCTATAGTTTACTGTCTTCACAAGTTCAAGTTAACACCCACTGGACTTCACAAAACAATACCTGAAGATCTACAAGAGATAAGTGAAGGTAGATGGAAATCTTCCTTAGATAATTAAATAGAACTGAGGATAAGGGCTCTATTGGAAGTCCATAATCATCTTAGCTTGCAAGAGGCAACTAATCAAGCTGACCTGTTCAAACAGAGTTTCAATATCAGGAAAAAAATTGGTCAGGTCTTGATTGGAGAAGTGGACAAAGTTCATGATGAAGGGGTTGCCATATGGTCAACTGTTCTGAAGCAGCAACATGAAGCTAAAGCTAAATGCCAAAAGACCACAGTGCCACTTGTAAAAGACACTAGAAAAGGAAAGGGCATACTGGGAGTAGAGACTCTGGTCCAAGCGAAGCCTGCAACAGAACCAATCATTGTGGACATAACTGGAGATACAGGTGGTGATCTCACTCCACCGACCCTCCTTGCTTCTCTAGAAAAAGGTAAAGATTGAACCTTAACTATAGATAACAGTAGATGAAATTATGGATTTCGGTGAAGTGTCAAATGTTGCAAAGTGGTTCAGTGTTTTGGGCAATGACGATAAGGAGAAAATTGAGATTGCTCTGTTAGAAACCTTTCTAGATTTCAACAGAAATCCTGGGGACTACAGGCCCCACTTTCCTGCAGAATTGAAAAGAGGCTAATGACCAAATGGAGAACTGGTCTAGCTCAATATAGTAAAATCATAAGGGAAACTTTGGCAAAAGTTAAACCATATCTTGATGATGAGTCAATAAAAATTATGTTGGAAGCTGTGTCACTCAACTTGGATACAAGGGACAGGGTGGCCAAAATCATTAATGGTCAAGATAAAGATGTGTATGAAGATTCACTAGAATTTTGGTAGAAATATGACTTCAACACTCTCAAGCCTACATGTCCACAGGACATCTAACAAGATGAACCAAAAAAGGAGATGGTTCCACTTGAACAGTTCACAACTGGTGAACAAGGAACAACTGGTGAAAAGGAAGTAACTGGTGAACAGTTCACAGCTAGTGAACAGGTTAACCTAGGTGAAGAGGTTCAAACAGGTGTACAAGATACATCTATGAGACCAACGGAACAAGAATTGGGGGAGTCATCAGCTAAGATGACTACAGACAAAGAAAAAGAAAAAGTAGAAACTATTTTAAATGATCAACAGGTTCCCGAAGAACAACAAGTACATCCAGAACAAGAGGTGCGTCCAGAGGAGGCACTACATCAAGACATGCCTCAACAACAGGAGTTGCCTATTATAGAGGAAGAGGAGAAGTCTGTTGAAGAAGAACCTGCACAGGAAATAAGGCAGAAGGAACCGGTAGATGTTCTGAGTGCTTCAACATCAAAGAGAAAGCTATCTTTTGCAATAGATTCTAAATCGAAAAGAGGCAAAGTTAGCCCATCTCAAGCTAGTGACACTGTAGTTGACATAAGAAAAATGTCGACAAGGCAGTTGAAGGAGCTTACTAAGAGGAAACAGGATATGGTTCTCACTAGTGTAAAGAATATCTTGTACAATTTTGTACCAGATGCTGATATAGATGAAGACGAACCTGTGATTGATCAATTAGAGGTACTGGCACAAGCGATTGGGGAAGATGTCACTGACCCAAAAACAGTTGCTATTGATCATTATGAGAAGAAAAGGATAAATATTTTTCATAGATAGGTTGAAGAACTTAAAGCCACTGTGACTACAAGAATCAGAGAGCTACAACGAGTACAAGAAGCTGGAAGGTTGATCACAAGAACTTCTAACTTTGAAGACTTTGTGAAGGACATAATCAAGAGAACAAAAAGGACAACAGAAGAGATAAATGAATTAACATCAAAATTTGATGCTAAGACCTCTTCTGCAACAGAGTACAGCCGAGAGCTAACAAGTCTAGCTCTCACTTTGAGGAAGGCGTCAGAAGAAAACACAAAAAAATCCAAGATCTTATTGGATTTCAGTTGTTCATTGCGCCCACATTTGATCTGATGCAAAAAATGGCAATTAATACAGAAAGACTTCTCAGTGAACCTGATTACAAGACAGTAGAAGACATGGAAAATCTCATTGTCTCACTGCAAGCTACAAAGAACACTTTAGATCATGTAGCAGGTATCTGGAAACCATTCTTAGACTTTGCAAAGAAGATCTATAAAGATATCTTCAACAAGTTACAAATATGAAGGTCAAACACCCTTTGTCACTTGGAGGCAAAAAGGGGAAGATATAAGTGCAGAGAAAAGAGAAGAGAAGCTACAGGAAAAATGACAGATAGCAGTAACAGTGTGTTGTGACTCATTCAAAAATATGTTACAAGTAGACGAGCAGATCTACAGGGGAAGTCTACAGGTGATGTGTTGATATGTTTTGCCACCAATGCCAAAGGGGAAGATTGTTGACATAAAGTTAGTTGTCATTGGTAAAGTCATTGGCAAACATCAATCCCACCAGAACACTGGTACATCACACCCGTATTCATGATAGTGTAATAATTGTGAACCGGGTAGAATGAGCAAGAAAGAAGTGTACCTTAACCGGTCATGCTTATACCTGTCCAAGTTTTGTCCAACCGGTCTTGGCAAACACACAGGGTACAAATGACTAACCAGATACAAATCACACAACGGTTAAGTGCATGATAATCCAAACCGGATTATGCGGAGCATTTTTTAAGTGGAATTGGAGTTAGCTTTGTTTTCCTGCGAGTGTTTCGAGGAAAACTAAAGATCAGTTTGCAAGATTTTTGATCAAGGGTTTTGCATGCGTGATTTTTGGGAGAGTATACATCTTGGCGGAACTATTAGATGTATTTTTAATAAGATAATTTCTTATAAATACAGGTCGTAAGACATGAGAATTGTGTTGTTGAAAATCAAGAGCATAGAGCAAAAGAGAGCAGGAGAGCAAAATCTTCTGAGAGGAATCACAGTCACAAAAGGTGAAAGGGAGAGAAAGATTCAACAACCAAGCAGAAAAAAGGGTGAATAGGTATGATCTGAATCAACAGATATAGTGTCATCATAAGATTATTGCTTTTGTTGTGAAGCATATTTAAATCCCTCAATCAGGGTGAACCCTAACAGGTTCTATTGTATAAATCCCTTTACCGGGTAACATCTTTGTTGGTGTTTTAAGTCCTCTGATAAGGCGACTCCTAACAGGGTCAAGATCCTAACAGGTCTTCTATCAAATCCCTTAACCGGGTAGCACTCTAACCAGTGCTTTGTAAGCCTCTAACAGGGCAACTTTATTACTACAGTAGTGGAGTTTCGTGGGTTTTGTCTCACCGTTGGTTTTTTCCTTCTAACCAAGGGTTTCCATGTATAAATGTTGTGTTGACTTGTGCATTTAATTTATGTTTATGATTGTCATAATATTCTTTTGATTTATGTATTAACAAGAATATTTGATTGCGTAAAAGAAGATTAGAAATTGAATTTACTGATTCAGCCCCCCTCTCAGTAATCGGTTAGGAACAACAAATAACTGTACTCCCGTGTTTCTGGGTAAGTATGCTATTGATGCAGAGTTGAGTTTTAATACATTAGAAATAAATAGGGGTCTTGATATGACCTAATCACACATCGCCCACTTACGATGGGACCCCTGTCTTTTTGTTGGCTTGGCCCCTCTTGTTTTGGCTTTCTCGGTAGCTCTGGTAGCGGTCCTCTAAGGTTCCTTATGTACTAGCTAAGAGGTGGTAAGTTTTGATTTGGTCCTGAGTTAAATTTTGTCTCTTGCATTTTCACAATCCCAATTTTGAATGCTCTCTTGACTCATGATTATGAAATAATTTGGTGATTTTGAATCCTTTGAAAGTAACCCATCAAAATTTCAAGTCTTTGTGAAGCCTCTATATTAGCATTTTGACTTGTTGATGAACTCAGAGAAGACAATCCTCAAGAGTAATGTAAAGGGGATACTAAATATGTAAGAGGAATGACAAAGGATGCAAATGGTGCCCAAAGGTGAACGTGAAAGTCATTAACTTTGAAAATTAGAAAAGCTCTTGATGTAACATTTTCCAAAGAATGAGGTTTCAAAAGTTTGGTCAAGTCTTCTTGTCATTTGAGGTTTTGGTTTCTTGAGCACCTCCGAGTTCGTAGCTGTGAATTTGAGTGGAATATTAAGTTGAAGACTTGATTCATAATTTTCAATTGTTTGTAAAATCCTATTAAGGGATTGGCCAAGAATGACTGGACAAGAAGGAGATAATGCAAGTTGTTTTATTATGGGAGGAGATGTTCGAAGGACATTTAATGCATTTTTTAGGGAAAGTCCCTTCAAATGCTAATATTAAAGGATTCACATCGACCATTATATTGAATCCATGCCCAAGGTCAAGGAAAAGTTTAAAAGATCACACCCAGGCACATTTTCACCCAAGTCATGGAAAGTTGCAAATGAAAAAATCCGCAACACCTCTTCATGTGCGCTCAAGCACAAAGGAGAGTGCAAAAAACGATGAAGTCAAGGAATTTGTTCCAAACTAACAAAATCCTTCACTTGCTCATAACCCCGCTCTGGCATCCTCTCGGGTGCAAAACCATGGTAGTGGTGGAATAATGCAAAAGTAAAAAAATCCTTCACTACACCAAAATTCTGCTTGGGCGCAAAATGAGATAAGTCATGAAATTTTTGTGAAAGGTGGAATAATCCACAATCCCCACAAATTCTTGTTCGTGCTAGAAGATTTGCCAGGGATCTCAGGGCTTGATAACCATGATTAATATGCCCTCCCAAACACTTCAAGGCTAAAGATTGAAAGCAAATTCGTCATTAATCTTCATTGATGCCTGTGAGTGGTGCTTGATATGTTCAAGATAAGAAAGAATTAATAACATTGCTGATACAATAGCCCGTGTTTAGAAAGGAATCTAGCTTGCTGATAAAAATCTGTCAGGTTTCTATGCTGGAGGACAACATGCACTTGGGCGCATATTTTCATTACCAAAGGAATTGTCAAACAAGAAAAATCCACTACCCCAATCAAATTGCGCCCCTGCGCATTTTTCATCATGTTGTGGAATGTTTCAAAGTGAAAAAGTCCGCCTGTGCTCCATATTCGCGCTCAAGCGCAATTTTCACAAAGTCATGGAATGTTGAAAAGGTGAAATATTCCTCACAATACTCAATTCGTGCCTAGGCGCATTCTAAGCTAAGTCACGGAATATGAAGACCTACCCAACGTGACTCAACCATAATCAAGGACTGTATCTCCTTTCATTTTGCCCAAAAATGTGCTTTCCGCAAGTCAGGCACGATTTCTATCAAGTGGAGGAATGCTCAAAATAAAGAAATTGTGTTCATCTCTACCGCACGAGAAGAAAAGAAAGACGTGGTGAGGGAATTTTAATAAGTGTAAAATCCTTTGACCAAACACGAAGACGGAGAGGACATAGAAGAGTGTCATAGAAAAAATCCCTCACAATACCCCCCAACAATCAAAGCAATTTCAAAGTCATTGCGGAATACAGAACAATGCAAACATCCATGGTGTAAGCCTCCAAACAGTGCTCGACGCAAAAAAAGCAAGGATGGGGGAACATTTGAGAAGTTGTCCACCGTGGGACCCCAAACAATCAAAGCGCAATTCAATGCAGGTAAAGGAGAAGTCAACAACGAAATAATCCGCCAGTAGTGACAGAATGTGCTCAAGTGCATATTAAGTATAGTCACAAAAAGTCACAAAAAAGGAGAAAATCCGCAAGAGGATAAAAAATACGCTCTAGCTCATAATTAGCTTGGTCAAGGGAACTTCGACTTGGAGAATAATCCACGGAAAGGGGGATTATTTGCACGTAAGGTTCTATTTTTATTAAAATAAAGGAACTTTTGTGGTGTACCAAAGGTATGTGCCTGTGGATTGTGAATTTTCTGGTGACTAAGGTTTTCCTTGGGTATTGTTGCATGCTCATTATCACAAGAGAAATTAATGGAAAATCAAGACTTCCTCTACTGTGGTCTAAACGCATTCATCATGAGAAAATACAAATGCCAAAAATTTCTATAATGTTTGAATCCTTCGACGACAAGTTTGTGCTCAAGAGGAGATTATTAGAAAACGAAAAAGTTGGCCAAATATTTAGAAGACCAAGGAGTGTGCTAGAGTTGTGCATTTTGTTGGGGGTTTGAATTCGGTCAAATCTTGGAACTTGAGGAATGTGTTCAAGTCGCAATGGAAAGTATTGAAAACACATTAAGAAATTATGGTCAAAAGATTTTAAATTTAAAACAAATCCATTTCAGAATTAAATATTAAATTTTATATTTAATATTTAATTAATAAACTTTTGGATTTAATCAAGTCAAAAATTGGCAAATTTGTGAAGTTCAAAATTCAATTTAAGGTCGAATTGAAAATCAATTAAATATTAAATTTAACAATTCAGAAATTGACAATTTGGAACACGAGTCAATTTTGAATTTAAAAAGCATTGGAATTGAAGATAAATCAATTATCGGACCTAAATGGACAATTAATTAAATATAAAATTTTAAATTTAATATTTGATTATTAAAATCGAGAAAACTGGAGAATACAAGACAAATCTCCTTTTGGGGAATTATTTTGCTGAGAGCTCAAAATCCGTCCTGTTCATCTGCACCCTTGACAAAAATGTCCCTAACGGAAAGAAGATGAAAGCGCACGAATTTGAAGAGAGGGAGGCAAAGTGATTTTGTAGAGATGAAGTTGCTCTTTGAAGAGAGAAAAAGTTTTATGTCGAGGATTCCATGAGTTTAAATTTTGTGATTCTTGTGTCAATCATTTTGTTTTGCAGGAGGGAGGATTTTCAGTTCAATATGTTTGAGAAGGACATTCAAATGAGAGTTCTAGTTCCAAATGCTTGAGGAAGACTTTCAGGTTTAAGTGATCCAATTCAAGGCTCAGAGAACAAAGTTCGAGTATAAAAGAATAAGGAAGAGTGCGACACCTTGAAGTCCCTCTGGAAAATCTAAAGATCCCAAGCAAGGAGGAAGAGTTTCAATTTCAACGTGGAAGTCATTCGAATTTCAAGCAACCTAGTGTAAAGCATTCAAATTCAGGACTTTACAAGATCAAAGTTCAATTAAAAAATCTAGGAGCATGGTTGAGGAAGTTCTAAAATGACATAATCATCAACGAGGGAATTCAATCTATTTTTAGGAAGATAAATTTCCAAGCAAGCACATGGGTGGAGGAAAATGTTTGAGGAGAGATAATATCAAAAGATGTAATCAAAGTTGGATCTGGGTCACAAAACAATGCAAAGACGGGAACCTACATGGCACTCATCATGCTGACATGACATCCAGTTATCTTCACTGGCTAGTCAAAGATTTCTAGGTCAAACTTCATAGCATTTAAGGAACAAAATCAAGTACATGCTATTCTTGACAAAAGGAGCATTTAATGCATCATGGGCATTTATTTTCCCCCACTCTCTTCTTGGATAGACATGCATGGTAGAAATTTATTACCCACCAAGGTAGTGGATTCCTTTTGGTTGGTCGAATTTGACCCATGCTTTAGTGTAGATTCCTTTATGTTTGCCCTGACCCTAATTAGGGCCGAGGTGGCAAAATCTAGGCCATCGATTATTGTTTTGATCTGGGCCACTTGTTGTAATTGGGGACCTATATTAAGGCCTCACTTCTCATTTGTAAGGGAGCAAATTTTGAGATTTTTGTTAAGGGCTATTGAGACAATAAATTTTCATTGAAGTTTGGTGATTATTTGATGTGTCTTGAAGCTTGCTTGGTTTCATAATTCCCTCATTTAGATTAGATTGTTAGATAAAGTGTTGTGTTTGCAATGGAAAATATGATGATGTGTTGATGAATTCCCTTTGGTTCATACTTTTGACGGTTTACTGATTGTAAGTTATTGTGCAAAGTTAGCCTGAACCCCATATCTGCATATGCTTAACTTCTATCATTTGTGTACATTGTTCTTCCTAGTAGTGTCCATGGTGGTATGAAAATCTCTTGCATAACCTTCGAAGATTGCACTAGTTCACGCATAGTTGTAGTTTAACTTGGCAAAGCGGAACTCAGTTATTCGGAATTTGTCCATCAGAATCCTATCTGTTGCTATCATTACCCTTAGGAGTAGAATATAATTTCTGAACCCTAATCCCTTTTAATTTCTGCATATCTCGTGAAAACCAAAAAGTGTTTCATTGCAAATCTTTCGATAGCTCCCATCGAGCACAATTTGAAATCTATTAATGAAATGAAAATGTAAGACCCCCTTTTGATATTCAGCAAATCACATCAACCACCGAGCTTATCCACAGTCAAGACCTGACATAAAAGGAACCTTGGAGTCATCGTATAATCTTCTCGCAATCTTAGCATACATGAGACTTTGTTCAAGAGAGGATAAGATACCTCGGTATTTTGTTCTACTGTTTGGTGAGTCATAAAACACCCATCAACAGGTCCCTAATAACTTAAGTTTCAAAATATATATGATCCAAATGACTTTTAATGTAGCTGGACAGTCCTGTATGCTAATCCTAGATGATGTTTGATATAACTGAACAGGCTTGTAAGTTGATTACTGAGATTGAGGATAAACTCATCTTATTGTCCACTCTATTAATTCTGGCAGTTACTCTTATAAAACTGCAATGTCAGAAGTACAACCATTGCCATAGATTGACTGGAATGGATAAGCCATCTGCCTAAAGCACTGCAAAATTATCCTTAAGTGATGTTTTGAAATAAAAATAGATGTTTTGGGACTTGTTTTGGGGGATTTTACATTGAGTAATGACATGTCTTTAAACATTTATAACACCAAGTGTCTTATGTAAGACATAAGGTATTTATTGCATCTGAACTCAATAGATGAGAGGGATCTGGGTGCATAGAATCCATAGAAGATTAAAAAACTATTTCTTCCTCAAATAGAAAGCTAGAACTTAGAAGTGAAGGAAAGATTAACGAAAACCCGATTTTTTCATTCAAAGAAGTTTTTGTCTTTCATCCACATTTTTTCAAACTTGAATGCACACTTGAATGGTTTCTTTTCTTCTAATGTGTGTTGTACCAAAAAATGGTCTAATCCTGTAGTTGTTAGTGTTTTTGAGCTTAATGTTTTTGTGAATCATGTTAGATCTCCCTTGAAGAAAAACCTATCTAGTTTTTATGCTATATGACTAAATCCCCTTCCCCTGTTATTCCATATGAAGGTACCATTTTCTGTGATTAGTACCATTTTTCACCATGTTTCCACTCATTCAAAGAAGTTTTTGTCTTTCATCCACATTTTTTCTGCAAAATTATCCTTAAGTGATGTTTTGAAATAAAAATAGATGTTTTGGGACTTGTTTTGGGGGATTTTACATTGAGTAATGACATGTCTTTAAACATTTATAACACCAAGTGTCTTATGTAAGACATAAGGTATTTATTGCATCTGAACTCAATAGATGAGAGGGATCTGGGTGCATAGAATCCATAGAAGATTAAAAAACTATTTCTTCCTCAAATAGAAAGCTAGAACTTAGAAGTGAAGGAAAGATTAACGAAAACCCGATTTTTTCATTCAAAGAAGTTTTTGTCTTTCATCCACATTTTTTCAAACTTGAATGCACACTTGAATGGTTTCTTTTCTTCTAATGTGTGTTGTACCAAAAAATGGTCTAATCCTGTAGTTGTTAGTGTTTTTGAGCTTAATGTTTTTGTGAATCATGTTAGATCTCCCTTGAAGAAAAACCTATCTAGTTTTTATGCTATATGACTAAATCCCCTTCCCCTGTTATTCCATATGAAGGTACCATTTTCTGTGATTAGTACCATTTTTCACCATGTTTCCACTCATTCAAAGAAGTTTTTGTCTTTCATCCACATTTTTTCAAACTTGAATGCACACTTGAATGGTTTCTTTTCTTCTAATGTGTGTTGTACCAAAAAATGGTCTAATCCTGTAGTTGTTAGTGTTTTTGAGCTTAATGTTTTTGTGAATCATGTTAGATCTCCCTTGAAGAAAAACCTATCTAGTTTTTATGCTATATGACTAAATCCCCTTCCCCTGTTATTCCATATGAAGGTACAATAATTAATAACATGCCAACATGTAGAAAGTGTTATATAACTTCCAACAGTGAAACATCTAGAACATTTTGCCTATGAGCCAACCAGAATACTGAGGCCTCTTCATACGTGCTCTGAATTGGAGAGGAGCTCATCCAGTTTGATTATAGGATGATTAGAGATATTGGAACTGAAATTTGGAAAATAACGTAATATCTTTTATTTGTTTAGTTATGACAATTCGTAAGGATACTCTAGGAGTCAAGCTTTCTTTGTAGTTGGGAGATTTTGACTTTTTTAGTTAGGCATAGTTGAAAAAATGTTCTCTATATCAGGGTTTGGGGGAATTGCAGACTCTTAGCTTGTTGTTTTGAAAGCAGAGATGCTCTTGTCACTGTTGTCTGTAGAGGGCCTTTCAAATGTATAACCCTCTATACCCACTTTTACTTCTTGATATAATATAAGGTGCCTGGTTTTAAAAAATATGGTTATCTTTTGGAGCATATTTATGAAGACTTATCACCATGCACTTGCTAGATCTCTCTATTGTCTGTTTTGAATGCTAAGTATGCAACTGCAAGTATCAAAATTATCCTGAAAAGTAGTTATAATTCCTCGAACTCTGAACTTGTAAGCTAAAACGGATGATGCTGATTTACAGAAGGGTCTTGAGGATCAGGGATCTACATGATATAACACGGATTTCAACAATGAAGCACCAGTGAATGTTAAAATAAAACCAGGTGCCCTCTAGAGTCATTTTCTAAATCAAACTTATCATCCAATTCAGTGTGAAAGATTTCCCAATATTTATTCTTGATGTGGTAGTTTTATTTCACCACATGTTTTAAGATCATTGCAACTTTCGCTTCTGCATTGCCCAAGATTCCAACAACACATTCTATATCCCTGTTTAACATTATCATATGAAAACTGACACAGATGTCTAATGTTTCTTTACCTTGAATTCAACAACTGGAGAACCCTGTTAATTTATGATGTGATCTGGCCTTAACATTTCCTAATTGTCATGGAGTCTCAATTCAAGTAGAGTATCCTCTTTGTTGCTCAATGGATATCCCTATTTTCTGTTATGTTTTCTTTTCCCAATCCATAACCTCTGTTGCTACATTTTTGCCAACTAAACTCCTTGGTGCCTCCAATTATTCTTCACTACCCTTGTGAAGCATGTCCTAGTTCACATGATCAAATCCACTGTCACTGTAAAATGAGCCAATTTCAACTGATTTTTATAAATTTTAGATTGTGAATGCTTCTATTTGATAACTAAATTTCTTTGCTAGAGATCAGGAACATATCCATATCCATGATTATTTTGAACAACTCATTTTATTGTGTATCTTGTTGGTGTGTTGGATGTTGTATCGTGGCTTGTGGTTGTGCTTAAATCTATTGTTTTTTGGGCTAGCTTCTCACATTTTCTCATCTATGCTACACGTACCTTGTCCAAATGTAAGGCATTGATAAAATGATTTCTTTTCATGTTATATGTTGAGTGAATCAATTGAATTTCCCAATATATTGACATACTAAAAAATGTTGTCATTTTTCAGGCAAGTATGTCAATGGAACTGTACTTGTTGTTGATGGAGGACTGTGGCTTAGTCACCCTCGATTTCTGCCAAGAGAAACTATCAAATCCATCTCCAGAGTTGTTGAGACCAAGTCTAGAGCCACGGACTATACTCCTAAAAGCAAGTTATAATACAATGAGGATTTGTTTACTCTTTAAACTATGATACCAAGCTGTATCTCCCTCTTTTAAAGAGATCCGCTACCATTACTATTGTGATTTCCATTACTATTGTGATTTTTTAAATTCAACTAATCGTATTCCATTTGCTAGGAAAACTAAAAGGGAACAACTATGTTGATCTGTATAATTAATTAGCTCGAAAAAAGGTCAAGTTGAAATCTTCTTTCCCATCATGTTTACAAGCTTTACAAAATGAATTCCACTTTGGTTTCAAAGTTAGTGATAAGGTCCTTTACTTAATTTCCCCTAAGCACCATATTTTTCTTTATTCATTTTACATGACACGATTCCCTTTCTGTTCTAGTAGCATGCTATAATGATTTCTACATTATATATTTATGGCAAGCAAGAATAGATATCAATGACCTGTCATGACTCATAATAGTGTTGGCCCTGGATGTTATCAGGCTGTAGCTATTTCTGTAGGATATCATACTTATTATATTTTTGTTTGGTAATGGTTAATGCTAGGAGAAGCTTCCAGAATGATTGTGTACACTATGTTTTGTATAAATTGATACTTTGAACCACATATTTTGGTTCGTCATAACAATTATGGGTGCCCAAATCTGTTTTCTAATTAATCTTCCTGATGATGAACTGTAATCTATGGTTCAAAATGCTAACTTCTCTAAAACCTGGTGTACACAATTAATCCCTGAGCATTTCTGTCAACGTTATGGATTGATTGTACACACTAACATCTTTAATTCTTAAAGTGCTAATGTCCATCATTCGTGGCTTGCCTTTATGGATACTAGAATATTTGATGAACTTGTAAAGTCCAAACAAAATGGTTAACAAGATTGAACTATTCGTCTCTTCCAAACATTGCATTGAGTCACTTTTAGGCTCAAAGAGGGAAACCTTTCAATCTCATTCAATCCCAATTTAAGTTTCCTACAGTTGATATGCAACCAACAAAAATGGAAAATGTTTGATTTTACAGCATAGTTACTTGCAGAGTCATAACCTAATCCCTGTTATTCATCTCCTTTTGGGAGACGCATATGATATCTATAGACAACATGGAACTCAAGCTGATTTCTCACGAAATGTCTCTTAAAAACCAGGAATCTCCTATAGAAGATTCTCAAATGTCATGATATTCTTGATTTCCTTTGCACTAGTTATTGTTTGAGAATAGAATCGAAAATGGTAATAACAATAAGAGGAGTTAAGATGGTGTAAATAATTTTAATTTACTTAAGTGCTAGAGAGCTTTACTTAATGTAATTAGCTTCTGGTACTCAACTATAGAATTCTCTGATTTTTGTTCGCAACTATGTTTTATATAACAAAACATAAAACAAATGAATTGTCTATAGCTATTAGCTTTTGCGAAATAGCCTGAGATTATTTACATTGTTAAGGCATTCAAGATTATATATCCATTATTAATTATATAGGTTAAGGCAGTTGCATACAATAAAACGTGCCAGCAGATATTGAATAATTACTTTGAACTGTCTCAGACACGTTGATCTCTAAGCCATGGATTAAAGTTACTTATCAGTGATCTTATGGAGAGTACGGTTTTGATTTAACTACCGTTCCAATGTTGCTTTTGTTAACGTTTAATCTTCCAAGCAAACACAATTTGGTTGTGTACAGCTTTTTAAAATTCTCATTTTCAGTTTTTCCTTTTGGCAGTTAAACTGTTTTCTTACTGTCAATAAATATGAATTTATTTTTCTTTTTAAATCAATACAGTTTTATGCCATTTCTATTCTATTCATAAATCATGGCCTGACAGTGGTACCAGAGAACAAGCTATCTTTCTCTGTTCTTCTCTTGTTTATAAATTAACAAAGGAGAATACTTCTGCGAGAACGGAAGGCAGCTGAAAGGAGAAGAAGAGTAATCCTTTTCTTTTTTGTGCAAGAAAATTCTAACGGGGTTTAGGTAAGTCATTTGAGTAGGGGCAGGCATAGGGGGTTGGATGGGGGGCTAGGTAAGTCATTTGAAACAACCTTCATTGGATCTACATACAGATTCTCTAACTTAAGATGTCCTAGCTTAGGTTGCCCCATTTCTAGATCTTCCAAAAGAGATGACCTCTAACGAATGATTTTCAGTATTTAGATGAACGTGGGATTTCAAAACAATTAGCCAATGATGGAGCTTTTATTTTATAATTTGCGGCACCTTTGGTCGAACCTAAATCTTCACAAAAATGGGCAAAACAATTCAAACCAACACTTAAAGATTTGAGACATGATGAAATTGGTATGTTAGGAACAAAAAGTTCTTGCAAAGCAAGGCATCGGGTTAAATCTTGTAATTGACGGTGATTTGGAGCCAGTTGATGAACTCTGATGTAGGAGCATTGAGGGGTGTAGGGCAATTCTACATCTCCAAAGAAAAAAGAAGTGTTATTTTTATTTTCTATTTTTAAAGGTGATTAAGAATAAATGCAAGTATCCATAGGTCTCCATGTACCTAAGAAAGTGTTCAAAATGACATAAGAGGTTGAAAATATTTGATATTTGTGGCCTATGTGTAAAGGCAATAACATTTTTCACTAAGGGACACCTTTTTCTATCATCTATAATGCTAAAATCATGGAAATACCCTTCTTGACATGGGAACATGGAAGGGGAAGAGTCGTATACTCATATTTATTGAATAGTCACATAAAAATGGGAATAGACACCTTTTCAAGAACCCACTTGGGAAAATTGAAAAGACATCTCTTTAGGTGGCCTCTTGAGGAAGTTGAAAGGCCATCTATTGGTTATGTGTTGCTTTCATTCATAGCCATGTTTTGTTTATCAAGAGGGGGAGCTGGAATTGTAAGAGACACAAGGATTCTATTAAAGGGAAACTTAGGCTAGAGGGTACTTATTTGGAGTAGAGTTCTTTTTTTTCATAGATATAGAGCGGTAATTAGGAGTTTAGAAGAATAGAGTGCCTAGTGATGCATAGAGGTCTAATTTTTGATTTGGAGCCTGATGGAGAGCAAGAGTCAGTTGATATAGAGATTGAGAAGTTTGAACACTTGTTTAATGCAACGATGGAGAAAGTTATATTGGCGGTGACTAAAGAGGATGAAGATGTAAGTGGAATGCATATGATAAAGATGAAAATAAAGAGGATGTTGGGATGGCGAAAGAAAATAAGGTAAAATAGAAAAACATGAGTTTAGTTTGCCTTTGTTTACAAGGTTGCAAATAGGATTGAGAGCAATTGTAATTTGCATATGGGTGTTGAGTGTTTGCATGTAGACCATGTTAAGGATGCTACACGATATTGGTGGAGGTGGTTGGTTTGCAGTGGACAAGATTCCATGAAGTAGAGGAGAGTAGAGAGTATTTCGAGGAGAAGAAGAGAAAACCTTTGGCAGAGGAGGACAATCTACAATGGACACAAGTCTATAAGAAGGAAGGGGAGAAGAGAGTTATTGGTCACAGAGGTCAGGATGTAGTGGGCATTAGTCCACAAGAGGGAAGAGGAGAAGAGGACACACTTGGTGGAGGAGGCCGACAAGAGTCTCAGCTAAGTGTTGTAAGAGGACGAAAAAGAGGCATTTTCATGTATCTGATGTAGTGATGGAGTTTGTTACAAGGGTAATCCTATTACCAAACTCACTTTGTGAATCCTACTCACAAAAACTTTCTTGCCTTGAGTGCCTAATGCGGGAACATCTAGGGATGTAGGGAAACCTTGCATCTCCAAACATAAAAAATAAAAAAAATTGTTATTTTTATTTTGTATGAAGGTTAGGTGATTAAAAATAAATGTAAGCATCTATAGGGCTCCATGTACTTAAGAAAGTGTCCAAAATGACATAGGAGGTTGAAAATATTTGATATTTGTGGACTATGTGTAAAGACAATTGTATTTTTTTAACAAGGGACGAGGAATTAGAATTGTATCATAGAAAAATACCTTTCTTGACGTGGCAACAAGGAATTAGAATTGTTATGTATTCATATTTATTGAATGGGCTCATAAAAATGGGAAAAGACAACTTTACAGGGACCCACTTGGGAAAATTGAAAAGACATGTCTTTAGATGGCATCCTGGGGATTGAAAGGTCATCGATTGGCTATGCGTTGCTTTTATTGATAGCCACATGTTGTATCAAGAGGAGTGAGATTTCCAAGAGACACAAGGATTATATAAAAGAGAAATTTAGGCTATAGGTTATTCATTCGTAGTTGAGTTCTTCTCTTCATAGATAAAGAGTAGTAGTGACTGTAGAAGAATAATTTATAGCTCCATCTTACAAATTTGTAAAGCCTAAGTGGCTAATATTTTTTAATTGAAGAATACGTATTTCATTTTATTGAAATAGAAGAACATCCATGAATTTTCATATCATTGAGAAATATAAGCGAATGTATTTTGAGTGTGTTAAGGGAGTCCCTTGCATGAAACTCAATATCACAATGGTCTCATAATAAACTTCCTATACAGAAGCTAAGCATAATTTAGTGTGGAGGCAAGCTATGCTAAATGAGTATGATGCCCTTTTAAGAAATGGCACTGCAAGTGTAGTAGACTGAGATGGAACAAATTAAGTTCTTTAATTTGGAAATCTAAAGCTGATGTTCAAGTTTAGTTGACGACTTAGATGTTGACTTGGTCTTCGAGAACTGCTCTTGTTAAATTCTCCCCATGTAGACCTTCAAGCACACCATCCTTAAGCATCTCTGAAGGTTTCGATATTTAGCTGCCTTCTCTTGCACTTTCCATTGGCTCCAATCAGTGGTCGTTGGTCGTGATTATATTGCGAACTTCTCTTTATAGACCATTATTCTTCAATCGTTTTTCTGAGGCCAATTCTGATTTCAAGAAAGGTTTACATAATTTGCAGGTTAAACTCAGAACGTTTTGAGGCTAATTTTAAAATGCAAAACTTCTAGATTGGATATAGGATTGAAGAACATAGCGATCATTACAATGCACTTTGGATGATTGCTGCTTTTCTTGTAAAAGCTACAAACGATTTGGCTGAGACTGAGGATGCTTCTGTTGATTTGGAACAGTGCCTTCATCAGTATAGCAGAGACCTCGCTAATCTCTCCTACCTTATTATTGGCAGCAACTCATAATAGATCTATGAATTGACTGGTTGAAAGATTTTTTTTCCCTATTTGTGATGAACTGATTGGTGTTTGTAATGAGTCGATTCTTGATTTTGTAATTATGTTCTTAATCCAATTAAGACACAAAACAAATCTGTACATATCATAAAGATGTTCTAATTCTTTTTAATTTTTTAAAATCATTGTGGAGTGAGAAAATTGACATTTTATTATAGGTCCAATATTCAATTCTTCCTATCGCATATGCTTTTGCCCGACACGGCATGGTGTGCACCACCGCGTACACGCGTCACTACAGATCGCTATATCTACCGGTCAAATTACCCAACGATCCTTTGCCTCGAAGATATCCTGATTCGCACCCAAAAGTAACGCCTATTTGTAAAGCTGGACGATCTTCTCGTATTCTGTACGAAGCATGGAATCCGGTCATATAATGGCGGTGCCCTTCCACGGGCAGGGCCACGTCTTCCCCTGCGTCGAGCTCTGCAAGCGATTGGCCATCCGAGGCATTACTGTCAAAATTCTAGCCGACCCTTCAATTGCCCCTTCTCTGCAAATCACAGCCAAAGAAGCCCACGAATCCCTCGGGATTAATATAGGGGTCTTAGAATTGTCCCAGCCCGAGGAAGAGGAGGAAAAAAATGACGAAGCCGCGGAGCAGCAGGATCCAGATATGTTCGGAGAGCACCTTTCAAAGCCCATGGAAGCGATTCTGCAAGCACTGGATCCTCCGCCCGTCTGCATCATCGGCGACGTTATGGTGCCGTGGGCAGCAACAGTCTGCAACAAGTTAAATATTCCCCGGGTTGCATTCTTCACTTCAGGTGCGTGTTCCTTGGCATTCGAACATGCCATATGGAAACACGGCGACCTGGTAGAAGAGACCAAGGAGCCGTTTGCAGTATCTGGTTTTCCGGCCTCAATGACCGTCAGTCCCTCCGATGCCCGCCACCGTGCCCCGCCGGGTCCGCCCCCAGACGGCGGAGGAAGAGGAGGAGGCCCGCCAGGCCGCGGAAGAAGAGGAGGCCCACCGGGTCGAAGAGGAGGTCCGCCGGGTCGAAGAGGGCGCGGCCGCGGGCCGCCGCCTCCTCCACCGGGTGACCATGGTTCACACCGGAATCCGCCATGGATGAACGGTCTCAAAGAAAGCCACGGCGCTCTGGTGAACACATGCCGGGACTTGGAGTCCCCGTTTATGGAGTACGTGATAAAGGAAACCGAGAAGCCCGCTTGGGCTGTTGGCCCGCTCCTGCCGTCTTCCTTCTGGGAAGCGACACCCGAATCCGTGAAACACGACAGCTCGGTGCGCAACGCCCGCAAGAGCAACATCGACGAACAACAGTGCTCGCAATGGCTTGACGCCCAGGCGCCCCGATCTGTGATCTACGTCTCCTTCGGCAGTGAGGTGGGCCCCGAGGATAAGGAATGGACTGAGCTTGCACTTGGCTTGGAAGCCGCGGAGAAGCCCTTTATTTTGGTTCTACAGGCCGAACCCGAGGAGGAGGAAGATCAAGTCGAAGAAATCCTCCCCGAGGGATTTGAACGACGGGTCGATGGACGTGGTCTCGTGATCCGCGGATGGGCCCCTCAGCTGCTGATACTGTCTCACCCTGCGACAGGAGGGTTTTTATCGCATTGCGGGTGGAATTCGACGGTGGAGAGTCTGGGCCTCGGTGTACCCCTGTTGGCGTGGCCCATACGAGGAGATCAGCATTACAATGCTAAGCTGCTTACAGTTGAACTTGAAGCGGCGGCCATGATTGAGGTGGATCGAGATTCAGGAGCGGTGAAGAGGGACAGCGTTGTTAAAGGAATGAAAACATTGATGGAAAGTGAACAGGGGCTGAAAATGAGGGAGAAAGCCAAGTGTTTAAAGGAATTGTTGAGGTCTAGTCTGGAATCCTCTAACAGGGAATTGGACGCTTTTCTCGGCCACGTTTTACACTTGCCAAATCAACAAGTTCAGAGCGAGTGATCTCAGATATCTGAAATAATGTCGAAAGCTGGGTGAATCTGCGTCAATAGCTAAGTAGTTTTCAAAGATCATGTTTTTCCCCAGTTTTCAAAGACCATAGGTATTGGATAGACAAAATTTGTACAAAAAAAGAAAAGAATTAGGTAAGCTCATATTTTTGTGCTTTTAGAAGGAAAACCAGAAATATTCTACTCGCATATTTTTGTGCTTTTCAAAAAAAAAAAAATATTGATATATCATCGTATGCACATTTTGGTGAAGAACTGTATGCAACGTCATAATATGCAACGAGGGAGAATATTCGCACGCTTGAGGGGTCACCTCAATTAGTTTGTATTGGATTGTTGTCGGTGATTGCGTTTTATTTTTTCCTGGAAGATGAGTATGATAGTTAAAGATAAATTTTAGTTAAATAGAATAAGGCAAATATTTTTATTTTTATTTTGGTGTAGATAAGGCGTAAGAACGCTAACGTCTATTCAGCAGTTAGAATGTATATTGAATTGTTTTTGACCGTATTTAATAAATAATTTAAAAATTAAAATAATATTATTTTTATTTTAGTAAATAATAAAAAGGCCAGAGGTGCATTTTGGTTGCTGAATAGAAAATTTGTAGAGATATTAAGATTGTTGAGTTATTCAATTAAATAATATTTTAATAAAATTTTAGGAATATATATTAGAAGAAATGAAGATCTTAAATCATTGTAAAAAGCAATGTTTGTAAACATTAAAAAAAAAAGTGTAATATTTTTCAAAGTAGAGCAGATTTAGTTGCAAGTAGATTCTATCATGGAATAAATATAATATCATTCAAGCACATTTTGTAAGTGTCTAGTGTTGAATGATAAAGAATAATTTAATGCATTGATAAAGGTATAAGAAAATCTAAAAGATATGAAAGAGGAATATGTGGATTTGAAAGGGAGTGTAGAATAGAGTGGGAAAAACAATCTCTAGACTAGCAAATATGAGTATGCATATGCATATTTTGAAATAGGAAATATGAAAATTTGAATGAGAGCAAGTGTAAAAATAGAGATTTTAAAATGCTAGAGGTTAAAAGTTTTTGTCAATTACAAAAACTTTCATATTAAAATAGTCCTGCTCTAAAAATATAAACAATGCGAATTAGCAAAAATCCTCTTTTTTGCAAGGAAAAGGGCTCCTATCAAAAGCAATTTCAGATAATGGCTAGCAAATTGTCTAGTCTTGAAAGGCAAGACAATATGCAAATCTCTAGAAGCAAAGAATGCCTTCTTCAAATCTTGCCACAGGGGCGAACAAGATTCTACTAGGATTGTGGTATGGCATGACAAAACAAATCAATAATAGTGGAAACACATATGGTCCAAACCTTCAATGCAAAACATATCAAATATTCTGCAAGAAGTGAAGATGCAAAGAATTACATTAGTAAACCCTCATCCTTGAAGACTTTAGCCCAGAATGCCACAAATCACAACATGAGCTAACACAATTTTGATGAGAATACACAAGAAGGTTCCATGAATGCAACCACAAAGGAGGGAAGATAATAGAGAAAACTATATATACAGATCTCCAAGGAAATAAATAAGCACAACATTTGTAATTTGATCCAACATAATAAAACCCAAGTGGGATCATTGTAAAAACATGGTATATTTGCAAAATGGAGCGGCTCTGGGCAAACATCAAGCAACATTGTGAAATGGTGGAATTGGGGTTTCTTGGGCCAGGTAAGTATTTCTATCATAGTAGGAAATTTTTATTTATTGATTGTAAAAAGGGATCTATTAAAAAGGAAATTCTATATGGGGATTCATTAGTTTACAAAGGATTCAACTTTCATTGTATAGACTGGCAACCAAACTTTAACCCTAACAATTATAAACCTAAGAAACATCTAAAATGGGTTAAAATTGGCAATTTGCGGGCATGATACCTTTATATAGAAACCCTAGAAGCAATAGGTAATGTGATAGGCTCCTTCATAGGGGTAAATTTTTTTAAAACCAATAACAGAGGAGAAGTAAAAACCCTGGTAGAAGTGGACACTAATAAAAAAAAATTTGGAACCCCTAGAGATAATATAGAAATAAGGGGATTGGAGACTCAACCAAAATTTTACTATGGTCGCATTTATGACAGTGTTAAAAACAAAAAAATCACACCAATAGAAACAATAATCATGCCGAAGAACAACACCCCAACGATGCAAATGATCAACATTACTTTCAATAATGAGTTAGGGGGCTTCATGATAGAAACCCTATATTCACAACTCATCAAGGAGGATAGTAAAATTTCATCCAGATCTTAGGAAGATGTAATGAAAACCATTCCAACAAACAAAGAGATTCTAAGCTAACTATTATTTTAAAGAACAATTGACTATCATAGATGAGGTTTACAAAATAAAATAAAAAAGGCAGAGACAATAAAAAAAGAGGAAGTTACCAAGAAAAAGGAAGATGGCATAAACTACCTGGAGGAGGGAGAAATACAGGAGAATGTAGAAGAAGAACTAACCCCAATGGAACTAGAAGCTATCTATGACATAATGGGTTTAAATTTACCATTGTTAACAGAAGACGAGGCAGGGAAGGAAAAAAACATAGACATAGAACAAGAAAAGAAAAATGGTGTTAAAGAGATATTAGAACTAGAAGCTATGAAAAATAAAGAAACAAAATCACTTTTTGGACAAAAAGGAAGCAAGACAGAGGAAATCAAACTAGGGTTGGATAAGAACTCCCCAAGCAAAAATACACTGAGTATGGTAAGGAAGCTAAGTAAAGAGGCAAAAAATCACTAAATGAGCTAAGAAAAATTGTAGGGGCAATAGACGATCATACTAAAATCACATCACTCATACACTTAGGGGAGGGGAAGGTCCTTCCCAAGGGGAAATGAAGTTGATAGTATGGAGTGGTAGGGGCATTAATGCCCCTAACAAGCAACACTTAATTAAGCACAATATCACAAACTTTCAATAAAAAAAAATCATGATTCAGAAAACAAAGCTAAATACAAAAGAAATGAAAACCTTTAACAAGAAAATGGGATTCTGAAAAATAGAAAGTGTATCCTCAAAAGGAGTGTTAGGAGGAATCATAATAATATGGGACCCAAAGAAGGTAATTTATGAAAACATAGTCTCTAGGCAACATTGGTAGAGTAGTTGGATTATAAGTGTTAACAACACAATTAAATTCATCATAGCTAATTTGTATATGGACCACCAATGAATAGAAAAAATAAAGAGATATGGCAGAGATTTCAATGTAATAAGACATGCCTCTGATAAAAGAGGGGGGGAGTAAAACAAAATCCCAAGCCCAAAAATACTCTAGAGAATGGATTCATAATAATGATCTAATGGAACTAATCACAGAAAATGGTACCTTCATATGGAATAACAGGGGAAGGGGATTTAGTCATATAGCATAAAAACTAGATAGGTTTTTCTTCAAGGGAGATCTAACATGATTCACAAAAACATTAAGCTCAAAAACACTAACAACTACAGGATTAGACCATTTTTTGGTACAACACACATTAGAAGAAAAGAAACCATTCAAGTGTGCATTCAAGTTTGAAAAAATGTGGATGAAAGACAAAAACTTCTTTGAATGAGTGGAAACATGGTGAAAAAAGGAAAAGATCAGAATTTGTAAAATGTTATGGTTCAATTTAAAACTAAAAATAATCAAACAAAAATTAATCCAATAGACTAAAGAGCACTTCAAAAATATTTTTGGAAGAAAGGAAAAGATAGAAGAAGAAATTGTCAATCTAAATAAGTAATTAAGATTGGTATGGATTAGGATAAATATCTAAAGGAGAAAGAAATCCTTAATAAATTTACGAAGATATTCTGACAAAAGAATAAATATTTTGGAAACAAAAGTCAAGGGAAACATGGCTCCAAGAGGGAGATAGAAATTCAATATTTTTTCATAATTGTACAAAGCAGAGAAGAAACATACATAGAATCAACATATTGCTAGGAGAAAGGGGAAATATTATAGAGGATCTCAAAGAAATCTAATAAGAGATAGTTGAATACTTCAAAAATATACTTAAGAAATGGGAAAGTTCAAATTTATAAGCACAAAGAAAAATGCTAGAAAGTATACTAGAAATTATTACAATAGAACAAAATAGAATGCTATCAAAGAAATTGTCAATATAAAAAATAGAAGCACTAAGCCAACTACATCCAGACAAGGCACCAAGGCTAGATGATTTCCTTGCATGCTTCTTTAAAAAATGCTAGCCTTTTCTCAGAGAAGAAATAGTGGAAGTGATAGAAAATATGAGAAATTCAGGAAGAATACTCAGTGAAATCAACAATACATTCATCACACTCATACCAAAAAAAGATAAATCATAAAAATTGGATGATTTCAAACCTTTCTCTTTATGCAACACGACATATAAAGTCCTTGCTAAAACTATAGCTAATAGATTGAAAACAGTACTCCGTGACATAATTTTAGAAGAACAAATAGGATTTGTTCGAAGCATATCCATATTAGATGGAATGATAATAGCTCAAGAAGCTACACATTCAATCTTGCATAATCAATAGCCTAGTATGCTAATAAAGTTAGACATAAAAAAGTCTTGTGATAAAGTAGACTGGAGATCTTTGTGCAAATGTTTAGAAGCCTATGGATTTACAAGACAATGTATTAACCTAATATTTAGATGCATTTCCAGTCCAAAATTCTCAATATTAGTCAATGCAACTCCATAAGGTTATTTCAACATAACTCAAGGTCTTAGGCAAGGGGATCCATTATCCCCTTTCTTGTTTATAATATTAGCAGAGGCACTAGGAAGGGTGATTAGCAAAACACAAGAAGGGGAAATTACAGGAATCAAAGTAATAGAAGGCATAACCAACATTACACATCAATAGTTTGTTGATGATACCATGCTCTTTGGGGTAGGAAGAAAGAGAGGAATAAATGTTGAACATGTTGAATAATTGAGAGGGGGGGGGGGTGAATCAATTATTCCCACACACTTTATAAAACTTTTACTTTGTCTGTAAACTTATAAACAACACCAATATCAACTTCTGATATATCGGTTAACCACATAAAATATTCATAACATATGTAAACATGAAAGCATAGAAACACCAACACAAAGAACACCAAGATTTGCGTGGAAACCCAAACTGGGAAAAACCACAGAGAAGCTCATGAAATGAAACACCGGTTAAGGTGATTTTTTCAAAGACTCGCTACTGGTTTTTCTCACTGTCAGTTGGCTCACTGTTAGTTGGGCTAACTACCCTAAAATATGAAAGTGGCTAACTATCAATACTATTGACAAATAGTGAACTGATAGAATTGCACCTGACTGTGCATGAGACAGTTCCATTGATAGCACATAGATCACCGACAACAAAGATCCAAAATAGATCTTCTGCTAGTATACATTAATCTTTTACACCTCAATATATAAGGTCTTCTTTCTAAAATACTCTGCTTCAAACACTTTGTTTCCTAATATACCGAAACAAACTTCACCTTTAAATCTCTATCACATACGCTCGCACTATACTACTCTTACAACACTTCATACCACCTCCACATATAATCAAATACAAAAGGTTTTCCTTTACTTATATAGATATCCAACCATACATATGTCGGCCACACAAAATATGTGTGATGGCTCCAATTACAAAAGATATTATAATTACATTAAATGCATTACCGTTGGTCCTAAATCTAGGACATAATTAAGACAAATTTTCAACACACTACAATAGGACCCAAAATAGGTCATACTTAAGATAAATACAATGTATATCACATTAAGATAAATACAATGCATATCACATTTGGTGAGATTATATGAATGCCGCAACCAATTCTAGTACTTGATCCACAAAATATTTGAACCCACCAATAGATGAAACTTGATAGTATTCATCTAGATCATGATGTAACCAATAGACCAAAACCATCTGATGAACTGTACCATTGTCTAGATATCAGAAACATCTGGAAGAACATTGCAAGAATAGAAATCACCAGGAACCGATAAGTAACTTCATATAATATTAATCACTAAAATCATACAAGTGTACCAGAACATATAAGCCATGAGTATAGCCAAGTACACCTTCTATAAAACACCAAAACTGTCCATACTGAACAATAACTGAAACTTCTATTGCATAACCAATAGCTAATAGATACATTTCCAACAACCAACTGATACCGCCAGGATGTCAGTATGAAGGTTCTGACATCAATGAAAACCAATGTCGACAACAACTCAATAAGTCTAACAATCTCCCCCTTTGGCATTGATGGAAAAATACCAAAACTTTAAAAATAAAAAGAAACTTCGATCTTCAAAACCAAAAACTCCCCCTGAGTAGATACTGTTAGAGTTGTCATATTATAGCTAATAATTAATTTAGTTAATTATTAGTCTATTATACTTTACACTTAAGTTAAACTTAGGCATCTTATTATTCTTTAGGGTTTTCCCCTTTAGGGTTTCGGTATCCTTTTATAAGGATTCCCTCTTTGTAGTTTATTCATTCACTTATTGGATCAATTAATGGAGAATAGATTATTGTATTGAGATTTTCTCTCTCATTTGTTATTCTCAATCATGGCTTCTCTTTCTCAGATCTGTGATTACATGCCTCCATAGTTTTTTCTCTCTTTCTGTGACAGGTGTTTGCATGCAGGGATTCTTGGGTGTTGTGGGTTGCTTTTCATCAACTCCAACATGGTATCAGAGCTTCAGATCTTCATGCCCCTATTCGTTATTTGAGAGGGTTTGGTTGTGTTCTTCAGATCTGTGTTTTTCAGAAGCTTTTTATGTGGATTTAGGGGGGACCTTTGTTTCTAGTTATTTTGGGCTCAAATGGACATCACCGTTGCGCTTAGAGCGCCTAAAAACCTCAAAATCCATATAAAATTTGTCCATTTTGGACAACTTTGCAATTTGAGGCAAAAAAAATTTTGGGCCCATAGTCGTACAGATTTGACATGCATCCCAATGTGGTGATTTTTTAATTTTCAGCACGTATTCCGAGGAAAAAATTGGCATGATTTTTGGGGCGGTGATTTTTGGCACGATTCCTAATGCAACTTTTTTATTTTTGGCACGCATCCTGAGGCAAAAATGTGGCATGATTCCCAAGGCATCATTTTTTAATTTTCAGTACATTTTATGATGTGAAATTTTGGCACGCATCCCGAGGTACTTTGCATGTGTTTTTTGGCTTTTTTGTTCTCCGGAGCGGCTTGTGGTCTTTTAGCCGTATCTTGAACATACGGTATCGGATTTTTGACTTCTTTATATCGTCGAAAAGCTCTTTCCAAGCTCGATCCAATGGCAGAGGTTTTATTCTCTAATTTTTCCATTTTGATGGCATTTTTTTCTGTCAAAGTTGATGTTTGTTTTTGCCTTCCAAGAGCCATATCTTAGTCATCCAGACTCCTTTTTGGGAAAATCAGATATCGTCGGAAAGTTGGTTTTGTGAGTTTTGCAGTGGTAGGGGTCTTTTATCCAAATTCTACTCTAGGTTCTTTCTCCTCTGAGTTTTGCACTTTCGCACTCTGGCGGATTACTTGGATTCTACAGGTCCTGGGATCTCTTCTTTTATTCTTTTGGCTCACTCTTCTTTCTTTCTTCTGAGCATTGTATACTTCTCTTATGTAGCATTCTCTTTTTTGTAAACGCACTAAGATAAAGTGTTTGCTTCTGCATATTTGGGATTTCAAGCACCTTGTGTTTGTTTGTACTCGCACTCAGTTATAAAGTGCCATGGGGGGTTATGATGTTTTTCCTTTTGTGCTCATCCCCCTTTGTCAAGTGAGTGTACCTTCCATGATATTAGCCCATGCTGTGTGTACGTGACACCGCCCTTTATCCTGTTCTTGTCCTTTTGTTGCACTGTTGGTGTTCCTGATTCTTCTTCTTGCAGATGTTTCTAGCATTGCATTTCAGTGTTCCTATCACACCTCTCTCTGTTTAGCATTATGGGGGGGTTAACCTATTGGTTCTATTGCTTCCTTGGTTCGTTCGAGTGATCTACGTATACAGTTTTTGTTCCTATGTACTAGGCGGATGCAATGGCTAGGCACCTATGCATTTCGGTGAGATGGATCATCTACTATATAGACACTCATTCATTCCTGCTTTTGGAGGCCACCTCTTCGATTAATCAGCTCTTCAGACTTTGTCTTCTCTACCTGATCATGCACTTCTTTAGTGGAGGTTCCAGCAGTTACTTCTAACAGTGTTTACAACTTCATGCTTCAGAGATGCTATACATGCTCTTTCTTGTTCCTTTCTTTGGGACTTTCCCTAGATTGGAGGCTTTGTTTCTTTCATCTAGTTTATTTCTTGTATTTGGGTACCTGATCAGGCCTAGTTTCCGGGACCCATAGTTCTTTCATGCATTTTGTTTTCATGCATCTTTTAGTCCTTAGTTGTTTAGCTTCTCCCTAAGTTACACTTAAGGGGGGGTGTTAGAGTTGTCATATTATAGCTAATAATTTGATTTAATTATTAGTCTATTATACTCTACACTTAAGTTAAACTTAGGCATCTTATTATTCTTTAAGGTTTTCCCCTTTAGGGTTTCGGTATCCTTTTATAAGGATTCCCTCTTTATATTTTATTCATTCACTTATTGAATCAATTAATGGAGAATAGATTATTGTATTGAGATTTTCTCTCTCATTTGTTATTCTCAGTCATGACTTCTCTTTCTTAGATCTGTGATTACATGCCTCCATAGTTTTTTCTCTCTTTCTGTGACAGGTGTTTGCATGCAGGGATTCTTGGGAGCTGTGGGTTGCTTTTCATCAACTCCAACAGATACAAGTTTTATTTTTCTCTTTCTCTCCTCCTTTTTCCACAGTGGAAAAGGGCCAAAAGCATATCAAAGAAATTCAAATAAATACAATAGTTTTTACATAAAAGACTTTCTTATACCTTTCATTCAAAATTGGAAGCTGCTCCTTCCACTCAGCAACAAAAAACCCTAATAGGGCACTCAAATCATCACACTCAACTATCTTGTCAAAAAATTTACTCTAGTTCAAAGACTAAAAGTGTTGGTCATAATCTTTAGCATCAACAAGGATCCCGGTAACATGCTCCAATTGGACATCAACTACATATCCTTCACTAACCAAATTTTTTTTATCAAATCTGTCGACAATATACCAAGCACACTAGATACTATAATCCTTTTTTTGATCAAGTGATCACTTATTAATTCCATCACCAATTTTTTATCCATTGATGAATAATCCATCCATAAACCACTAATCCTATCAAACTCACAATTCTCCAACAAAGTTCTAACCGTATCAGAATCCACATGCTTGGATTCTATCGGAGAAAGAAAACTTTTCTCCACATCCTCTTCTTCTTATACAACTTCCATCTCTTCTTCCACACTCTCTTCCACAACTTATTCTTCATCATCTAAAATGGTAACTATTTCTTTTCCTTTGTCACATATCTTTCTCTTCTTTAGTTCGAGAGATGAACCATTGATAGCTTCTTCCAGTATCTTCTAACCAGAGAAGGAGCCCTCCTCATCGTGACTTGTTGGTACCATACTAGTAACTGTCAATCTTGACCCAACATTCTCCTGTAAAGACAAGAAATATGCTTTACAGACATTTTTCCTATTCTCCAACATATCCAAATACCTAAAAATTTGCTTACCAACAGGAATGTCAGTCCTCCATTCAACATTTTCTTTTCCAGGTAATGACCTCATGAAGTAAAAGACCAAAAACATAACCAGTGACCCAAATTTGAAATCATAACCACCTTCGACTGTCATTTTTACATTCTCAAGAAAATTATCTAACAACATTTTACACAGATCCATTTGTACATTCTCATTTACAATCTTACATGAAATATACACAACTAATGCAGAAGTTGAACCATCACAATTCCAAAACTAAATCTTGTAGGAAACACCATAGGCGACATACCTTATTATTAGATCCTCAAGAGTATTGATAAGAAATGCATGTTAATCCTGACCAATTTTAGTAAGAGATTCTACCTCTTGATATATAATTGTCTTCTTCCCAAGAAACTCACTGACGCTACATAATCCAATAATCACTTCAGTTACCTCCTTCGATGCCACATATGGTTTGTCCAACACTAGAAACCGACTCAAGATCAACAAGATGAATTCTCTATCTTCACACCAGGGAAACTCTCCCCAAATGTCCAGTTCAAGATTTCTGATTCTTTACATATCCTCTACAGGTAACCCAAATTCCAATTGCTTGATACGACTGTGATCAAATTCCTTCAACTCAACCTTCTTCATTTTCTACGTCATGGATGCACCGACACTTCAAATAGCCAATTTTGGTGCCATAATCTCTTTACAAATCTTCTTTCTTAGGTTCTTTGCAAATTATTAATTTTTCTCTTTGTACTACAATACCAAATGATTTAAAATTCTATCTTAATAGCCACAAAAATCATTATTACTCTTTTCCTGCCAAAATTTGAATATCGTTGATGCAATCTAGTTTTATTATGCACCAAAACATCTTGTCATCATTAATATTCTTATCATTCCTACAAGAAACAATCTACTTGCAACCAATATCACTTCAGAGTAGGGGAGGTGTGTAATTTAGCATGTTAATACTTCCCTGAGCCAAAGCACTCGGCTCAGTTGTTGAAAGAGCTAGTACAGAGATCCGGTACCATAGGACTCTCCACACCAGCAATATATTTCTTCTTCCATGTCATATTATCCTTCTGAGATTGAGTTAAAACTAAAACATTATTACCACTCCCAGTAATCATTGGAGAATCACCATATCTTTTCTTGTTAGCATAATTACCATTATGACCACATTTGAAATAATTAACATTCCTTCTACTAGATCTCATTGACTGAATTCTAGATCTGCATTGACTAGTCTTGTGACCATAGTTGTGACATACATAACAATTCCTATGAAAGATATTATTCACTGCACTCTTCTAATCCTAATTTGAAACTTGACTCTTGTACTCACTTTACTTATGACCGATATATGAAAATTAAAGCATTCAACTTTCTTATCCTTTCTCATCTTATAGCCAATTGTCTTATGACCAAAATTATTGCAAATATAACAACAATCATTAAAATAATAGTACCTTTGAGAATTTTGCTGTCTTACCGGAGGCCTTCTTGTGGATTCATTATAATTTATGACCTTGATTTTCACTTCAACCTTTGCATCATCTTCAATTACCTTCTCTTTGGCTTTGTCCTTCTGATTTGAGCATTCATCGGTAAACATGAATCCTTCCTTATCTTTTTGACCTTTCTGCATGTCTAATAACTTATCCAAAATAGTACCATTTTCACACACTTTTTCTTCTAATCTCAGCTTCTTTAATTCCATTTCTAGCTTCTCATTTTGTTCCAAACTCTTCTTGATAATCTCCTTGAATTTTTCTTCAGATTCTTTCCATTATTCCATTGTGAATTCCAGTTCTTCTCTAGTTGTCCAAGCACTTTTCATTTTATGCTTTAATCCATCTTTCATAAATTCCTCAGAATGCATCTTGATATTCAACTACTTTTCCATGTCTACTACCTTTTCCTTTGATACCTTTAGTTCATGTTCTAGATATGTAACTTTATCTTTTGAATCCTTCAATTCCTGACTGACTTCCTTATGTATTTCTTTGAACTTCCAGATCTGATCTCTTAGCTTTGTAATACATGTATTTCCTTCCTTTAGGTGTTCTTTAAGATACTCATTCTATGATTTGATACCCTCAATTTCAATCATCATGATTTTTCAATCTTCCTTTGTGTAGTATCCTCCTTCCGTCCATTCAAACATCTAAGATCTCCCTCAAGTGGTTAAGCTCTATCTACAAGGGACCAAGATTTGATACCAATTGTTGAATAGGTCAAATAACTGGGGGGGGGGGGCGGGGGGTGAATCAGTTATTCCCACACACGTTATAAAAAATTTACTTTGTCGATAAAATTATAAACAACAACAATATCAACTTTTGTCTATCGGTTAACCACATCAAACATTCATAATAGATGTAAATATGAAAGCACAGAAACACCAACACAAAGGACACCAATATTTATGTGGAAACCCAAATTGGGAAAAACCATAGAGAAACTAATTATCATGAAATGAAATGCTAATTAAGGTGACACTAGTTAAGATGATTTTTACAAAGTCTCATTGTCGATTTTTCTCACTTCAGGTTGGCTCACTATTGGTCGAACTAACTACCCTGAAATATGAAAGTGGCTAACTACCAATACAAGTATTACTAACAAATAGTGAACTGATAGAATTGTACTTGACTGTACATGAGATAGTTCCAATTGATAGCACACAGATTACTGACAACAAAGATCCACAATAGATCTTCTACCAGTATACACCAATCTTTTGCACCTTAGTATATAATGCCTTTTTTCTACAATATTCTATTCCAACCACTCTACTTCCTGATAAACCAAAATAAACTTCACCTTCAAATCTCTATCACATATGCTATCACTATACTACTCTTACAACACTTCATACCACCTTCACATACAATCATATACAAAAGGTTTTTCTTTATTTATATAGATATTCGACCATACATATGTCGACCACACCAAATATGTGTGATGAGCCCAATTATAAAAGATATTATAATTACTTTAAATATATTACCATATATCCTAAATCTAGGACATACTTAAGACAAATTTTCAACACGCTACAACAGGACCCAAAATAGATCATACTTAAGATAAATACAATTTATATCACATTTATCAAGATTATAGGAACGCCACAACCAAGTTTGGGACTTGATCCATAAAATATCTAAACCCATTGATAGATGAAACTTGATAGTATCCATCCAAATCATGATGTAACCAATATATCAAAACCATCTAATGAATTGCACCATTGTCCAAATATCAGAAACATGTGGAATAACATTGAAAGCATAGAAATCACCAGGAATCGACGAGTAATTTCATATAATACTCATCACCAAAATCATACAAGTGTACCAGAACATATAAGCCATGAATGTAACCAAGTAAACATGACATAGAACACCAAAAATGTCCATAATGAACCATAAGAGAAACTTATGTTGCATAACCAACATCCAATAGATACATTGTTGACAACCAACCGATATCGCTAGGATGTTGGTATGAAGGTTTTTACATTAATGACAACCAGTGCCAACAACAACTCAATAAGTCTAACAATAAAAATTTGGAAACATCCTAGATACATATTTGAAAGTGTTAGAGTAATAAGTTGTTTGTCTATTAACTAAATCATATTAATTTAATTATTAAGTCACTTATTATCTCTTTCTACTTAAGCTAAACTTTAGGCATATAATAATTAATTGTTTTATTAATTATTATCATGCAACCTAGGTTTCTCCACCCTTTTAGGGTTTTGATCTCCTTTGTATTGAGAACACATTCATTTTTATTTGATTGCAACTTTCATTTTTGTACATCAAGAATATCTCCTCTTTCATGGATCCTTGTGTTCAGGCCTCCATAGTGTTTGCTTCTCTCTTTCTATGATAGGTGTTCTTGGGATCTGTGTGTTGTTTTCTCATCAACTCCAACATGGTATTAGAGCTTCAGATCTTCATGCCCTTGTTCTCTTCCTAAGAGATTTGGTCTTGTTCGTCAATCTATAATTTTTAGAAGATTTTTTGTCAGATATGGAGGTACCTCTTTTTCTGGTCACTTTGGGCTCAAATGAACCTCACCATTGTGTTCAAAGCACCCAAGAACCCCTATTTCTATATAAACTTTGTCCAATTTGGAAAACTTTGCATTTTGGGGCAAATTTTATTTGACAAAAGTTTTTTCCCAAAACTTTTAAAAAAAAAAGCATGCAAACTTTTTTTTTAAAAGCATGCCTACCTTTTTGGAAGTACATTGCATGTGCAAGTACTGACATCATCATTTGCAGGCCAAAATTTGATGGCCATCAACCCGTCAATTCCTTTAATTCTTTTTTATAAAAAGCAGCTTGTGATTTTTTGCCCATAACTTTCACATGCGGTGTCAAAATTGGGCAAATGAGATATTTTCAGAAAGCTCTTTCTGAGCTCTATCAAGATATGGAGGTTTGAATTTCTAATTTTTCCTTTTTTATGGTTTTTTTTTTCTCTATCAAAGCCATAAGTTCTTTTTCGCACTCTGGGAGCCATATCTTGCACATCCGGACTCTGTTTCGGGCAAATGATATATCATTGGAAAGATTGTTATGTGATATTTCTAGTGTTGTGAGTCATTTTTCCAAATTATACTCCAGGTATATTTATTCATTTTAAAAAAGTTTTGCACTCTAGTGGATATCTTGGATGTTTCAGGTCCTAGGATCTCTTTCCTTTAGGGGATGGCTCTTCTTAGGCTATTCTTTTGTTTCAACAGCCTTCACTCTTCTTTGAGCAGTGTATACTTCACTTTTGTAGCATTCTTTTATACACACACACTGAGATAAAGTGTCATTCTATTGCATGTATGGGATCTTGCACATGTTTGTGCTCTTTGTACTTGCACTCAATTATAAAGTGCCATGGAGGGTTTGATGTTTTGCCTTTGTTTTCCATCTACTTTTGTCATGTGAGTGTTCCTCCAATGACATTAGCCTCATGTATCTCTATTTGTGTTTGTACTCACTCTGCACCTTCAATGTTCCCATTTCTTCTTTATTATGCAATTCATATTGGACGTCCTTTTTAGTGTACCTATGATTTCTCCCTTGTCAGCATTATGGGGGGGGGGGGTTCTACTGTTGGTTCTTTTGCTTCCTTGGTTTGATATTGTGAGGTATGTATTTAGTATTTGTTCCTATATACTAGGTGGATGCAGTGGCTGGGTACCTATGCATTCTGGTGAGATGGATCATTTACCATATTGACACTCTTTCTTTCCTATTTTTGGAGGCACTCTTCCATCTTTGATTGATCAACTTTTCAAGATTTGGTATTTTATACCATCTGTATCTTCGAGTTCAGTTGTTTGCCTTTGTTTGCCTCCTGATTTGAGTTGTGTCATTTGAGGGAACTCATACAGATTAAAGTCTTCTCTACCTGGTCATATTTCAGTGGAGGATATTTAGACCAACGGTTACTTCTTGATAGATTTTGTAGCTTCTTGCTTCAGTGATGTTCTACATGTTCATCCTTGTTCCTATTTTCTGCAACATTCCTAGTTTTGGAGGCTTCTTCAGTCCTTCAAACAAGTCTTCGTCTCTTTTTTGGAGTAGAGTTTTTCCCATGTTGTTTTCTCTATTTCTCCTCTTTTATAGAGACTCTTTTAAAACTTGGGTACTTGATCAGGCCCTTTGTTGCTAGGACCCATTTGCTTTCAGTAGTTCTTTCTAGGTTTTTAACTTCTCCCAAATTTTATCTTAAGGGGGGTGTTAGAGTAATAAGTTGTTTCTTTATTAATTAAATCATATTAATTTAATTATTAAGTCACTTATTATCTCTTTCTACTTAAGCTAAACTTTAGGCATATAATAATTAATTATTATCATGCAACCTAGGTTTCTCCACCCTTTTAGGGTTTTGATCTCCTTTTATAAGGATTGATCTCCTTTGTATAGAGAGAGACATTCATTTTTATTGGATTGAAACTTTTGTTTTTGGACATCAAGAATGTCTCCTCTTTCATGGATCCTTGTGTTCAGGCCTCCATAGCTTTTGCTTCTCTCTTTTTGTGACAGGTGTTTGCATGCAGGTGTTCTTGGGAGTTGTGGGTTGTTTTCTCATCAAATCCAACAGAAGGCATCTGGTCAAAAAGTGAATGATGAAAAATCAGAAATATTCTTCTTCAACACAGACCCAAGTAAGGAGAATGAAATATGTAACATTTTAGGATTTAAAAAATAAAGTTTTCCCTGCAAATATCTAGGTCTTCCTTTGGATAAAGGCAATAGGACTAATAAAATGTAGGACATAATTGTTAAAAGGATGGACCAAAAGATGGATTCATGGAAAGGTAGATGGTTACCCAATGCATGAAGAGAAATAATGTTAAACGTAGTCCTATTAGCGGTTCCAACCTATCATATGTCTTGTCTTCCCCTCCCTTTGGAAGGTAGAACCAAGTTAGAAAAGAACATGAGAAATTTCTACTGGCAGAGAGTCTCAAAAGAAAAAAAATCTATCATTAATCATGGGGGATTCACTTGGTGAACCTGAATCATAGCACGTGCATTCACGACATACTAAAAAATCCTCTTATTTTCAAAAAATATTGCCCCAAACTCATTTTTTGTCACCCCCCCTCCAATACCCACCTAGTACCCCTCATACCCCTTTTCTTATAGAAACACCCACTGCCTCCCCCTCTCCCCAAAACTCCTTCTCCCCTATTTAGGAAATATATTGCCTCCTTTTTTCCCATTTTAAACCCCCTAATATGAACACACATGATATCATATTGCCCCTTCAATGAAGATCCTATGGCATTAATAAGCTAGAATACAATATGTAAATCAATAGAAGGAGGGGTTGGAATAAAGAGATTGAAATGGAAAAGAAAGACACTAGGAGCTAAACTAGTTTGGAAAGTCTGTAAGGAGCCACATAGGAAAAGGGTTAAAATGCTACAAATGAAATACCTCAATGGCTCAAATGCCTGTAGTATATTTAGAACAACAAACCCACCCATAGGTTCAAGAGTTTGGATTTTTTTACTGGAAAGTAGAAAACTCATTATGGGTAGTATCTCCCAGGATATTGTAGAAGGGAACAAAACCTTATTCTGGATGGATTCATTGGGAAGATACCTAGCCATAACAAATAATCTAGGAAATGATAGAGGAAAAAAGTAATATTAGAGAATCTTTGGGGAAGACATGTAAAAGACTATATAGTGATTCCTAGTGGAAATCCATTTCTAGGATAGAAATGGAAATATTTTGAAAATAATCTTGTGATAGAGGAAGATAAATACGCATTACAAGAAATCTTAGCCTCTAGGAAAATCATAAAAAAAAAGGGAATGAAAAACTCATATGGGAAGGACCCAAAACATGTGATTATAAAGTAGGAGAAGCATATAAAGCATTAGCCAAAACTTCTCCAGAGGAAAAGATAGAAATACCAATCCACATGTGTTGGAATAAATTATGTCTACCAAAGTTAGTCATGTTTATATGGGTTGCAATACATAAGAAAATATTAATAGCAGAATGGTTCAAAAGGATAGGACTTTCAGGACCATCAAGCTACCCTTTATCTGAAAAATATGAAGAAATAATAGATACACTTATTTGGTAAATGTCCATTCACCCTAGAATGTTGGAATTGGTTACATGTGATAAGCTAGGATGGAAGACGACTTTACCCAACAACCTAATGAACTTAATAAAGGGTTTGCCAAATATATGCAAATCAATATTTTATGGAGCACTATGGACAATATCACTCTCAATTATGATATGGGAGATATGGAAAGAATGCAATAGAAAAATCTTCCAAGACATAAAGATGAAGCTGAAATATTTTATCAATAAAGTAGAAGTACTAATAGTAGAGACTACAAATAATAGATTAATAAAATATATTGTTGAAGGAAGCAAGTTCACAATATGGGATAACAAGATGAGGAAATAATGGTTTGGTCTAAAATTCCTCCACAGTATGGTAACAAAGGGAAAGATGGCGATATTAAGAGAGAATGATGCAAACAGATAAATATAAATTACAAAAATGCAAATGCAAATCCACCTCTATAAATTCCTCAGCCTCCTCCAGAAAATCCTCCACCTCCTCATGATTAAGATAATAAAGAAAATCCACCTCAACCTCCTCCATCAATTGAAAAACATCCACTAGAGACTCACAAAATTCTCTTAAATCAAATAGAGAACACCATAACTCAATTAGAGTCTTTGATTGGAAGGCTGAAACAAATAGTAGTAACAAATCCTACAAGGGCATCACTTGCAACCTCATTAGAATCAATTTTGACCCACGTAGGTAGTGTTAGTGGGAAACTTAATATATGGTCAAACAAAAGAGAGGAGTAAAAATAATATTATGCATACAAATTATCATATGAGGATATAAAAAAGAAAAAAAACTAAAGATTACATTAGCAAGATCTTTGTAAATCCCAAACCGAATGAAACTCTTAGAACTACTTGTAGGAGGTTTTTGATCCATTAGTTCCAGCATGAAGAAATAAAAAAGAACTTTTGGGACAGATAGTGGATGGTTTTTGATAGCCCTCCTTGTAACAATCACGAGGTTCCATTAAATTTTTTGAGAAAACTATATTGTGATTTTTTCCTCAATGAGGTCCCAAATTATTTTGATTTTCTATAATTTTAGGGTAGAGGTGGGGGGTCATCACATGATAGATCGGGGCACAATGTGACCCTAACATAGTTAGGAGGCCCACTAGAAAACTACATGTCAAGCACATTAGTGTTCCTTGTACTGTGAAGGAACATGTTGAGGTGGAAACACTAGGCACGATTAGTGTGCTCACACAAACTATCATACACTGTGTCACTCCATTATTCTAGAGTGAGCATGGTCAGTCTTCAAGGACCCATTTTTGTCAGTCATGTGGATCCCTATGCACATATGATGATGCTAACAGAGAGGCAAATAATGATGGATTGATGATTGACGAATTTCTCAATGCAACATTTGGCATTGATACATAGGTAAATGTTTGCAAGTTCATTTAATTCATTTGATTATATTTAGTTTATAAATGAGTGAATAACTAAATTAGTATCTAATGATTATGATCAAAATTCAGGGTCAGAGTGTCTGTGGCAGTGTTCCCCCAACCCCCTTTTTCATGATGTTATCGAATCCACAAGTATGTATCTAATAAAGCATTATAATTATTAAATGTGATTAGTATGTAATTATATGAATGGTTGTCTCATAACTTATTGTGCATGTGTATTAGTTTACTATTGCACCATCGACGTTCACACCACACAGCGAAGGACATATTTAATTAATAACTTGATTATATTTAATTAATAAATGAATGAATAACTAAACTAGTAGAAAAATTATGATCAAAATCCAGAGTCAAAGTGTTCATGGCAATGGTCATATTCTTTCACCCACCTTTGTAAACACATCATCGAGTCCACAGGTATATATCTAATAAAGTATCATAATTAGTACACATGATTAGTACATTATTATATGAATGGTTATCTTATAACTTACTGCACATGTGCATTAGTTTACTGTTGGAACCTTGATGTTGACACATTAATGTATCTGAGGACCCCTTAAGACCCCTTAGGACTTCTTACCATACACCTATCTATGGTAAGAGGTCTTAAGGGGATGTAAGGGGTCCTAAGGGTTCCTAGGATATCTTAGGTCCCCTTAAGACCACTTAGGACCCCTTACCATGCATTAATGTATGGTTTAATGCATGGTAAGGGGTCCTAGGGGGTTGTAAGGGGTCGTCCTTGGATACATTAATGTATCCTAGGATCCCTTAAGACCCCTTAGGACCCCTAAGTGTATGGTAATGCGTTCTAAAGGGTCCTAGGATACATTAATGTATCCTAGGACCACTTACAACCCTTTACCATACATTAATGTATCGTAAGGGGTTGTAAGATACATTAATGTATCCTAGGGTTATCCTAGGACTCCTTAGGACCCCTTAGGGGTCTTAATGGATCATAGGATACATTAATGTATTCTAGGACCCCTTAAGATCCCTTACGACCCCCTAGGACCTCTTACCATACACCTATGAATGATAAGGGGTTGTAAGGGGTCTTAAGGGGTCTTGGGAAACATTAATCTATCATAGGAGCCCTTAGGACCCCTTACCATACTTTAATGTATGGTAAGGGGCACTAAGGGGTTGTAAGAGACCCTAAGGGATCCTAGGATATCCCAAGACCCCTAAGTGTATGATAAAGGGTCCTAAGATACATTAATGTATCCTAGGACTCCTTAAGACCTCCTATGACCCCCTAAAACCTCTTACCATACACCTATGTATGGTATGGGGTCCTTGATGAACTACAACTGATTGAATATCTAAATGAACTGAAGAAACAATGATTAGAGATCACCGAGTACTGAAATGATATGTAAGATGATTAAATCAATCAATATGTTGTCATTGATGTCAACTAGTCTTGATAGTACTTATCATGTTAGTTACAAACATCTGAACATCTGTTGAAGGAAGAAAAGATGAAGAACTGAGATATCTACATGAGAAAAAGATGGATATGATAGATAAGGACAAGGAAAACATTGGGTAACTTATTGACGAGTCTATGGATTTATATTGTTGACTTGAGCATGTTACATTAATCTATTATGAAGAAGAGATTTGAAATTGAACATGTTAATGTGGTCAGTAATTGAATATTTCTGTATACACCGAGCCAGTGCAGTGTATACCGACTAACAATATTAATCAAGCTAGTTCTACTACTTATCGTTGACGCATTTGTTTATCAACTGAGTATGGATGAAAACATTAAATTCTAAGAACAACCAATTGAAATTGATGAGCTGGATATTTATATGATTTTGAGATTAAGGATAAGTTTGTTATGAGATCCACAACTGACAAAATTTAGAGAAAATCTAAAGGATGAGATTGAAACATGATATAGACACATCTACCAAGGAAGGTTTAAGAGGCAAAATGGACAAAGGAGAATAAGCAGAAAAATCTAATGGTTGATATGAAAATGATTTACTTGTCTATATAAGAGATATGAGTTTGATTATTGAAACATGTCGAAAGAAGAAGATTGCAGAGATTTCACGTGAAGACTTTATTCATGCATGCCTGATTAGACTGGTTATTGAAAGAACCAAGACTGCAGAGTTTACCGAGCTTCAAAGAAACATTTACCGAGTGAAAGTAAGTTAAAGTATATTAAGGAAGTGAATTGATCAATGATCAGAGGATTTGTATGGGCTTAGCATAGATCTAAATATCTGCAATTGAGTTGTATTTGAATCAGATCATTATTGTATCAGATTAACCATTGATTCATAAAATCTCTTAACCGAGTGGACTTAATCGTCTTATATTCTGCCCTATATCATTCAGAGAATGTACATTATTATCTTGTTGACCCCATAGTGAATGTTGGTCAAAAGTTAATTGTTAGTGATAAATCCTCTAACTAGGTCACACCTAACAGTGTGTATTGTAACCTTTAACAGGGTTGGTTCTTCACCGAGCTCACTTCAGAAGAGTGAATTATTTTGGGTTACCAGTCCCAGGTGGTTTTTCCCTTAACAGGGTTTCCATGTTAAATCATTATGTTATGTGTTATTTCTAAAGATTATTTTTCTATCATACTTTACATACTGCATAGTTGATTTAGTCGGTAATCACATTTGGATATTTAATGGTAATTGGTAAAGTGAACAGACAGATTGATATTTTATTTTACCAAGCTGCATAATTTGTTGAAATTGTTTTATAAGGTACATCTTTGTATTGGGGACTGAGGATAACTAATCTAACTGATTCACCCCCCCCCCCTCACCCCCCCCCTCTTAGTTATTCTAACAATTGGTATCAGAGCATATTGGTTGCTTGGAAGAAAGTTTTAAGGACTTGAGAAGAAAGATTACAAGATGTGTACGAGGGAAGTGCTGAAGCTGAGCAAAGACAACTTTACTACATGGAAAAGCCGGATGAGACTTCACATATTTGGAATTGGAGAATCTGCTATACACTTACTGGAAAATGGTTACTTACAACCGACAGTTGGTCCTTTGACTCTTGATTAGTTGAGAGATCGTCATGAACACAATATTACTATGATAGAGATTGTTGCTGCTCTATCTGATGCTGAATTTGAGGATGTCAAGGATTGCACTACAACGAAGAAAATGTGGGATAAACTTGCTCTAGTTTATGGTGGTGATGTGAATGTGATGAGAGCTAGAGTTTAAAGCCTGAGAGGCAGATTTGATGACATGAAGATGAAGGAATAGGAGAGAATATTACACAGTACACAAACTGAATCAAAGAGGTAGTTAATGCTATCCAAGGAGCTGGTGGTATCATCTCTGAGGACATAGTGGTAAGTAAAATATTGAGAACCTTGTTGCCTATCTATGCAATCAGAATATCTTCTATTCATGAAATGAGGTTTGCACCTAATATCACTCTTACTCTTGAAAGTCTGATTGGAAAGTTAACAAATTTTGAGCTGAATAATTTTGACAATAGTGTTGTACCGAGTGTTGAGTCTTCTTTTATGTCTTCTCTGAATTTTGGTAAATCTAGTAGTAAGCATAATATAAGGAATGAAAGTGATAGTAATATTGATGATGAGCTTAAAGCACTCATGGCTTGGAGACTGCATAAAGGTAGATATAAGGAAAAGTTACCTTTAGCTTGTTTTAATTGTAAAGAAGTTGGCCATATTACTACAAGATGTCCTAATAGGAAAGAGGATGATAAAGACAGAGACCGATCTGGTGATGGGAAGTATGGAAGAAGAAACAATAGAGGCTACCAACACTACAATAGAGACAACCGAGATCACAAAGATAAGGGCAAAAAGACATGTTACCTTGCTGAAGAAGATGACTCCGACACCGACATTAATGATGATATTGAGGTAGTGTTTGTTATAATGAAAGATGATTCAGAAGAGGAGGAAAGGTATGTAGAAACATAACTTATTTCTAAAGTTAGTAAAAATGATACTTGGATCATTGATAGTGGATGTACACATCACATGACTAGTGATGAAGATAAGTTTGATCATCTTGAGCATTATAATGGAGGTTCAGTGAAAATGGGAAATGACACACCTTGCATGGTTAAAGGAAAAGGATCTATTCTATTGAATGATAAAATTAGATGTGATAATGCATACTGGGTAAAAGGTCTTAATTACAATTTGTTAAGTGTAGCACAGCTGAATAACTCAGGACACCGAGTTGCATTTGAGAGCAAGAAGGTGAAAATCTATGATGAAAATGGAAAGCTTGTCAGAACAGGTGGACAATCAAAAGGTAATTTATTTTATCTTGACAATGCTAAGACTTCTTGTTTACTGGTGAAAAATAAAGATGCATGGTTATGGCATAAGAGGTTATGTCATGTAAATTTTGATAACATGATTAAGATCATTAGAAAGAGAAAATTTAGAAGATTTCCTACTCTAACCAAACCTGATCATGGTATGTATCATCAGTATCAGAAAGGGAAGATGACAAAATCTAGTTTTAAAAGTAAGGACTACTCATCTAAAGGAATTTTAGAGTTGGTTCGCACTGACTTATGTGGTCCCATGAGAAGTCAAAGCTACTATGGTGATAGATACTTTATTTTGTTTGTTGATGACTATACTAGATTGATGACTATTATGTTCTTGAAAGAAAAATCTGAGGCATTCAAATTGTTTAAATGGTATAAGGCTAAAGTTGAAAAAGAAACCCGAAAAGAATTGAAATGCTTAAGGTATGATAGAGGAGGTGACTTTGTTTCTGATGAATTCACTAACTTTTGTAATGAGCATGGTATAAAAAGGTAGGTTTCTACACCTAGAACATTGCAATAGAATGAAATTCTTGAGGAGGTCTACATAGAACAACCGGAAGGTTTTGTTAATCAGAATCAGGAAGACATGGTATGTAGATTGCACAATCCTTGTATGGATTGAAGCAAGCACTGAGGGCATGGTATGAAAGATTACATACTTATAAGTATTGGTTTTGTAAGAACTAGTGAAAACAATGATTTGTACATGAAAGGAGGATCTGATGATAACATTTTGATTGCTGAGATATTTGTTGATGATATAATCTTTGGAGGACAAGATCTAATTTGCAAATATTTTGTTGATGACATGAAAAAGGAATTTGAGATGTCTATGTTTGGAGAGATTAAATTCTTCCTAGGTTTGTAGGTGATACAACAAAAAGATTAGATTTTCATCACTCAATCAAAATACATTAAAGAAGTATTGAAAACTTTTGGCATGGAAGATGCTAAACAAGTGGCAATACCAATGGTAATTGGTTGTAAATTGACAAAATATGATGGATCTAGAGAGGTAAATAAGACTTTGTACCGATCTATCATTGGTAAATTGGTGTATGTTGTACACAATAGGCCTGATATTGCACATGCATTGGGGATTGTGACTAGATTTTCTGCCAATCCTAAAGATTCACATATGGTTGCAGTGAAAAGAATCTTGAGATACTTGAAGAAAACATAAGATTATGGATTGTGGTATACATTTGAAGGCAAATTTGAACTTAGAGTTTACACTAATGCAGATTGGGGTGGAAACATAGATGATCGGAAAAGCACAACCAGTGGAGCATTCTTTTTAGGGGAAAGGCTTCTGACTTGGATTAGCAAGAAACAAGCATGCATTTCTCAATCTACTACTGAAGTAGAGTATGTTGTTGCTACTGCATATTGTTCAAATATAGCTTGGATTAGACAAGTGTTGGAAGGAATGAATGAGGTAATCATTGACCCGGTGATTATATATTGTAACAACACTAGTACTATAAATATTTCTAAGAATCATGTGATGCATTTGAAGACAAAGCACATATCCATTAAGTATCACTACTTGAGAGAACAAGTTCAAGAAAAGCAGGTGAAATTGGAATTTGTAACATCTAAGGAACAAATTGCTGATATCTTTACTAATCCATTACTGAAGGATACATCTAAATATTTGAGGACTAGACTTGGGGTATGTCCCCTGTCTACCAGTCACTAAGGTGATCTGGAGGTTGTATCAACCTACAGTTATCAGAAGATCATTCATGTTGATGCACATAGCTCACACTTTGGATTTTGTCTAAGGTTGTGAAAGATTGTAGAAGTTGGAACAAAAATTTGTTTATATGTACACTGAAGGTACATGATATGAACTAAACAACAGAGGAATACTTGGTTGTTGCAGAGCTATTTGTATATTTTCTTTGGCATTGTTTTCAAAGGGAGAGAGACTGAATATGAAAAGGAAAATTAGTTACTAAGAACACAAAGAAAGGGAGAGACATATTTGTTGTTGAGAACAAAGGGAATCTGAGAACTGAAAAGATCAAATCAGCAGGGAGAGTATACACTTGTAATGCTGTTATGTTTTGTAGTGATTAAACCTATTAAATTTGAGCTTACCGAGCTACAACATTTTCTTACATAGTTTTAGAATACATGTTCGGTATGTGTATGAAATATTTTCATATTGCTTGTGTTGCCATCAATGCCAAAGTGAGAGATTGATGAACTACAACTGATTGAATATCTGAATGAACTGAAGAAACAATGATTAGAGATCACCGAAAACTGAAATGATATGTAAGATGATTAAATCAATCAATATGTTGTCATTGATGTCAACTAGTCTTGACAGTACTTATCATGTTAGTTACAAACATCTGAACATCTTTTGAAGGAAGAAAAGATGAAGAACTGAGATATCTACATGAGGAAAAGATGGATATGACAGATAAGGATAAGGAAAACATTGGGTAACTTATTGATGAGTCTATGGCTTTATATTGTTGACTTGAGCATGTTACATTAATCTATTATGAAGAAGAGATTTGAAATTGAACATGTTAATGTGGTCGGTAATTGAAAATTTCTATATACATCAAGCTAGTGTAGTGTATACTGACTGACAGTATTAACTGAGCTAGTTCTACTAGTTATCACCGACGCATTTCTTTATCAACCTAGTATGGATGAAAAAATTAAATGCTAACAACAGCCGACTGAAATTGATGAGCTGGATATTGGTATGATTTTGAGATTAAGGATGAATTTTTTTATGAGATCCACGATTGATAAAATTTGGAGAAGATCTAAACGATGAGATTGAAACATGATATGGACACATCTATCGAGGAAGGTTTAAGAGGCAAAATGGACGAAGGAGATTAAGTGGCAAAATCTAATGGCTGATATGAAAATGATTTACTTGTCTATATAAGAGATATGAGTTTCATTATTGAAATATGCCAGAAGAAGAAGACTGCAGAGATTTCGCGTGAAGACTTTATTCATGCATGCCTGATTAGACTGTTTATTGAAAGAACCAACACTGCAAAGCTTACCGAGCATTAGAGAAACATTTACTGAGTGAAAGTAAGTTGAAGTATATTGAGGAAGTGAATTCACTAATACATTTGAGGTGAAATTGCGATGACAATTTGTGACGGCAGGCAAATGTTATATGTTTTTGGGCTTTTTTTTTTCAATTATAACCCGACAATGTCACAATTGCGACGTTAACAGGATATAAGAAAAATAAAATAAAAATGTTGGTCATTTCTATGTTCAATAGCACCGAGAGGGATTTTTGCATCCGTTGGATAATTTGTATGTTGGACGAGGAGATCTCTGCGGCCAGGCATCTTTGTGGCAAAAGGCATTGTACATTCAGAATCCAAAAGGCCAAGAAAGGTATGATTTTAAACTTCACTTCCTCTTCCTTTTGTGTCGCCCTCTCTTCCCTTTATCATGTGCTCAGGTACTTCAGGCGTCGCTTCTGTATTGTACACTAATTTGTATCAGTGCCTCCATTAAATGGAACACTGCCCCTTAAACTCTTGATAGCACCGATAGGTGAAAGCTTTGTTGTATTATTGTCATACATTATTCTTTATATTTCTAGGTCATAAGACCGATCATTAACATTGTGCTTCATGGAGATTCTAAAAATGCCTTGGAATGTGCTTTCAAATGATATAGTCACGAGCCCAGCTAGGGTTTACAAATATCATTTTATAACCTAAACATTCCTCTGACGATGTCCTTCATTTCAACAAAGCACTCAACACAGTGCACAAATCTGAAAATGCCTTGTAGAAGGCTCTCAAGACTGCACTGAGTCTTTTGATAAATCTACATGTTTGTCACTAGGGTGTAACTATTACAATTTTAGTTACGACGACAATTCGATGGTTCTGCATCACTTTGTATGAAGTGTTTAAGCTGTAGAAGTACAACAGTTATAGAATGGTTGTTGAGAATTTCTGGATATTCTAAAGTTAACCAACCAGGGCATGTCACGATATCCACTGTATAAAAGTGCACTAAAAAATAGTAGTGTTTAAAAATTATGTTATGATTTTTTAATTAAAAATTCTTTTAACTATCAATACACCAAATCATTTTGTATGATCAGTTAAAGTTGTAGAAGTTCAGTGGCTAATAGAACAAGGGTTGAGCATTTTTGGATGGGATATTCTAAAATTACATATTTGGTTTGATAAATATACCTTCTAATTTTTGTTGAACTTTCACACCAAGGAAATAATGCATGGGTCCTATATTTGACATTTCATATTTCTGTTTCATTTCTTTCTCCATGAGAGCTTTGTTGTTACCTATATAAATAAGATCATCGACGTAAAGGCAACCAATGAGAATATCATAATCAATATGTTGAACATATGAGGTTGGCTCTTAGTTTCTTCTACTAAATCTCTTCTTCAAGAAATAACTGCTAATCCTTGTATACTAGGCACTGGGAGCTTGCTTCAACCCATAAAGTGTTTTTTCTAAAAACTTGTAAACTAATTGTTCTTTGCCTAGAATTTCATAGCCCATAGGTTGTTGAATGTTCCACATAGACATCCTTATCTGTATAACTATTAAGGAAGATAGATTTTACATTTATCCGAGATACTAGCCACTTGTATTGTGTAGCAATAGCCAATATAATCTTGATTGTATCAAGTCCAGAAATTGTAGCAAAAGTTTCTGTAAATTGCTTGAGGTGTTTGTGCAAATCCTTTGGTGACTAGTCTAGCCTTGTGTCATTCTATTGAACCATCAACATGATATTTCACCTTATATATCCATTTGACATGAATCACTTGTTTATCTTTCGGATTTGCAAATAATTTCCACATTTTATTTTTATTAATGGCATTCATCTCATCATTCATAGCATTAATCCATACTTTGCCTTTGACTACTTTTTCATACATAGAGGGTTCCACTTGAATTGTACTAAACAAAGCAAAATTAACGATTGGTTTTATATTGTAGTCCTATGATAAATGTCAAATAGTCTTTGTGCATTTCTTGAAGAGCTTGGAGTTTATGCTTAATGTGAATTATCATCAGAATTTGTGCTACTAGAAGAACTTGGTGGATTGAAACTTGAGCTCCTATTAGAGCTTGAACTTCCACTTGAGCTTTTGGGGAGGAGGAACACTGCCATCTTCAATGCCCATGATTATTAGTATATTTTGTTGTACACCATTTTTCCATTGACATACTCTCCCTTCATCAAAAACATTTTTTGTGCTAGGATTATAGCACCTGTACCCTTTAGTTGCATTGGAATATCCCACAAGGATACAAAGTTGGGATTTTGTATCCAACTTCGTCTGCCTTTGAATTGGAATATGAATAAATGCTAGACAACCAAATACATGAAAATGAGCTACAAAAGTATTATGACTACTTTGAGTTTCCTTTGAGTGATGTTCTTGATTGATTTTGTGGGATCTCAATTCAAAATATATACTATTGTTGCCACAACCCCCTAATAACTATTTGGAAGACATTTTGATTGCAACATACTTCATGCCATTTTCATAATGGTACCGTTCTTTCTTTTTGAATTACCATTTTTTTGGGAGTATAAGCCACAGTAAATTCTCTTTATGACATAGTTGTTGCAAAATAAAAAAACTCTTTGGAAGTAAATTCTCCCCCTCTACCTGTTTGAGTATTTTGAGATAATACCCAATTTGCTTTTCAAGCATAGCTTTATAATTCTTGAAGCATTGAAAAGCCTTAGATATCTGCATAAGAAAATAAACCAACGTGTGGCAAGGAAATCATCAATAAAAGTTAAAAAATAAATATCCTTACCCAATTTCTCCTCTTGCATATCACCACAAATGTCAACACACAAGCTCTATTGGAGATATTGCCCTCCATGATTTGTTCACTGAAAAATTATCATGATGGTGCTTGTGCGCATCTTGATCAAATTTCTTCTTTGGATTGAATTGTAGGAAGTCCTCTAACCATATTCTTCTTGTGAAGCAAACTTAATCCTTGAAATTTAAAATGACTGTATTGTTGGTTCCATAACCACGAATCATCTGTTATTACCATGTATGCATGCATCTTAGTGGAAACCAATGGGAGAGGAAATAATATATTCTCTATCATACAAGACTTTGTTACAAGCGATATTTATCTGATTTATTAAATATCTTGCTGTGGTTATCTTCAAATACACTTTTGTAATTTTATGCTACTAGCTGCCCAATATTCAAAAGATTATGTTTTAGTTTTGGCACAAGTATCATGAATATAATAATTTCTCCTTGCTTAGTCTTCACTGCGAGGGTACTTTTACCCATTACATCATTTTCTTTATCATCACTAAATTTAAGTTAGACTTCTTATGAATCATCTAATTTGACAAAGAGGGTATATTTACTTTTCATATGATTTGAATAGCTGCTATTTAGGAACCACACATTCTTTTGGTGTTCTTTTGTCAAAATGCACGCAAAGAATGTAGAGTACTTTGCATCTTTGGAAGACTTTAATTAATTGTCTTTTGACTTATTCAAGTCAATCTTTTTTCCCTTCGTGTCCATATTGTTTAGAACACCTGCATTGAATGATTCAGTGATCCACTTCCTATTCCTTGTTCTCTACCATGTCCTCTATTAGCTAAAATTTCCTTGGAATTTATTTGGGCGAGGAAGAGTCTTTGGAGAGTTTCTTCAATTTTTGTAGGAGATTGGAAAGCTTGCACCAAGCTTTCTGTAGAACATTGCATATACTTCTCATGAGATTGTAAAGAACTTATCTATTCTGCCACTTTGAATGTGGTTAGATCATTCCTTTCTTCAATGGCTATCACCACTGAATAAAAGTGAGGAGGAAGAGATCAATATGCGTCCTCCTCACTTTGCCTTTTTTAAATAGAAATTTTGTCCAAAAGATATAAATCGTCGGAGAGTTTCTTCAATTTTTGTAGGAGATTGGAAAGCTTGCACCAAGCTTTCTGTAGAACATTGCATATACTTCTCATGAGATTGTAAAGAACTTATCTATTCTGCCACTTTGAATGTGGTTAGATCATTCCTTTCTTCAATGGCTATCACCACTGAATAAAAGTGAGGAGGAAGAGATCAATATGTGTCCTCCTCACTTTGCCTTTTTTAAATAGAAATTTCATCTAAAAGATATAAATCTTCAAATTTCCTTCATGAATTTTGATTGATATTGGAGAGGAATTATTTAAAATAAAATTTAATGATAAGAGACCTTCTTTTATATTTTCACTTTGCTTGAGGCCCTCTATTATAATTTTAATCCCATTTCCTTAGTGCAAAATTCCCAAAATCCACTTAAAGAATTTAAATATATGATGGGCAGTTTGGGTTTCAACTAGGCTTCATTTTGAAAAAAAGGACATTAGATAGAACAATTACAAGATGATGTTTGCATTGACAGTTAACATAGTCAAATTCAGCTGCTAAATTTAGTTCATGAATTCCTATATTGGCTTTACATTATGGGGGCTTATTATTTGGTTTGGTGTTTTTATTTTTCTATAGCCCTTGCTATATATGTTTTCACAAGGATCTCGAGGAGTTTTGATGTATCCCCACAAAATTATGATAGTGGAATAAACATGTTAATTCAAGAAGAAGAGAGTACTGAATGTTGATATAGACCATGAGAGAAATGCATCTGAAATCTGATTCTATGATCTCATAAGTGAGTTATAAATAAATTTTAAAGATTAAATTTAAGTGGATGCAAAATGCCTTCCTGAGCATGCCTAAACACCTCAACTAGACTAGCCTACATGGAGTTATTCAAAGAACTACGCAATTTCACCCCAAATTACCAAATTGTCGTCGTAATGTCCCGTCTTTGAATATGATTTAATTATAAAAAATAATAAAGTAAAATACAAAAGGATAAAAATAAGATTAAAATTAAAATTTAAAAGAATAAAATTAACTTTAACGAATAGTCAAAAGGCATGAAATGAAAAGTTGTGACTCCCTCAAACATGAGATATAGAAGGGAGAAGAGAAACTCATTTGAAAGGAGGTTGCAGGGAGGAAGAAGAAAGAAGGGAACATGTGAAAATAAGAACTAATGCAGATATCTTTGAAAGTTTAAAATAGAGATCCATTAAATGCTCAGTTCATCAACCTCAAGGTGCCTATTTCAGATGTTGGGTTTATGTATTACACAATGAAATTAAGTTAGATGCCTTAAGATTGATACCTCTCCATATTTAACAAATATTTTTATTGAAGATAACTGAGCTAGTCTAGTACGGTGGAAGATTCAAAAAGTTGGTCTAGTACAGTGGAAGATTCACAAAGTTATTCATTCTATAACTCCATAACCTTTTCCAACATACTCCTTGTCTGTGCCAAAATAGGATCTTTGGAACAGGGTATGGATATCCATCAAAGCATAATGAAAGGGGGGTTTTCATGAGATATTATAGTTGGAAATTCTGTTATAGACATATATGAAAAATGTAAAAGCATAGACAAGGCACATAAATTGTTTGAGAGAATGCCTCAGAGAAACGTGGTCTCGTGGACTACAACAATTGCAAGATATGCACAAGATGGATTTGTTGAAAAGGTTGTAGAAACTTTCAATCAAATACACTTGGTAGGTGTAAATCCTAATTTTGCAACCTTTGTCAGCATTCTCTCTTCTTGTGCTAAAATGGGAGTGATGCAGAGGATAGAATGATGAACCCTTTAAACAACCCAAAATGAGCAAAATTGTAGAAGTGTTCCAAGTGACCCTTCTAGGTTCTAATGGGCAAAATCTACAAATAGTCAACTCTAGGAGGTTTCAAGGCTTCAATAGGTTTGTTTTAGCATATCTAACATGTTCCAAACATCACCTTCAAGTTTCAACACCTCTGAAGTAAAAATGCATAGCAAACCAAAATGTTGTCAATGACAATTTTCAATTTCTGTAACAGCAGCAAGGTAGAATGGCAGATATCTTTTTTTTTTCTCAAGTAACTCTCTAAACAAACAACCTTTTCAAATACCCTTTATCCTTATATAAAACATATGTCAAGATTGGATGGTCTTCCTTTGGCAAAAATCAAAGTTTCTTCACAATGACCCTGTCTTTAACAATGGAACAACTAGTGCATTTACAAAGCAACATATAGCAATACTTAATGTATGGACTTCAAACTTTGTATAGGCTCATCAAATGCCTTCAATTAGACAAATACACAATCAATTTCAGTCTATGGGTTTCCCATCCCCCAAAACCCCAATTCATCCCTTATAAACCCTTGTTCCTAGGGTATCACCAATCTCACATGTGTAACGACTTCTTTGACTAATTCCAAGTACAAACATCAATGTTTCAACACCATAACCATGAATCAAAACTCAAACACTACCCTCCTTAAAGCAAATCTCTCTCTATAGGACTGTCCCTTCAATCCTTAACCCTTGTTTTCACCTTTTTATTGTTGGTGGCCACCAAATATTCTGGTTAGATATTCATTACAGAGTTAGAAGCATTTGTACATGTTAGAAGAGTGCCATTCCGTGAAGAAACAATGGACATTTCATGGGATGAGCATGATTTAATGAAAAAAAAACTACAAAATTGCTTGAAAACTGTCTGCTACAGCCAGGCAGTGAATAAAATTGAACAACAAACTCACCAAATAGATTCAAGACTCGATTATTATCATCAAAACATGTTTGGTAAGATAGCACAATACATTCCCAATCCAAAGATATGCAGAAAAACCAAGAATGCTTCAAATTGCTGTTCAAACCAAGCTTTTTCTATTCACTTTTCTGAGACAGTCCATCCATTATATCTTCCAGTCCGTACAAACACATATTTATAGACCTGGGCATGGTAACTACCCCTCTTAACCATCTCCAACTAGTTTCATTTGCTAATCCTTCTTAAAATTTGAATTATGGAGTTTCCTTCCAAAATGGCTTTATAGCCGTTAATATTCAAATTTCAAATTTTAAACTACTAAACTATGCTCTTAAAGAGTTTATTGAATCTTCTGATTTATGTAATGACACGGTAAGGTTATGATAACCTATAGGACCCTATCCAATGTCTTTTCTACCCTAGGCAACCCTAAGATGCAATTACAACTTTTTTTCAACATAGAAATCCATCATGACATTATGCAATTTCATGACTTCCAATGCCTCCATGTGCCATGATTGGTTGAAGGATTGCCCAATTGAATCTAGGAGATGCTCCATGACCTCTATAATGCCTTGGATCTCCAATGTGCCTTTGACAAGCATATGATGCTCCTGCATCAATTTCACCACCTTTAAAGATGTTCTTGTCCCAAGAACCGTGTCTGGCATAAATTACTTCTTTTCCTCCATATCTCTACATATGGTGCATAGGAATGAAACCTCCTAAGGTAAAGTGTCTCTTCTATTGATGTCCTACATGAAAAACATTCAAACATTTTTTAGAAATCATAACTCTTGCCCTTGGGGTAGTCACCATTGCTGCCTTGGTTGTTTTCTTGACTGTCTGGATAGTCTTTATTTCTGCCTGTTTGGGGAAGTACCCCTGCTGTCCTTCCAACTGCTGCTGCACCATATTTTCATTATCTTTTTCATGTCCTCTGATAGGATAGTACCAATCCCCCACTAACACTCCTTCACCGCCTTTAAATCCTATCCTTATCTCTGTCACAGAATTCAGAATTCTCTGTCCTTTATTCTCCACTACTTGCTGTTCCAACTTTATGCTTTTCCCAGTCTGACCTGTATCCAATTCTTTGATTCTTCCTCTGAGGAGAGATTCATTTCCCTTGCAAGGCAATGGTATCAACTCAAACCTTTTTCCATTACTCCACACTTGGTAGATGTTAGTGAAGTAATCATGTAACACTTTCCTAGAAACTTGCCAAGATCTTCCTAGGATAACATGTGCACAATTCATTTTTACAACATCACATAGAATCTGATCAGAGTACCCACCTATTGAGAAATTTAACATGGTCTGATAATGCACTATGAAATTTTGATTTTCCTCCACCCATGTAGCATAATAAGGCCTAGGATGGTGTTGAATAGGCAATTTCAAAGCATTGACAACATCCCATGATATTAGATTGTTGCGAGTACCTGAATCTATGACTAATTTATAACACCTTGTATTAAACAATTAGTCCTGAAAATACTTACTTGTGGTGTCCATTCCTCACCTCTCCTAAACATCTTTTAATTGCATATAATAACTAATTTATGTGCTTTTTCATGACTATGTTTGACTCATATAATTGTGATCTCTCTAGCACTATGATGTCATTTAATATGTCTTGCTAAAGCTTGTAAATTTTGTTCCTTTTGCCATGTCATGTAATATGTCTTGCCTTGTAGCTTATATGTTTTGAAATTGTTGTTAGGCCTTGTAGCTTATATGTTTTGATTGTTGGAGAGCTTCTAGAGCTAAGCAAGAAGACCATTGCACGAGTTATAGTCGCGCGCTCAGGTAGATTGTCGATTGTTACTTCTTGAGTTATAGTACTTTCGACAGTTTTGCTTAGTTTGTGAAAGTTGTAGACCGAAGTTTTCATAGCCCGATTTTTGCTTCCTGCGAAGAATGATCATGTCAGATAATATAAGTGAAGAACAAAATAGGGAGACAATCGCTAGATTGTGGTCTAACTTGAAAAGAAAAGGTGATGGAAAATGTTATTGTCCCTGCAAAATTTGTAAGGGCTTAAACCGTAGAAGACTCCTAATCAAAACAATTAAGAGACATTGTAGGGAGAATGGTCACATTGAAGGGGGGCATGACTATCATCCACTGGTAAGTTGTTCATTATATCATTTTAACAATTTATATACATATGAAATCACTTGATGATGAGTTGATGATCATGGTTTATTTATGTTAATCAATTTTATATAAGTTGATCTCCCCAAGGAAGTACATGATATGAACCACAACAATCTGAAGAATATGGTTTTCGAAGTGGAGGAACATGGAGGTGCGAATATCCAAGGTGAAGATAATGATCCCATGGAAGATGACGATCATGCGCCGGAAAACACAATTGAAGATGATGGTATAAATACATTGATCCATGACACATTTAGTCCAAGCGTATCTGATCATGATGATGATGATAGCCTCGATGTACCTCTACTTGAGAAGGCATACGAGCCCCTATACAAAGACTCCCAAATAACTCCTCTCTGCTGTATTGTTGTTGTTGAACTTGAAGGTTATGAATGGTTTATCCAACATAACAATGTCATGTATGTTAAGATATGTCATATATGTCTTTATAGTTAACAAATGGTGAATAATGTACCACTAATATTGTTTATATTAACAACTTATATTTTTTTTTGTAGATTGATAGGCGAGTTTTTGTTACCACCATCAAATATTCTATCTCGCTCATATCGAAAATTATCTACTGTTATGAAAGATATTGGAATGGAGTATCAAGCAATACATGCTTGTCTCAATGATCATATTATATATTATAAAGAACATGAATTTGCAACATAATGCCCTGTATGTCATACGAGTAGATATCAAACAGATCGAATAACAAAAAAGGTGCCTCACAAGGTTCTTCATTACATCCCCATTATTCCACGGATGTGACAATTATTCAGGTGTAGTAGCTTGGCACAATTTATGGATTACCATGCATGCAATAGAAGTCAAGATGACATTATTCAAATCCCTGCGGATGGTTCGACATTTATGCACATAGAGGAAAAGTGGCAACACTTCAAAGAGGAACCTCATAATCTTAGGCTTTCATTGGCAGCGGATGGTGTCAATCCATTTGGAGAGATGAGATCTGTTTACTCGGTGTGGCCTATTTTTGTTATCAACAATAATATTCCTCCGTGGATGTCAATAAAGAGGGAGCACATTATGTTGGCAATGATTGTTCCAGGTATTTTATCATTTGATAGTTATTAATTTACATGTACTTACAAATCTTGCAGTAAAATGGTCACAATAATTATGTAATCTTACTTTTCATTCAAGAGGTAAGTATCAAGTTAAAGATATGAATGTATATATTGAGCCTCTTATCAACGAGTTGGTGGAGTTATGTAACGGTGTCACTATGTATGACATGTCTAGACTAATAGGACAAAGACAATTTCAATTCCATGCAATACTTGCATGGACAATACATGATGCCCCAGGGCTAACACATTTTTGTGGTATGTTATAGTGAATTCAAGTTGCACATGATAATTCTAATTATAAAAATCAACATATTTAATAATCCAATTATATCATTATCTTGTAGGTCTTCAAACAAAGAGAAAATTTGCATGTCTAGTTTGTGGTCCAAAGATGAAATCTCATCATTCAAAAAGTTTAGGAAAGCAGGTGTTTGATGAGTGTAGACACTTCCTCCATAGGAATCATAAGTATCGAAGTACAGAAAAATATCTTTTCAATGGGAAAGAAGAGACTACATCAAAGCCACGAAGAATGACACCTCACCTATGGAAGTTGGAATATAATAGAATTAATCGTCGAGGTAATGTCATTCCACCTAATGGTTTATGTTTGTAATTTATATATTTCTATTGTGATTTTTTTTTACTAATTATGTAATTGATGATCGTGAAGGTCGTCAAAGCACTATTGACAACCTTCCAAAGGGACTAAAAAGCTATCCCAGACAATTTAGTAGGTTGCCCTACTATGAGCACCTACAAATTGTGCATTTGTTTGGTACTATGCATATTGGAAAGAATATAACAGAGACATTGTGGAAAATATTGGATGGAAGGCGTGACAAAGAAAAAATTGTCAAAATTTGTAATGACATTCATGAATCCAATCATGCACTGAAGAATTTCATTCACTCAAATAGCAATAAAGATCAGATTAATATAAGTGCCCTTCCTTGGTTATTAATGGAGCAGCAAAGTGATGCCATAAAATAAGTCATACAAAAAATTTGATTTCCCACAGGATTTGCTGCGAACATAAGAAATCTCATATCAAAGAAAAGAGAATTTGGGCCAGGGCTCAAAATGCATGATTGGCATACTTTCATCAAGGTAAGTTATGTTCTTCTGTATTTACAATATATTCATAAACTATGTGTATTGTTCATTATGTTATGTTAGAAAATAATGAAATGATTGGTTTATAATTACTGCAGTACGTGCTACCTCTATCTCTCCCAGAGTACTTCAACAATAACATCAAACAAGTGATATATGATCTTGGAAAATACATGAGGTAAGCAGTAATATCTGTTCAATTTATTGTATATATTTATTATATTCACGATTTATTTTTCTTGCTATGTAATCTATTGTATATTATTTTGTAAAGTCTCGTATTTATATATTTTTTGTGACTTGAATCTCTTAATGTAGGTGGTTGTCATCTAAAGAAACCCATAAAGAAGATATAAACTATTGGAAGAGAAGAATTCCTCATTTACTATGTGCAATGAAAAAGTGTCTACCTCCAACTTTTTTCAATGCACAAGAACACTACCTCATACACCAAGTTGAGGAGATTGAATTGTGTGGACTTGTACACTCTAGGTCAATGTGGATGGTTGAGAGGCACTTGAAATCTTTGAAGGCTTTGGTTCAACAAAGAGCACATCCTGAGGGTTCTATGGTAAAGGGATATATGGTATACCAGACTATGGTGTACATTACTGAATATCTTCTTAAGTTTGCATCAAATATCCATGTAGATCACATTTGGGATCTCGACCCTTTTAAAAAATTTGAAGGGGAGTACTTGATAGGGAAAGGTAGATTGAGGAAAGTGAGAGGTAATAAATGATAAGATGTTATTGTAATAAATTATTTCTTAATCTTCAAAATAAATCGGTTGTAAGTCATCTATTTTTTTTTTGTACAGTTTCTCGAGAGTGGGATGCACTACAATTGTATATTGCAAACAATCTTGATTGGATGACGGTATGGATTGAATGATGTCAACATTCTGGTTGCACATTAACATGGGAAGGTGTATCTTCACTGGTTAAAGAAGCTCATCGTAATGGAGATTCCAATGTTACACAAAGGGAAATAGATTTAGCATATGGTTTAAGAGATTTTCAGGTACGTACAAATTTATTAATCACCCATATGTTTATCAACTCACGATACAATAATTTTGACATGTTTCACATATTATTGCAGGTTAAACACCACAAGGGTATGTTCTGTAATGGTCAAAAATTTCGCATCAAAGTGTTGGATGACACGAAGAAAATTTGTGATTCTGGAATAACTGCAGTCTTTCAAGTGACTAATATTTCATCTAGAAATGACTTACATCCTCGAGAGTCTAAAAATCAATACTATGGCATTTTGGATGATATACTTGAGTGCGACTTTAGTTCCTTCAAATTAGTACTCTTTGTTGTCAAATGGTACAGGCTACGACTTAATCCAAATGATCCTGATAGAACTGTTATTAAACATGATAATGGATTTATAATGGTTAATACAAGGTCGTCTGAGCTAGTTGGGGATGAGCCCTATATTCTTCCAAGCCAATGTGAGCAGGTATTTTACTTAGAGGTTTCACATAAACCGGGTTGGTCATTTGTTGTTAGACATGAACCGAGAGGAAGGCCGATAAAGTATAATGCGATGGAAGAAGAAGATACCGAAGAAGTAGAAGATGATGTAGATGATGATCACGATCGACAGTTATTGGATGATGTTCCTAACACAAATTTTCATGAAGAAGAAGAAGAAGATGATGACGATGATGCTGCTATTGATGATGATGATGAAGATGATGTTGATGTTGATGATGATGATGTTGATGATGATGATGATGATGACGACGACGATGACGACGATGACGATGACGATGATGATGACGATGACGAGGATGATTATGATGATGATGATGATGATGATGATGATGATGATGACAACGAGGATGATGATGATGAAATTTAGAGGCATGCCATCAATCCTTAATCTATTTAATATTTAAACCATCAAACCCAACCATCAAACCCTCCTTCCTAGGTGCATAAGCCTAGGGCTTTACCAAAATGACCACTCCAAACACTTCCAGATTGTACCAATGGATCAAACACCATTACATGGTCCTAACATGAAATTCTATGCCATCAAACTCTTTATTCCTGTCATAATTGGAAGTGTGCACTTGATCTGTGTATAGGAATTCTCCTTGAGTCTCTATTGGAGATTTGATGATTATGGCAACCATTATAGGGGTGTAACAGCAAGAGAAAATCCAAAAAATATAGCAGCAATTGGACTACTTTAAGGCTTTGTTAGGTATTGACCTTAACATGTGCTCATAAGTTAGGTATTGACCTTAACATGAAAGTTTTATGGTCATATTTATAAGATAATGAGATCCCTAAAGATAATGTGTATGAATAAAAATTTAGAAACTTACTTCTACTAAAAAGTATCATTAATAAACTTTGGCTTCACCATACAATCCTTTTTCATTCAATAACTTATGTCCTTTGTTTGCAGCGATGAGGATACATTATTACCTAAATCGATTGGTTTTAGAAAAGCTCTTTTGGAGTGTCTTTATTTCTCATTCAACATATTGTCCCTATGTATCATGATCATCAAGAAGGCTTGTGTTTCACTATCACACATTGGTGCAGATTGGCATTTCTTGCATTCTTCCTTATGTGCTATTTCTTACTATCCTCTTGTTGCTATTATAAGAATAGCTTTTCTCTTAATTGGATAGTGAATGCCTTGGGGTTGTATGCATAGGCTTTCCATGTCACTTTACCATAGCCTCTTGATTGGTTCTTCTTCTCCTCAACATCACTATTTGCTCCTAGACACCCATTGTTATGCATTTTTCCTTCCTCCATTGTCAAGTTGTTCACACCATGTGAAGATTGCCCATTTCATTGGCACATGCTCAAGTGAATAAGTTCTATTAAGGAAGGACTCTTTCTCAATTTCAATCCTAATGGAGTGCTTCCCTGCTCATCCATTTGGTTTTCAGCATTCACTCTGTCTCCTCCATTGTTCATCTCCTGCTAGGAATAGACAACCAAACTTTGTCACTCACATATCACATTATTGAAGCAAAGTTGACACTTTAGATCATTTGGCACTCAGAATAAGCAATACCCATCAAATGTTTGTCCTAAAAACATATGAACATATCCTATTAACTTACCTGTTGAACCAGGTTCATATACTTGATACGTTTAGAACTTGAAATCTCTTGTGAATCTACATAAGATTTCTTCATGTGGGCTTAGATTTTCTTGTTACTAACTAGACATGAAAAGAAACTATTTGGCAATATATCTATGGTTGCCTGTGATGCAGCAGGGAATGACAATGGACCCTCTACTGAAGGCAATGATCAACAATCCTTTGGTCAATCTCAACACCTACCCACAGGGATAGACCTTATGCTTTGGTCTATCAACTTACTCACTTGGAAAATGAGTAAACAACAAATTATTTTAGTTCATCCACAAGACACCCTAGGCAAGATACATTCAACCTTCAATGGTTACTAACATGAGTTTGTCTCCATCCCAATCCTGCACCTCCAACTCAACACAAGCTTCATAAATCTAACGGCCTCATTAGGTATGGCACCCTTGAGATGAACAAGAGATGGGTACTTAGGCTAGGAACACCTTCACAACACCAAATACTCTGTAATTACTTGATTTCCAAACACATACTCCAAGGTGAGTTGATGGATTAACAAGAAACACAAATTTAAGTGTTATAATGTGTACCTTTTAATGTTTTTAATTTTTATGTAATGCTTATGATGGATGTGATTATGATTATGATGTGATTATGCTCATGATAATTGAATTACATTTGCAGGAAACTGAACCCCTTTCAGGAGCATCCCGCACAGTCTCATGGATCTACAGGTATAAGTCAATACACCTTATAGACAGTCTATTTAATACACTTATCAAAAGTAAGATTGATGTCTTCTAAGATCTCTCCCATTTGAAGGTACCATCGAATAATTATTTTCCAGAAGTGTCTTCCTCGAGTGAGGGAAATATAGGAATAGAAGAGGAAAGGGAGACATGCAGTTTATTTAGAACAGGGAGATTAACTAGAGGTCAAAGGACTAGAAGGAAATTCAATAAACGCATGAAATTTTTCCTTGCTCAAGGGGGGTCATGTTCTTATGATGATGAGATGAAAGGCGACATCGAGGTGTCCTTGAGGTACCAACATCTACAGAAACATTGGGTACCCAAGGAACTTCCTCCAATAAACACTGATTTTTTTGTTAACGAGAGGATATATCGCATAGCACCATCATCATTACATGGTTTGGGCCTATTTTCTATGGACGGCATAAAGGTGTCTTACAACAAAGTTTCTGAATTGATGGAGTATGTTGGACCATGTTACGATTACAAAAGTTGGATGCATATTGTTCAATATAAAAAAAGTATGCGTAGGTATGCACTCTTGGCAAATTATATACAACAACAAGACAATAATCAAAGTAAAAATGTGGCTATATACATTGATGGAAGGCCAAAAGAAACAGGTAATATTGCGCGTTTTATAAATAGTACACGACCTGGGTCAACTATAAAGCAACCCAATTGCATATTTGAGGCGCGCGAGGGAAATCATGTATTCATTTGTGTGATAAAATCAATACGTGCAGGGGAAGAGCTACTTATTGATTACAATTTGAACTGCATAGATACAAACGAGGCTACTATCATGGGGGTGGTACATACTATTAAGCCAACTTCTAATCAATGACTCCAACATACCATTTAGTTATTAAATTTTTGGCTAACATTTTTATACTTGATCTTTGACACAGGGGCACAATATGGAGCAACCGCCCGGAGGGGATGGTGATGATATTCCCAGCTTATCTACACATGAGTAGGTAAAACTCATTGTAATTGTGCCAACTAGATAGAAGCAAAATGTTATTTTTTTAATGTTGTTTTCTTCATTATTTTGGAGTAATTTTGATAATACTAATACTATTGTTGTCACAGAGGGCCAGTGGTCGGAGAGAGGGAAAGCAACCTGCAGTCCCTCAGGAGTCCCCCCTTGAGGACCCTTTTTTTATTGATTTAGCAGAGACCGATGACCCGATCGGTTCCATTAAAAAGATGCTAAAGAAAATTGTAAAAGAAATTTTACGTTTGGCATCCATACAGCCTCAGACTTAGGAAATAAAAGAGAGGGGAGTTGACTTGTTGCGCACTTCTAAAAACTTAAAAGTAAGTATTAATGAAATTTTTAATTATAACAAGAGCTCAATAATGGTTTTTATGTTATGCTCTTTTATGGCATTAATTAAAATATGGATGCGTTGTCTTTATAGAGTTATTTGCATAATTTTGAACCCCATTCCCATGATGAGGGTACTGCAGGTGGTTCAGGTAGATCGCATGTTCCATTCCCCACTTGTGTTTTCCATTGAATATATATAGGAATGATCATAATCATTGACAATACATGCTCGAACAATCCTTTTTTTTAATGCTCTAACAATCTTGTCCATGCTAGTCCACGCGTTCTATATTTATGCATGCTCTAACAATTTTATTCTTTAGCTCCTTTCCATGATGCTATGACAATGGCGCCTGCATCCAGGACAACCACAAATGTCTTTCTGACTGCTATGTCAGCAACATGCAGCCTACATGCATCAACTGTTGCACCATCTATTGGTACACAAATCCCTCTTTTTCTCTCTTTTGTTATGTGTTTAAGTGTTATGTGTTTACGATGTAGATCCCTTGATTGTGTTTGTGCCATGGGTGCTCTGCACCAATTTATTTCCCTTGAAGTATTATTTCTTGGAGGCATTTGATAATGGTTTTCATTTTTTGCAATAGGAGATGCAACAAGTCCTGATGCATCATCATTTCCTGGATGTTCCCGTGTTCCTAGTACGGGAACGGTGAAGGATTGCATATTGATCGTTAGCAACGATGAAGGCATTCCCTTAAAAGTAGCCAAAGTTCTAGGTACTTTAAAGTTATTATTATTCTATAGTGATATAATAGTAATTTAGTTTTTGATCACTCTTCATCGACTAATGATCCCATGATTGTTTTGTAGGGAATGATGTTTTCTGGTGAAAACTTGGTGACGAGTGTTTGCGGATATTCGGGCCCACCCTACGTACATGGTGGAACATCATATCCTAACTAAAACCCCAAACCACTATTTTGATTTCATATCATTGCTAGAATAGTTTTCCTTTTCATCCATTTCTTGAACTATATTAAAGGTAGCTTGACTTCATTTATGAGTCTAACATGTTTTTTTTTACTTAAAAGGTGGAATAACCAAAAAAAAAAGTTGAAGTATGATCTTGTAGAGAGTATGATTCTTAATAAGAATAATATGAAATGATATTTCAGTTCATCTTTTAAGCTGTTTCCAATTCAAGAATTATATTCAGTAGGGATATAACTAGGATTGTGAATTTATTTTCGCTAGATTAGTAACCTTCCTACAATGCCATGGATGCTGTCAAGACATGAAACCCCATGTAATACAAGTCTTCCCTAGAGATGCTATTCACATGTAAAATAGCTACCCCTCATGTTTAAAAAAAAATTGTTTCAAGCATTATGGGATCATCCTATTCAGTTACAAATGATTAGAGCATAGTTATGAACGAGAAGAGCCAAATCATGTCTAAGATACAAAGATAAACTCTTGTCCTGGTACAGATCCAAATTTTGTATGGACTATTTTTTTCTAGTTGCCTTGGTTTTTTTGATGTTTTAAAAAGGGAAAATTCACAATTGGGGAAATTTACCCGATATTGTTTGGTAGTGCACCTATATTGGTGGCTCCCATAAAATCTCATGAATGCTGCACTTTTGCGAAATGAATCCATCTGCTCAAATTTTAGCATAAAAATGTGAAACCCTAAACTCAAACAGTTCTAACCGTTTTATCTCTATTTCCACTGACACTTGTCATCTTTAGATGATAAAAGAAAGAGCTTGAAGTCTTGCAAAAACATTACTAAATTCAGAGGCAGCAAGAAGCTCAGTGACAGACGTAGCATGTGTTCGGTTAGGTATTCATGTGAGCACAAAAGAAAGACCAGTCAAGTCGCTCAATCAATTCACTTCCAATAGGCCTACTACTAAGAAATATGTAATTCAGCAACAAATATGCTAACCAGATAGGACCACATTAATAACATCTTAAATTCATTTATGTTGTCCATAAACACTTACATTTTAATTGAACCGTCATGCTTTATCAAATTTATTTTTTACTCTTAACTAATCAAATATTACCATTCATAAATATTGATAAATAGTCAACAGAGCATGATTATTCTATCAGAAATGCCTTTGTTTTGGGTAGGTTCCCATTTGTCAAGACTGGAAAACTATAGGTAGGCTTATTTTGCTGTGAGTTTCAGCAGTGGAACGGTAGTGAGAATATTTGAAGACATCAAGGATGCAGAGTAGTATTCAAACATCCAAATATTGTTGCAAGTAAAATATTGTTAAACAAGTCACCTTACTAGTTTTATAAGAAAATAATAACACCCATATACACATATCTTCTCCTTGATAATCTGCATATAAAGAATCACCTTGATAATGTGCATTTAAAGAATCACCTGTTAAGATAAAGTAAGCAATTGAACTTTTAATGAGGAATGAACCCCAATATTCATTAAAATAAAGCTACATAACATATACACCATAATTATTAGCATTCAAATAAATATTTAATTTTCATTAAATTGAAAATTAGTTCATACATATTTCTTATACAAATAATGATATTATAGGGCCTACATTTATTTCCCCTATTCTTTTAGAATTCAAGCACCTTCAACCTTCCTTGGTAGTGGATGCCTCCACGTATGTTAGGCTCCCAAATGAAAATATAAATTATCAAAAATAGTACAATTCTTATCCTTTATAAAATATTCTTCCTATCATCTAACCATAGTTTCTCATTTAGATAAATTATTATATCTTGTTCTCATCTATGTAGCTTTCACTCATCTATCATCTATCCTTGTTCTCATCTATGTAGCTTTCACTCATCTATTGGCAGCAAAATCAGATCAGGACGACCATATAGATCCTCTTCATCATTATCGCAACTGCTACTGTCTTGTAGAATTCAAATTCTGAGCTACCACACATGTCGCAAACAGCTCACTGTGAAAACACCGGCAAGAAACCCTGCAATCACGTTTGAAATCGAGTGCCAATGGCTAGCCGGTCAACAGCCAATCAGAATCCAGCATGTCAGCACCGCTAGTATTGTGAACCCACTTAACTCCGCAACAGTGACATCAAATAGTTGTCGCATGATCGCATAGCCAGGAAACGGGCTATGCGAACATGCGACATACTGCAATCCTCTACCTTCACATAGCCGCCGATGCTGAGAGTTAATGCAAAACGTCAGTCGCATGATCGCATAGCCTTGAAAAAGGTTATGCGAACATGTGACTAACTGCTAGCAATCACCACCGCTATCGCCATGCTGACCAATCGGGAACCACCACGACACCACCTGCCAACAGGACCACCAAATAGCTACAAACGGGCCCCAGCACACGTGGCACCCTTGTCGCATGATCACATAGCCAGGAGATGGGCTATGTGAACATGCGACAACCCATAGACCTTTACCCTACGTCACCGCCACGCCGCATAAAGTTAACACCAAGGGGTTTGTCACATGATCGCAAGCCATGGAAATGGCCCTTGCGATCATGCGACAAGGCCATAAGACCGCCACATTGTCACCCACCGGCCAATGAAAAGTGAACACCTGTACTGCGTGACATCTTGGACCCACCGAAAGACCCCACATCACCACCTCCCACCGAGCCTCAGGGACACGTGTCAACTGGTCGCATGATCGCATGTCAGAAAACTCTAACATGCGATTATGCGACAGCCAACCCTAGGCTGCCACATCACCGCCAGCGGGACCACCAAACTGCATCATCGATGGGCCTCAGCACAAAAAGGTAACCGGTCACATGGTCGCATGTCAGAAAACTCTGACATGCGATCATGTGACAACCAATCGTTAGGCATCAACACATTGAATATATTATGATAGATACACATAGAATTACGATGAATTTACTGTATTGGCGATGCCCAAATGCCTTATAATCTCATGGGATCTTTCGAGCCCATGAGATCATGCAATAATGGTCAGATTAGAATCTCAGTGGGTCCACATTTTTTGAGTGAGGTGGCATATTTCCTAAGCACGCTATCGCGACCAAGTGGGTCCCAGTTTCTAACGTCATCGCGGGGCCAGTCAGCAGTCAAGCAGAAACAAGCTGCCAGCGGTCAGTGGTTAACATCTTATGGTTGGTCGCATGATCGCATGGGCTCTTCTGAGCCCATGCGACTATGCGACAAACCGTCAGCGATCACAGTTAAGGTAGTTCACAATGGTTTTGATGGTGCGATTTCATTCTTGTCGCATGATCGCATGTGGCTTCCTAAGCGCATGCGACCATGCGACAAGCCTCTAGCCATCGTAATTGCTTGGGTGTTCATCACACTTGCGACGGTTTCAGTGGTGCGGTTTCATGCTTGTCGCATGATTGCATGTGGCTTCCCGAGCGCATGCGACTAGCCTCTAGCTGTCGCAGTTGCTTAGGTGTTCGTCACACTTGCAACAATTTAGATGGTGCGGTTTCATGCTTGTCGCATGATCGCATGTGGCTTCCCAAGCGCATGCGACCATGTGACAAGCCTCTAGCCGTCGCAGTTGCTTGGGTGTTCATCGCAAGTGTGATGGTTTCGGTGGTGAGGTTTCATGCTTGTCGCATGATCGCATGCAGCTTTCCAAGCGCATGCGACCATGCGACAAGCCTCTAGCCATCGCAGTTTCTTGGGTGTTTGTCGCACTTGCGATGGTCTCGATGGTACGGTTTCATACTTGTCGCATGATCGCATGCGGCTTCCCAAGTGCATGCGACCATGCGACAAGCCTCTAGCCATCGCAGTTGCTTGGGTGTTCATCGCCATTGCGACGTATACGCATAGAATTATGACAGATTTGTTGTATTAGCGACGCCCAAATGCCATTGTAGTTTTGGTGTGTGTATGTCACACTTGTGATGGTTACACATAGAATTACAGCGGATTTCTTATATTGGTGACGCCCCAAATGCCGTCGCAATATCAGGCAAGCGCGTTGTAAGTACTATGGTATTCGTCGCCATTGCGACGCTAATATAAGGAATTGCAACGGGGTTGATGTCACAATGAAGGGGCTGCATAGCGACGGATTGAAGTCATAATTACGACAGAAAAGGAAAGATGTCATATTTTGCGACTAAAAAATAGTGACATCTATTACTGTCGCAATTGCAACACATGGCTGTCTCAATTGCGACACATAGCCGTCACAAATTGATGCCAAATTTATTAGTGATTGATTAATGATTAGAGGATTTGTACGGGCTTAGCATAGATCTGAATATCTGCAATTGAGTTGTATTTAAATCAGATCATTACTGTATCAATTTAACCATTGATTTAGAAAATCTCTTAATCAAGTGGACTTAACCGTCTTATATTCTACCCTATGTCATTTAGAGAATGTACATTGTTATCTTGTTGACCCCATAGTGAATGCTGGTCAAAAGTTAACTGTTAGTGATAAATCCTCTAACTAGGTCACACCTAACAGTGTGTATTGTAACCTTTAACAGGGTTGGCTCTTCACCGAGATCACTTCAGAAGAGTGAATTATTTTGGGTTATCAGTCCCAGGTGGTTTTTCCCTTAACAAGGTTTCCATGTTAAATCATTGTGTTATGTGTTATTTGTGATGATTGTTTTGCTATCATAAGTTACATACTGCATAGTTGATTTAGTCGGTAATCACATTTGGATATTTACTAGTAATCGGTAAAGTGAATAGACAGATTGATATTTTATGTTACCGAGCTGGGTAATTTGTTGAATTTTTTTTATAAGGTACATCTTTGTATTTGGGACTGAGGATAGCTGATCTAACTGATTCACCCCCCCTCTCAGTTATTCTAACATAAGGGGTCTCAAGGGGTCCTGGGATACATTAATGTATCCTAGGAGCCCTTAAAACCCCTTAGGAGACCTTACCATACATTAATCCATGGTAAGGGGTCGTAAGGGGTCATAAGATACATTAATATATCCTAGGACCCCTTAGGACCCTTTACCATACACTTAGGAGTACTACGGGGTCTTAAGGGCTCCTAGGATACATTAATGTAACTGATGACCCCTTAAGACCCCTTGGGACCTCTTACCATACACCTATGTATGGTAAGGGGTCCTATGCGGTCATAAGGGGTCATAAGAGGATCTTAGGACCCCTTAAGACCCATTAGGACCCATTACCGTGTATTAATGAATGGTAAGGGGTCCTAAGGGGTTCTAAGGGGTCTTAAGGGGTCCTCATATACATTAATGTATCCTAGGATCCCTTAAGACTGGTTATGACCCCTAAGTGTATCGTAAAGGGTCCTAATGGGTCCTAAGATACACTAATATATCCTAAGACCCCTTAAGACCCCTTAAGACCCCTTAGAACCCCTTACCATACATTAATGTGTGGTAAGGGGTCCTATGGGCTCTTATGATACATTAAGGTATCCTTAGACTATCCTAGGACTTATTAGGAGCCCTTAAGACCCCCTAGGACCTTTTACCATACACCTATGTATAGTAAGGGGTCTTAAGGGGTCTTGAGATACATTAATGCATCCCAGACCCTCAAGACCCCTTAGGATCCCTTACCATACATTAATGTGTGGTAAGGGGTCCTAAGGGGTCCTAGGATACATTAATGTATCCTACAAACCTTTAGGATCCCTTACCATACATTAATGTGTGGTAAGGGGTTCTAAGCGGTCATAGGATACATTAATATATCCTACAAACCTTTAGGACCCCTTACCATATATTAAAGTATGGTAAGGGGTCTTAAGGGGTCCTCAAATACATTAATGTATCCTAGGACCCCTTACCATACATTAATGTATGGTAAGAGGTCCTAAGATATCCCATGACCCCTTAAGACTCCTAAGTATTTGGTAAAGAGTCCTAAGGGGTCTTGTGATGCGTTAATGTACTGTAGAACCCCTTAAGACCCCTTAGGAGCCCTTACTATACATTAATGTATGGTAAGGGCTCCTAAGGGGTCTTAAGGGTTCCTAGCATAATGTATCCTAGGATCCCTTAAGACCCCTTGGGATCGCTTACCATACATTAATGTATGGTAAGGGGTTTTTAATGGGTCATAAGGGGTTCTATGGGGTCCACAGATACATTGATGTATCCTTGGACCCCTTAGGACCCCTTACCATACATTAATGGATGGTAAGGGGTTATAAAGAGTCTTAAGGGGTCGTAAGGGGCCCTAAGATATCTAAGGACCCCTTAAGACCCCTTACGACCCCTTAGGACCTCTTACCATAGACCTATGTATGGTAAGAGGTCCTAAGGGGTCCTAAGGATTCCTAGGATATCTTAGGACCCCTTAAGATCCCTTACCATGCATTAATTTATGGTAAGGGGTCCTAAGATACATTAATGTACCTTACAACCCCTTACCATACATTAATGTATGGTAAGGGGTCCTAAGGGATCCTAAGGAGTCCTAGGATACATTAATGTATCCTAGTACCCCTTAGGATCCATTACCATATATTAATGTATGGTAAGGGGTCCTAGGATATCCACATACCCTTTAAGATGCCTTAGGACCCCTTACCATACATTAATGTATGGTAAGGGGTCCTAAGGGGTCATAAGCGGTCTTAGGATACATCAATGTATCCTTATATAAATGTATCCCATGATGTAGGACTCATTAGCATACATTAATGTATGGTAAGGGGTCCTACATCCTAGGATACATTAAAGTATCCAAGAATTCCTTATGATCCCTTAGAGAGAGAGAGAGAGAGAGAGAGAGTACTACATTGTTGTATACTTTACATATGGCGTACTTCACATATGGCATGTGTCATATATGGCGTATGCCATATGTGAGGTATGCAACAATTTGAGATATAGGAAATATGGAATATTTTGGACTATTTTTGTATATATGTGGCATACGCCATATATGGCATGCACCTTATTAACTAAATTAGGAAACACAAAGCCTAAGGCTTGGATTTTCCTTGGGCATCCAACCCAAAGGCTTGGACAATTCAAACAGGTATGAGACGTGATTTCCAACAAACATACAACAAAATCACATTTTTTAATGTGTGTTCCTCGTCAAGTTTGCGCATGGTTCAACAATGACAAAATAAAACAACAAGATATTATAGAGCTTTTTGTTAGCTATCTATTCATTAAATGTTTTTTGAATTGACTATGTTAAGGTTTTCATCCCTAATTTCTTTTGTAAGTGTGTATAACTTTTGTCAAAAACCAATGAGTACTATTTTGGGCATAGGTTTTGGCTCGTTTATTAGATTTTAAAGCAAGTTACTTTTTTGGAAACTAGACTCCATTCTACACACTTTAATTTTTGTTTTTTTGTTTGATTAGTTTTCAAAAATTTCTAAGGGGAACACACTCATATTTCACTTTTTTAGGATGTGCCCACTTCAAAAATTCATAAAAAAATCATACGTTCATAAAAAAAGTAGCAGAAAAATCCAGGATAAACTACGAGGTGTTAGCTAAATCACTGAAGAAATTAAAAAATTCAAAATTTTTTTTTAACATCTTAGGGGGAGCACACCATATGCTATGTTATGTTTTTCACAAAAAATAGGACCACCTTTTTTGCTCCCCCTTTTTGAGGGCCTTAATCACCACCATTTTCAAAATAAATTAGTATTTTAGAAATTAGATTTGAAGTACTACAACTATTGTTCTTGTCGCATCTTCAAATATTGACTCTAGGTATCTTCAATTTCTCATCGAAGTTCAGAGTTTGCTAACTTCAAGAAGTGACATCTTTTATGGGCCCTTTTTGGTCCGCCATCTTTGTGCACGTACCTAGTGTTAGGGTCAGTTAGAGTCACCATGTAAGAAAAATGCTCGGATCATCGTCATTTTGTTCCATAAAAGTCCAGTCCAACACCTCTCCTTTTTTGGCCATGCGCTAGGGGTTCCCTAACCTGCCTAGTCTTAAAAGTCACCACGATATAATCACTGAGCTTGTTTAGTTCAAAGTTGGCTTTCCTTTGTTGAGTCTTTCCAAACTCTATGCTTCTGATGAACCACTTTGAACCTCTTTGAACTCTAGTTTAAAGTAGTTTAAAGCAGTTCAATCGAAGATTATTTTTCTAACGTTGGAAATGCAGGTGGGACCTTGGTCTACATCATCTTTTGGCAGCGAACCACTTCAAACCTATTTGAACCTTGGTTCGAAGAACTTCAAAGTAGTTCAAGAAGAAATGGTGGGTAAATCCAGAAGCGATGTGATAGCTTAAGAGGCAGACAATGTAATTGGGAGGCAAAGTTATTGTTGAGTTTTGAGTACAGACAGTTTTGAAAAGACGGTAGCCACGAGGTAAATCCAGAGTGGAGATTTGAATTGCGGAGAAGGAAATCATAAACATGAGTGAAAGATACCACTTAAGGGGAATTCATGACATTTTAAAAGGTTGCAGATTTCAATGACACTTGGTTGTCAAATCATCATTGCTCAACTCACTCTAATCAATGCTATCATTTAATGCTCCTTAAGTCGATCCTTTATGGTATGAATTCTCAAAATATAAGTATTCATGTAAGCCTTTTCTTTATGTTATGAGTTTTCAGAGTCTCAACTTTGGAAGGAGGTTATTTTCTTAAGATTGCAGAATACAGGTAGCCACTCAAAGCTCTCTTTTATTTCTTGTTCCTATTTGATAGTATTTTTCCAACGAGGAGGGTTACTTTTTGTTTGTTTCTGAGTAGAAAGGATGAGATCTAGCATGCACTTCTTTGGAAACCTTATGAATATGGTATGTCGTGCCCTTGTAATTACGGACACAGACTTGTTAGGGGTTGAGGTAGAGAAGATGGTGGGTAATCTCACAAACAAGGTAGAAGAAGATTACAGTTTAGAGTTTTTGTCAAGTGGGCTATTAGAAGCTGTGGCTTTCCCTCCAGTAGTAGTGAGTCCAGAGTTAATCCAGCAATGTATAAATCACTATGACGTTAAGTCTAAATGTATAGTGAATGTTGGAGGCCAACCCCTTTTATCCGTGACTAGGGAGACCATAGTGTCCATTTTCAAAAATTTTGATGAAGCCTTTGCCAGTTTTACCCTTGCCTAGTCTCTTGCCCAATTTCAAAAGAATATTGATAAAAACTGTAGTCACATGGACCGAAAATGGACAAAAAATTTCTATAAGGGAGGATCCCCGTTACCCAAAATATTAACCAAAGACCATATGAAGCAGCATGTTCACGATATAATGGTTTTGCTTCATCGATTGAAAGGTTCAGAACAGGTTCTCCTGTTTGAAGACTAGATGTACCATTTTATAGAGATAGTCCTTGAAGGCAGACAACATCTTGACTGGGCATAAATTATTGCCAGCTCTTTGAGAGATCAGCTTAAGCAAGCTCAGATGACAAAGAAATAATTTTACATGTCTTCCTATTGAATTTACTGTCTTGCATGCACCCAGGACTTAGGAGCTATTCCTCATGAACCATGGAATGAGGATTTGAATGTTTATGACTATTGTCCATTGTTAAAGAAAGACAAGGTCGTGGAAGATTATAGGAGAGTTCATTATGTTGTCCTAGGAAAACTATGTCACCGGCTGGCGAGAACCCCAAGTCAGAGGATATCTTTGGAAGCTAGGAAGTTGGTTCAAACATACGATAACTTCTATATCCAATTTCCACGTTTCACATATATCAGGATAGGGGGTTTTGATGAGGAACCCCTCAAGCTCCCTAGATTTGCTTTTGATTGTTTTGTATTAGCTGAAGTCTATAGGAAGTTGTTCACCATGATTAAAAATAGTTTACTAGAGGAAAAATGGGCTTCAATGTTTCTGATCAAGTTGGGAAATCTGGTCTGCAACAGTATGATTGATGCCTCTATAATAGGCAGTAATCTGGTAAGCTTCCACATGTAATTCTATGAGCTGAGAAGAGGTTTTGATAACAAAGGTTTTGCTAGACAGGTTCTAAGCTTAGGCAATTACCCATCACCGAACCCACATATTGAGGATCTATGGGAAGACCTGGGAGATGAAGAAGCAATTAGGAAACGAGATCATTCTAGACTTCTAGTTCCGCATATTGAGTTGTTGCAGTTAAAATTTGATACAAATGGAATAGACGAAGATGCCTTTGAAATTTTAGGTTCGGAAGGTGATATTTAAAGAATAGAGAGTTCCCCAGATATAGATTGGGCAAGGGAATAAGAGGACAACATCAAGCTGAGAGCCAAAAAAAATTTTGGGGCCACTGAAGCTTGGCTGGAAAAGAAAAGACATAAGAAAATAATGATTTGTCCTCCTCAGAGACATAATGCAGACTCTGCTTCAATGGATGTGAATCTTGCTATACCTAATGTATCTCCTTTGATTACTAATGCAGGTAGAATCTCGTCTTCTAAGAGGAAAACAACAGGCCTGATGGACATCCCACTACACCCTGAACAAGGCCCGGAACTAGATCTGAAAGTCATGCACATATGGCGTCTCTAGGTTCTGAGTATATCGACATTGAGATCAATGATGAAGATATTTCATTTTCACCCGAACACCAGGAGAAGGATCAGGGAACACCTGCTGGAAATCCCAAGGTTCAACAGGAAAGTGTCACTCCTCCCAAGACATTTGATAACAGAATGGTTACAGGTTCAATACCCCCATGGCTCATTGATTCAGTGAATAAGAAAAGAAGCTTTAAGCCTGTATCCTTACTAGTAAAGGAGATCATCACGAAATATGACGTCTGCACTCCCAAGGCTAAGAAGATGAAGAGTAAGACGAGGTTATCCACTGATCCTTCCACCAAGAAAGTAACTGTGGATATTGCCACCTTTAAGCCCAAAGGAGTACAGGAACCCGAAGCGGAAGACTTTGAGGTTACCAAAATGGAACTTGGTGTTTTGACTAGGGATTCCAAGGATCACCTTTTCAAATTTTCGGCCGATCACATGCTTGGATAGTCACAAAAAGATGGAAGGGAAAAATGTGAGCTAAAGCAACTGGTGATTACTATGGCCGAGTTCATTACTTCTCTCAGCAACGTTGGAGCTTTACCACTTGCCTAGTCCCTATAGGATTTTGATCCAAACTCGATAGAGAGTAAAAGATTATTGAAGCAAATGTAGTAGGGTAAAGTTTTAATGGAAGTTATGAAGACCTGGGTTGATGGCATCATCGATGAAGGGTGTACCTTCATTCAAGAGTTCTTGTCTACTTGCTTGGACGTGGAATCATTTCTTGGTGAAATTTAGACTCTAATTCCTAGCTGGGAGTTAGAAGAGGAAAAATGTGCAGCTGTTGTCATTCAAGTACAAGAGATAGAAACGTATGAAGTAGCTCAATTCCTAGCAGAGAACCCTATGAAGTTAATTGATCCCTGCATGCTATTTATTTTAAAATAGAACCTTGGCTGGAAAGGGTCACTTTTTAAAGCTACAATTTCACAGGTCTGGGCAATGGAGGAGGAAGTTAAGGACATGCATGCCAATGCCCTGAAGGATATCAAGATAGTAAACTCTTCAGAAATTTTGCAAATTGATGAGGGAAGTCAGGATGCTAATGCCATGATCAAGGTTTTTGTGGATACCATGAGTGCTCTGAAGGAAAACGAAGAACCAAATGTTCAAGATTTCACCAAAATAGCTAATGTGGAATCTATGTTACTTTTGAAGAGGGGACAGTTGCCCAAACAGTTACAGAGAATCTGGGAATTGAAATGGGAGAAAAACACATGTCGAGAAAAGTTAGTTGGTTTAAAGAACTTACACTCACAGTCGGGTCAAGAATTAGTGAACGCGTTCATAACTTGGAAATTGGTACAAACTGCCACGTCAGAAGAAAAATGAAGAAAAATGATGGATTTCTGGGTGACTTTTTATCTTTTCTGGTTTAAGGGCATGTGTCATAAAAACTCTAGTCTAAATGTGTAACTGGTTTTTAACTGTTTCTGCTATGTGTCCCAGAGGCTGGGTTTTTCTAGAGGCTCTCTCGGACCTCAAACTATAAATTCTAGAGCATTAAACTTTTAAGGGTTAGAAAATTCTGATTGAAGGGTAGTTTAGATATTTCCTAGTTTTTGGTTAAGTAATGTGAATTGATCGGAAGGAAAAATAATTGTCTTTTTTTTAGTTTTTGACTTTGATCGAATCCAGTATAAATATATAAGTGCAAAGTTTGGTTTGGATCTTTGAATTGAAACCTATGGTGTATTGATTACTTTGTGAATCAAGTATACCTTATTCTTCGCATGAATTGTTTATGCATAGCTATTATTCAACTTCCCAGGTAATTCTCTTTCTTGGCTGTTTATTGTAAGTCTATTTTTCTAGAAAATTAGCGGAACTTTGTTTCCTTGTAGTGTTTATCTTGCATCTTATTATACTAAAAAATACCTCTATACCAAAGAGTATTTGAGTGATCCCTCTACACTTTCGGGTTAAAAGTCTATGTATTTATTTTTATGTTAAAAAATTCAGTGAATATCTAAGAAGGAAGTTGAACCTTGAAAAATTCAGAGGGAAGCAATCTCTAATGCTTACCCAACTGTTGATGGATTGTTTGTCTTCAAAGGCATAGAGTACTCATAAAATTTATTTAATTAGAGGAGACAAATTTGTTCGCCAACACCTAGCATAGTTTAGAAGAGTGTAATGAAAGTGTAAAACTCTAACAAGAGTAATCAAATGATATGAAAAATAAGATATAATCTATTATAGATCATCATATTAGTCATGCATTATATTTGAAACAAGTTTAAGTATAAATCTTAAGAAAATGCAAGGTGTATATGGTAGGTGATAGATAAGAAATATAAATAAGCACCAAACAATATGAAAAAAATATAGCAACAAAGCACATGGACATACAAGGGAGTTCATATATGAAAATAGAATGTAAATTAAAATATCCCATGCAATGTGGAACCTTAAAAAGAAGACTAAGTTGTGTAAGATCATATAGGCTCACTAAAGTGTAGTCTAGGCTAATTTAGTAACATACACACACTCACAATTAGCTTAGATTAACTAGATGATACTTGAGATTGATAAATTAGACAACTAAAACTATTGGTTTGGGAGAGTAAATGAGAAGGAGAAAGACACTAAGCCCCATGATTAAAAAACATGTGTCATTAATGAAGATTCAAGAATCACACTCATGTGTGCTTTTAGAATGATGGCTCTACTTATGCAATGTTGTGGACCTTATGCTAGATCAATGTTCTATTTGGAATCAGTTCTACAAGTTTGGTTCAAGTCCATGGTTGTAGATTTATCCAAGTCCATAACTGACCTTGCACAATATAAAACTCCACTCTTTGCTTGCTTGAATGATCTTCACTTGTTTTTCTCTTCATAAAAAATATTGATAGCATCTAGTAGTACTTTGGTAGGAATTCCATTGAGTCACTAGGGGACATATTTTCCTAGGTCAACTTGCATAAAATGCAAGTAAAATGATTGTAAGAATGTTCTTTAGGTATGTTTATGTTCCTATAATGATTATATATAAGTATATTTTTTTTAGTGAAACTAATTCAAACTATTAGCCTATTAATACAACAAGAGACTCTCTAATTTCAAATGGTTAGAATGAAAGCATTGGATATAATGATATACCAACATATTACATAAATTTTAGTTTTGTTAGCCTTAAATGGAAATGACGTACACAAGAATCCACAAAATTCAAATTGAAAATTTTAGATTAAAAAGGATTAGTTTATGTTTATGATTGTGAATATGACCCCAAATCTTAAATTGACCAAAGTAACACAAAAATTTGTACAAAAAATATATATACATTTGATAAATATATTAAATATCTGAATATTACATAAATATGAAAATATAGGAACATATAAATGATATAACTTATATGAAAAAAAATCATCTTTTACATAAATATATTCCATTTCTAAATTTATTCGTATATTAAAATATTTCCCTTTCTAAATTTATTCATTTATTAAAATATTTCCCTTAAAATAAACTCAAAACTAAATAAAAATTAATATAAATATATAAATTTCTATTACAAATTAGTATAAATATGCAAATTTTCATTACACTTTCAAATATGTGTCGAAGTTAGTTACTTAATTGACCAATGTTATATAAATATGCAAATTTCCATTACACTTTCAAACATGTGTCAAGCCAGTTACTCGATTTAACCAATGTTATATAAATATGCAAATTTTGATTACACTTTCAAATATGTATGAAACCAGTTACTTGATTTGACCAATGTTATATAAATATGCAAATTTCCATTACACTTTCAAACATATGTCAAGTGAGTTACTTAATTTGACCAATGTTATATAAATATACAAATTTCCATTACACTTTCAAAAACATGTACGAAAGTCAATTACATAATTTATCTAATATTAAATAAATATATAAATTTTCATTATTAATTAGTATTAGTATGTAAATTTCTATTACACTTTCAAACACATGCATGGAAGTCAATTACAAAATCTAACTGATATTATATAAATATATAAATTTCCATTATAAATTAGTATACATATGAAAATTTTCTTTACACTTTGAAACACGTTCCGAAGCCGGTTACGTGATTTGACCAATGTTCCCCTATTTTCTAATGGAGTTCTAGAATAGGTATCTTCTGGTTGAGGACGTCTGACAAATTAAGAGGTCGAAGACAGCCATATTTGACTTCTTATGGGACAAGAATATAGGATATATTTATCTCTGAGGAGTTCAAATCGTACTTATAATTCCCCGGTGGCGGACTTGAATTCAATTGAACTGGAAGTAGCCTATTCAATGGAGTCACCGTTCAAGGACACAGTGGCGAAGGGAAAAGTGGCGCTGGTGACAGGAGGGGGTACAGGAATAGGGTTCGAAATATGCACTCAGTTAGGGAAGCATGGCGCCTCCATTGCCATCATGAGTCGCAGGAAGAATGTTGTGGATGCAGCAGCTGCTGCCCTTCAAGCTCAAGGCATCCAGGTACTACAAAATACCCAATTAAATACAATTTGTTCTAATGAAAATATATTAGACATAGCCCATGGGGTCAATTCTTATGGGTGCGGGCTATTCTATCGCATGTACGTAAAATCAAAATATTAATTTTGTTTTTTTCAGATCTGTAAAAATATTATGATTTTTTCGCAGGTTTTTTGTTATTTTCTGCCATAGATCTTTTCAATCGTGAAGAATTCATCTTGAAAATTTTGTAAAATTCTGCTGTGATTTCCGAATTTCCAAAAAAAGTCAATGGTGCTGATGCAGGAGCATCCCAGGGTAGTTGGCTATCCTGCATGTTTGGGAGATTTGATGGAGTTGTGTGGACTTATTTTCATATGTGAGGGGTTTGGTAGAGTTGGTTAAACCTACTTGGGTCTTGAGTAATTGGTTTTGATGTATTTAATGGAACTTGGCATGGTCTTGGTTGCTCAGCATGGCCTAGGAGGAGTTTGGTCTTGCTTAGGAATTTGGTGCCTATTACAAGTCATATAAGTAATTTTTCACAAAGAGTTAGAGGCTAAAAATTTCAGGGATTAAAAAGGGCTTATATTTCTTCCTACGGTTCGAAGCACAAATTCTAATTCATCCAGAGATAGGAGATATCGCGATTTTACTAAGACATCTATTTTGGGCATTTAATTGTTGTTGTTGGCCGACTTGTGGCATTTAATTTCGGTATTTGTATTTATTTTATGTTCAAGGCTGACCTGTGGCTTAGATTGGTATAAGTAGGGGTTGTGGGGGAAGTCTTTAGTCATCATTCATCTATCTTGGAGAAGAGGAAGAGGTAGAGGAACGAGTTTTGAGAGGAGCTAGTGGTTGCGGCTTGGGAAACAAGGGGATTGCTTGGTGGGCTTACGAGCACAAGTTTAGATCTTTCTTGGGGTTTCCTACCAGTGCATGGATCTGGGCTAGCTAGGGTTTTGGTTTGGATCTTGTGAGATCTTTTGGAGTTTCTATTGTATTTGCATTGTATTTGGCCGTAACCCGGAAGGCCTTACAGCCGGGCATGTTGGATGAAAATATAATGATTATATTATGAGTTTTTGCATTGTGTGGATCTAAATCTTTGTATTGTTATTATATTCTATTGTAGGGTTATTTGCTGAGGGCTAGGACATCTCCATCGGGGATTCTCCTGCCTTGCACTGCATCAAGTGGTATCAGAGCAAAGGTTGGATATAGTTGGTGATTTGTTGCAGAGGGTTTGCGAAGATCTTAGAAGATGGCTCTAAGAAGATTGGACCCTGAGATGATTGCAAAACTCCATGATGTGGTGGAGAAGAATATTTCAAAGATTGTGCTCGGTTGAAAGCTAGATTGACTAATCAAGTTAAGGAAGGGATGGTTGAGAGTGATCCATCTCTGGATAAATTTCATAAGAGAGTTCGAGAGATCTTGAAACGGTGGAGCTGGAGTCTACTGATCAGGAAGCAAGTTGTCTGGCCGGTTAGAAGACTTGTTCGAGAGAGAAGAGGGCATAGCAAGGTTGAGATGGAAGTTGGTTTTGTTGATCAGTGTGTGGAGGTTGATGCGGAACTTGCGGATGTTTCTATGGAACTTCCTAACCTTGTTGATGCTGTGATTGAGGTTGGTTTTCATGATCAGTTGGTTGAGTCTGACATGAAAATTGTGGAGCACTTGGTCATTGATAATCAGGTTGCTAAGGGTGATGATCCATATGTTGTTGATATGGATGTTGCTGGTATGGATTCACTAGTTGTTGATGTGGTTAAGGATCTACATGATACTACGGATCTATATGTTCCTGATGTGGACCTGTTGGTGGTCGACATGGTTGAGGATTTACATGTTGCTCCTATTGTGGATTTGAGCTTACATGTTGGTGACATAGATTTCATGTTCAAGGATATTGTTGTTGTTGGTAGTGATCAGCTACAGAGAATGTTGGTGAGGCACTATGTTCAGTTTGTTCTTGGGAGTGAGCATGTTGATTGGATGGTTGAGATTCTAGTGGTTGACAGATGGATGCGGATTTGGGTGATTTGCATGTTGGTTCTGTTGTTCCTGTTGGAGTGGAAGCCTTTGGTGAAGATGAAGATGGTTGTAGATATTTCATCTAGTGTCAAAGTATGAGGCATACTTCTTTTCGCACCTGGGGAGTTTGATGTAGGAGCATCCCAGGGTAGTTGGCTATCCTGCATGTTTGGAAGATTTGATGGAGTTGTGTGGACTTATTTTCATATGTGAGGGGTTTGGTAGAGTTGGTTAAACCTACTTGGGTCTTGAGTAATTGGTTTTGATGTATTTAATGGAACTTGGCATGGTCTTGGTTGCTCAGCATGGCCGAGGAGGAGTTTGGTTTTGCTTAGGAATTTGGTGCCTATTACAAGTCATATAAGTAATTTTTCACAAAGAGTTAGAGGCTAAAAATTTCAGGGATTAAAGAGGGCTTATATTTCTTCCTATGGTTCGAAGCACAAGTTCTAATTCATCCGGAGCTAGGAGATATCGCGATTTTACTAAGACATCTATTTTGGGCATTTAATTGTTGTTGTTGGCCGACTTGTGGCATTTAATTTCGGTATTTGTATTTAATTTATGTTCAGGGCCGACCTGTGGCTTAGATTGATATAAGTAGGGGTTGTGGGGGAAGTCTTTAGTCATCATTCATCCATCTTGGAGAAGAGGAAGAGGTAGAGGAATGAGTTTTGAGAGGAGCTAGTGGTTGCGGCTTGGGAAACAAGGGGATTGCTTGGTGGGCTTGCGAGCACAAGTTTAGATCTTCCTTGGGGTTTCCTACCAGTGCATGGATCTGGGCTAGCTAGGGTTTTGGTTTGGATCTTGCGAGATCTTTTGGAGTTTCTATTGTATTTGCATTGTATTTGGCCGTAACCCGGAAGGCCTTACAGCCGGGCATGTTGGATGAAAATATAATGATTATATTATGAGTTTTTGCATTGTGTGGATCTAAATCTTTGTATTGTTATTATATTCTATTGTTGGGTTATTTGCTAGGGGCTAGGACATCTCCATCGGGGATTCTCCTGCCTTGCACTGCATCAGGTGCATTCTATTAGGAGGATAACCGCATCCATTCTTATGCAGATGCTGGATGGTTCATAAGGCACAACACTTGGTGAAGGTTTTGTAAATGAGGATGCAAGTAGAGTGTGTTTAACCATGGAGGAAACTCCGTAGTTAAGCATGCTCGAGCTGGAGTAGTACTGGGATGGGTGACCTCTCGGGAAGTCCCGACGCTTCACCTCTGTGAGCATCACCTAGATCCAATGAGTGCTAAGTGTTCCATTGATTCTCATGAGAGATGATGAGAGATGGGTTCGTGTGAACCACTACTCATGAATCATGGGTCAATGAGTTTGACTAAAAAAACTACATAGTTAAATCCTGATAGCAATATCACAATTTGACTTGCTGTGGAAAAATATCTCCTACATATCACTTGCTACTATCATTTCCACTCTTGTGGGACTGATTGCCAAAATCAAACTATTAAATTCAATGTTTTTGGAAAAATCTATATGTTCAATTTCATCATTACTTGAAAAATCTTATTAAGAATCCAAGAAATAAAAGCCATAGGAGTAGCTGATCATATTGGATAAATCGTAAACTAAACATAAAATATATAAGGGAAGTTTGAAAAAAATTGAAAAAAAAACTAAGTGTCCCCCTTGGTAAGATATGCATTTTAGTTTATGATTTAGGCCTTCTACACTATACACATCCCATGACGTCTTTTGGCTTACTCTAACAATGTACTTATTCTTGTACTTATTTATTTAAAAAACCAAAGTCAAATGAGAAGATTTTTGGTTAAGTAATTATGTTTTTTTCAAAAAAAATTATGTATGTATGTTTATTTATTTAAAAAACCAAAGTCAAATGAGAAGATTTTTGGTTAAGTAATTATGTATGGGTATTCCCACGACCAAGCCCAACACCCAACAGTAATTATGTTACACTTCAACTCCTTCGTAAAATGCTATTATACATTATGATATTGACATGGTAATGAAATTCCTCCAATTTGTCAAAAGCATATTGTTAGGTCCAATTTGTATCATTGATGTAATGTTCTTACCATATTGGTTTTGATGGGAAAGAATTGACTATGATTTTTGAAATTACTCTTTAAGAAAATTTGCTACTATAATAGAGAAGGGGACAACCTTATAGAAAATCCAATTTATTACTCATAGAAAACACCCTTGAGAGTAAAAAAAAATAATTATAAAGTTTAAACATATTTAACAATTGAAGAAGTCAGAAAATTCCACTTACCTTTTTACAATCTCAACCATTTCATTAATTAGACTTTTGTGAATGGTGAATTAGCCTGGAATTGGTATTTGTTATTTCCCATTTTGTCGAATCCTCAGTTTGAAAGTGCAATATGAAAATAGAATAGGAATATGTAAATGCTCATTTTGCCAAAAATGAGCATTTACATCTTCCATTTGGAAAGGTCGAATTGGAATTTGAAATTGGAATTTGAATGGGGGAAAGCAAATTTTAAAATTTTTCATGTCTACACTTAATTTTTTATTTGTGTGGGGAGGGATTTAATTTATTTTTTATTTATTTGGGTTTGTAACTTTGTTATTTATTCGAATTTTTTCAAAAATTTTTTTAATTTTTTGTCCAATTTTTTTTTTCAAATTTTTTTCGAATTTTTTGATGATTTTTTTTGTCAAATTTTTTTAAAAAAAAATTAAAATTTTTTTTGATTTTTTATTTTTAAAATTTTTTTCTCGAATTTATTTTCCAAATTTTTTTTCAATTTTTTTTCGAATTTTGGTTGCAGTGATTTGGTTGCTTGCCACCAAGTTCAGCTGCCTAAAACAATCTGCGATTCCATTTTAAATTCAATTCCATTAATAAAAATGAATTATTAAATTAAAAAACATTAAAACAATTAAAAAAAAAAAAAAACTCAAATTCCAATTCCAGTTTCAAAAAGTGGAACCGAACGGTCCAAACATAATCCAGAAATGAAAAACCGGATTATCAAATCCATGATTTGACCATTTCCAACATTTGATTAAATCCATCATTTCCTAATTCCCGCTACCAAATGGGCCCGCCTACTGACATTCCAATGGTAAATGGAATTTGAGAAACATCTAGAAATTGGATCGATTAAATGTGCATGGCTTGGTTACCTAATAAAACCAAATATTCAATTGGAATTTGAGAAACATCTAGAAATTGGATCAATTAAATGTGCATGGCTTGATTACCTAATAAAACCAATATTCAATTGGCTTTTTGATAAACCCATGTTTATCAGGTATGGTCAAGATCTGATAGGATAGTTCTTTTGGTTATAAAAATTAATTCAATATGGTCAGGGAGGGATGTTGGATGGTAGTGATGGTCCCATCTTTAAGATCTATTTATTTTTGCATGTGGACATATTGTATACACTTGAGTAGTACATTCTTTCCCACTTTTTTAGAAATGGGACAAATTTTTTTATGGTTAAAAGTATTTTGGCTTATCTTTGTTTGCAGCCCTTCATTTTATTTTAATAAATTGATGCATTCCACACCTTCAATTTGTTCTGCACCATTGTGAATTGATATTATTAGTGTGGTTGCTTAGTTTGACAACTTTTCATTGAGCTCTTCAATCTTGATTGGACTAAGGCACTATAAAAGAAGGCTTAGTTCCTTAAAAAAGTGAAATTGTGAGTTATTTATCGTTTTTGACAATAACTTGAGATAACTTAGTTTTTCAAATTATTTTAATGAGAATACTCAACCTACATAATTTATAAACAAGGGTTTTTACACCGGTGTAACCGCAAAATTCTTGAAGTCTACTGTTGGTTTTCCTTTTACATTATGATCTATCATTCATAGCCGATTCAAGAGATCATAAATGGTCCATATTTGCCCCCTTTTTCCATGCCTTGGTCAAAACTCCCAAATTGCAAAAATCATGAAAATTTGACTTAGTATTGTTGTTCCTTAGCTTGTTGGCTTTTCTTTTTCCCTTCTATCACTACCTTGTTCATATATAATCTCGCGCTACCAGCATCTAAAGACCGATCTTTTTCATATATAATCTCGCGCTTCCAGCACCTAAAGACCGATCTTTAAAATTGCTTAAGTACTGTTTTATCGGCCTTCGGTGTTTTGATGTTTGTCCTTCCCTCCTCCATTTCATCCGCTAAGCGCCTTCCACAAAAATCCTGATTGCCGGCCCTCACAACTTTCTCTAGCACAAATTTGTCTAAGTATTTTGGAATTGAAAAAACAAATGGTTTGCAAATTTGTGAGTTCGCCAAAAGGTTGTTTCAGTGATATTTGAGAATGAAAAAGTTTTCATTGGCAAATTGGATGGTTTGCAAACCTCTTGGTTTGAAGAAACGCTTTTTCAGCAAAGGATGAAACCTTGGAAAGTTTTGTACTGTTTTAATGGTTCACCGAGTTGTGGTTACTGTTTTAATGTTTCAACAAACTTTGGGGTTTGCGAGCCTCTTGGTTCATGCTATGATGCTTGCATTGTATTAATGGTTTGAATCTAGGGGTTCTTGCTTCTTACGTGCCTTAAATGGTTTTGGTGCCTGCTAGTTGATTATAGAAGGATTTTCAACCTCATTGTAAAGGGTTTCAATCTCTGGGAAATCAGCGTGGGTTAGAGAGTTAGTATTTTTGCTGTTCTTAGAAGCAGGAGCAATTTTTCTGTAATTGAATTTCCTTCTTTTAAAGTAGTAGACTGTCCATTTGAAGCTAATATGAATAGCATATCTTAGTGCTTTTTATCTCCTATGATGTACAAATTATTTTCCTGACCAGTATAGTCAATGGTTGTTGGGATCTCCATTATACATTTTCTATAATGAATGTTTTGTTTATTGCTTTTATTTAAGGAATGGAGTAATTGATTTCGGTAGAACATTGAGATATTGTGTATGCATCAAGGATTTGTAAGAATAATAGCATTGCAGGCCACAAGTAGGTTACACTGTTGTAAGGCAATAGTTTTTGATTACCAATGGACTAGTGTTTAGGTTGTTACCAGGAGGAACTGTAGACCTATTGACTCTATGAATGGACAAGGCACTGATCAGACTACGTTTTTGTTCAACCCCAGGAAAGAACCGTAAAACACCAAAAACATCATTTCCCCTTTATTGTTATTAGTTCAGTTCTTTCATTTTGCACTTGAACCTCAAAGATCCTAGAGGCTGTTGAAGAAATTAAGCATTATTTGAGAACCCTCAACCTATAGTGTGAAATTATTATCTTCTCTCACATCATTTTGTATTTTGAATATCTAAGTGTGATTCTAAATTAGTGAAACCCAGCTTGGTTTTGCAGAGCCTAAAGTGTATAGAGAGTCAAGCTCTTAGGAAGAGCTCCCTATTTGTTGGCCACTGACTTGATCTTCTTCATGATAAGAAGTAGCTTATCTTAAGAGACGTTTCAGACAATCAGCTGGAAAAGGAAAAATATCAACATACGCTATGGATTATTTGATAAAGTCAATCTGCCCCTTAGATGAGTAGCTGAAAGAGAGAGTAGGAGTTGCCAAAATGGCAGGAAGACTAGATGAAGTAATAAACTTGTTGAGAGGTATTGTGAGCAAGATTAGATTCAATAGCAGAAGAAAGATATCACGCTTTGTGTAGAAAGAAGATATAATTGATATAGAAGATGAAGTGAAAGGAGATGCCAGAGGCCAATTGCCAATAAAAGAATTGCTAGTGGCTGTAGGAGAAGATAGACTCAAATATTTGAAGAATTGGAAAGGGACGATAGGCTCAAATATTTGAAGATTTGGAAAGAAAATGGAGATGGATACCCCAAATTGACAAGAACTTTGATCCCAAAAGAGCTTATATGCTGGCTCATTGAGTTGGAGTACTAATAGATTGGCTCACTAATGACATGCATGATCCACAAAGAGTGAAGGTGGCTCTGACCAAGCTAAAAGGTCATTCAATTTGATGGTGGGAGGAAGTCCAACTAGAAAGAAGCAAAAGAGGAAAGGAGGAGATCAAGTGTTGGGATAAAATGGTTGATAAGTTCAAGGAGATATTCGATCCAGTGATTACTTGTTGGATTTGCTGAAGAAGCTCTAGAATTTGAGACAAAGAGATCTTAATATCAATAATTACACTAGTTAATTATTGCTCTAAGAGTTGACATAAGTGCACATATATCTTCAAGTTTTAGCGTGCAATCAAATCTTCAACTGTTAGCTTTGTTTTGATACAAAGTTGTCATTTTTAGAAGCCATTAGTAGACATAATAGAGTCAAAGCTCTGTTTGTACAATATTTTGCCATAGATGGGTAGATTATCCATAGTTGTAATCGAAACTCTAATATAACTGATGGCTTTATTAAATTTGGCATTAACCTTGATATACATCCAAAGTTATGTTGTCGGTTTTGGGGCTTGTTTTTTTTTCCCTAGGTTTGGATATATTAGCCATAATTTGCACAAAAAATATACCAAATTGAGAAAACAATTGATAGTGATTGTGTTAATTGACAATTCAATTTCAAATGTCAATACTCTCCGTGTGTTTATCTATTTATCTATCTATATATTATGTTTTGGACAATTTGATTTTTCCTTTATATAGATGCGTGCTTAATACTCCCACGTGCACCTAACAATGGGATTTTCAAACTTGCATGTGAGATAATTTTCCTTTTGTTGAATTGTGAACCTACACCTAGGATGTGTACCAAGGGAATTAAAAGTCTTATTTTCAAACATGATTGTGTTTATTAGGTGCACACATACACTCCATGTGCACAACTAAGAACGATACTTAAAACAATCGAAATGTGAAATTAAATGCCTTTTATAATATGTCCTACATGGCATGTGCAGCCATAGATAGAAGCATATGACCTTTGAGTGTGATCTTCTTTCTTTGTAAGGTGTTCATCTCAACTCTAGTTGTGCACTTGATAACTATGTTTTGATCTTTTGAATTTGAAAATGAATTCTCCTTTGATGTGGTGCACCCTTGTTTCCTAGGTTTGCGCATATATGTTTGACTTTGTTCTTTGATTTGAAAATGAACTTTGGCCTTGTTGAGGTCTGCTCCTTTGTTCTAGGTGTGCAATTGTATGTGATTCTTTGGTGTTTGGTCTAGAACTTCTCTAGTGAGTATGATATCAAAATGAAAGTTTTAGTTGTAAGAGGGTGTTGGTTCCTGAAAAGGATTTTACACTCAGAGAGACAAATATACCTAAGACAGATTTTAAGGAGGGGTTAGTTCCAAATGTGGGGAGATCTGTAGGTAACTGGACCAACTATAGGGACAAGACTGCCCTCTGCACTACTGGCTCTGCAAAACCAAGACGGGAACACCTAATCTAGCTCAATATTCTATACTTCTCAACCTTCTCTGGATTTATATAACATATGATATGGTGAGAAAATACTAAATGATAACCAGTCATTCATTGATTCTCAATCACCATAATGAACACACAACCCTATAACCTCAATATTTTAAAGACTTTTGGATTGGTTATGTTTAAATTTGAGGAATATAACTAGACCATATCAAACACATGTCATTGCAGAAGATACTTATTCCTAACCGGTGCCTTATCCATTGGGCTATATTTCAAACACAAAGTAGCATACAAAGACCAACTACTGTCAATGATCCATGACTCACAATATTACCACCTGGTGACAATATTTATGTGTATATCCAGATCCACATTACTTACAAATATCCTTGTGCAAACGAAACAAATTTATGTCCCATCCAAAGAATCTTTAATTTGATCCTAGACCAAAATTTGAGGAATAGCAACATATACATGGGTAAACACCATGCAATGGACCAAAAAATCCAAAACTCAAGAGATGAACACAGAGGAGAGAACTAAACTTGAGATGTTTGTATTACTTTCAATGAATCATGTCCCTGTGTACACTTTGTTTCAAGATATGAACCACTCCAATAATAGCCAAAGACCAGAAGCTTTCCTTTCATACAACAATACAGTTTAATACAAGTCTGTTATGCCCTAGACTGAGAACAATTTATCAACCGGTATTCTGCAACGAAGAAGAGACAAGAGACTAGACCTCTTACTCAGCCAACAAACGACCCCTCTAAAATGATCTTGGAAATCCATATAAAGGACTGCAACAAGCTTAGGATCATTTAGGGCAAAATTAGGGTTTCCAACCACATCAACAACCTGCAACAATCAGGCAATTACTGAAGAAGAGACATGGCACAAAATTCGGAGCCAACAGATCAAATCTGATCCTCAATCTAGGCAAAACCCTAACTGGCGAGCCACAAGGACAAGAAAACATCATGAAAACCCTCTGAGGCCTCGACTGCATAATAAATGGCAGGACAACTTTACCCACCCTTTCACGACATGACGCCTTCATTCAGACAAGTGTCTCTTCAAAATCATTCTTGGTGGCTAACAAGATCAAAACAGATAGATTGGCCACCCAAGCATTTACTCACTACCTCTTTGTCTGCAGTTATCTTTTAAATCTGTTGGATCTAATCAGATCAAGGCAAAAAATCTGATCTGCATGGCGCCATCAGTTTCTACCTGTTTTGGCCTCACCAACCCTGCAGAAAACCCTTTAAAAATTCAAATAATCCGGCCGCAACGATTAATCAACAAGTTTAAAACATGGCCGTCAATTTCCAATCTTTCTGGCACATTGTGCGGTTCTCATAAATCAAACAAAACCTTCGGTTTGATTTAAAACTTTGCTTTCCACATCATCTCCTTGTCAACCAATCAGAAACAAGCACATCAGCAATACCTGGCACCGAGGACCCACCGCTTTATTTCTTCATCGGGTTGGACTTGTAGCGGCAAGGCGTGGTCCTGCGATCACTAACCTTCGAGCAATTTCTGATAGTGGTAATGTGCCATCCGATCAAGGAGATCTGACTGCATTTTAACATTCCTTCTTAACCGTAGCGAGTCCGTGACAAGCATTTTCTACCATTCTCGCCAAGTCGCCAACATTTTCTCTTAACCGCCTTCTTACCCGCGACTTTGTGAGCACCACTTTTTATTTACCTTTTTTCTTCTATCGCTCACTCGCAGACTGTTTCACTTAACCGCTACTTCATCTAGCGAGCTGGCGACTAACCCTCAATCTTCTTTTCAAACTGATGAGGGTGACGTCATGTGGGACACGTGGCAACAAGGCGTGATCCCGCAAAGGATATCCGTTGTGCACCTTTGCTTCAAGGCATCACGCCTGCCGTTGGATCATCAAGATCTGACCGATCTTTATCTTTCTCTTTAGCTTTGACTTCGGCCCCACCAGTGCTAGGTATCATGCAGGCGTGATCCCATGAAGGGTAATCTTCTCGCAACTTTTCATTGCGGGATCACGCGCACTGTTAGATTAACTCAGATCTGATGGAGTTTAATAGGGTAGGGTTTATGGACTTAAACAAGATTTTTTTTGAAACCCTAGAGACATGAAAAGACCTATTCCTTCATACCCTAGGCAGATTTAAAGGATTTTTGCAGGAAAGAAGACCATTTTCAGCAGATTTTTTGCCATGACAGTAAAATGGGCTAACAGAGGGCATTGAATCACAACTCCAAGTGTGCACTTGTATGTGACTCTTTGGTGTTTGGTCTAGAACTTTTCTCCATAGAGTATGATTTGAAAATCAAAGTTTTAGTTGTAAGAGAGCATTTTAGCACAACTCTAGGTGTGCCTTTCATAACTATGTTCTGATCTTGTGAATTTGAAAATGCATCTTCCTTTGATGAGGTGCACTCCTACCTCCTAGATGTGCACTTGTATGTTGGACTGTTTTTTGATTTGAAAATGAACATTGGCCTTAGTGAGGTGTGTGCTCTTTTGTTCTAGGTGGACACTTGTATGTGATTCTTTGGTGTTTGGTCTAGAACTTATCTCCATGCTAAAATACCCACTTACAACTACAACTTTGAATTTGAGATCATACTCCCATTGGCGTGCACCTTTGTTTATTTTGAAACACCATTCTCCCATAGTGAAGCACACTATTCCGCATTAAAAGGTTGAATTTGGAAACAAATAAATGATTCTTTGATGAGGTGTGCCCTCCTTTTCTCTGAAGTGCACACTTGTGAACTGTCCTTGGAAATTTTAGAATTTAAAATTCATTCTTGTTTGATGAGTTTCGCTCTTGTTCCTTGGGTCACACCTTTGAATTGACTGAAGTGTGCCCAGGTGTTCTCCAAAGTTAAATTAATTTGCTGATCAATAAGCTGTTGCACACGAGAACGATAGTTATCTTTATAAGGATACAACTTGTAGCTGACATGAAAAGCCTATCTCCTAAGACACTGTTTCCTGATTACAATTCCTCAATTTGAGGAATATGCGTTCTTGCTCAGCTGATATAAAAATATTCAAAATGTCAATATACAATGAAATACATTAGAAATGGATGCCTCCAGGCATATTCCCAGATGTCAATGAAAATTTTTGCTTATTGCTTGAAGAGAAACTTGCTTTTTTTGATAAAGAAATATTCAATATTTAAAAAAAGAGATAATACAAAAACCCCGTCTAAGCATATTCGTTGAGGAGAGAATTACAACCACCTAGCTGAATTTGCCATCCAAGCTAAAATCTATTGAAATCAAAGATACATATCTAAATAAGCAAAATAGGAAATCACAGCTAGTTTGAAACTAGCATAAGTCAAGATATAATAAAAAACTAGGGCAGATTCAAGAAGAAGCAAGAACAGCTACATAGTCTTGGTTGTTGTTGCTGACCCTGTTGCAGATTGAAAAAAATCCAGCAGAAGGAGGAAACAAAAGCAAGACAGAGGTATATATAACAAAAAAATAAAATATTGCTAAGATCTCAGAATAAATTGAGAATTTCTTCGGAATGCACCACGACTATAGGGAATTTCTCAGTCAAAATCTTGTTGACTGGTATTTCCAGAATACCACTATTTTCATGAATTTATCATAAGCCTAGGCAGTAATCTATATATTACAAAATTAAAGATATTTTCTTCTATAATGTAAACTAAGATTTGCTGCTTTACTAAACAAGGAAGTTATTCACAATGTAATTGAAAGTGCGTAATCTGTGTACAATATTAGTTTTCTTGTCATGGATAAAAAGATAATTACATATACTCTCCATGCTTCTTGACACAGGCGATTGGAATTCAAGGAGATGTTCGAAATAAAGAGGATGCTGCACGCGTTGTTGAAATAACAGTAAACCATTTTGGAAGGCTTGATATACTTGTAAATAATGCTGCTGGCAACTTTCTTGTGCCTGCAGAAGATTTGTCTCCTAATGGACTCCGAACAGGTGGTTGCCTATATTTTCTTTAGAAAGTTTATTCTGTGAAACATCTTTCTCTAGGGACCTTAGTGAATGACAGGAAGAGAGTTAAAAACAATGCTGAAATAGTAACTACCACTTGCACCTATAGGAGGTTCAAGGGATACACTGATAGGATATTAAGAGTAAAACTCAAATGTATTTTAACACTGTATATTATTTTAACATTGCATAATTAGTTACAGAATTGTTAAAATCTATATATGTTTTGACATATAGTTGGAGCATGATTCTTCCTGTGAGACATCCCTTTAAAATTTAGAGTTATTAGATGTTATTATAGTAATATGTTATAGCAGATGGAGCAAAACTGTGTTGATGGCTTATAGTCTTGGGGTACAAAGAAAAGCTTCCATTCATTGTAGGTATACTATAAATTGTGTTCAAATTTTCGTAGCTGTATTGTTGTTATAGCCATGTCACATCAATTAAAGAAGCCATTAAACAAGGAAAAATAATGATATAATCTAAAGAAACCAATTGATCACACTCTACTAATTAATATTTTCCTGCAGTTTGCATTATGATGTGTTGACTGGGAATAGTATTAAAGATGCACATGAAGCTCTATGTTGCCAATAAAAGCATTATTTTATATTTCAATGTTCCTCCCAAGTTTTTGTGGACAGTCATTTGCAAGGATACATCAATTGAAAATCAAATACCATTGTGTTCAACAGTTTTTATATGATTTCTATTAGTTTTCTTAAGAATTATAGGAAAGAAATGTCGGTGTTAGTGTTGGATGAGCTGTGCTGTAGACACCATGATAATGCTTGGATATTTTATCTTATTGTATTTTGTCTTCTTTGAGTTTCCTGTCTGCCACAGCCTCAAAGAGATTAAAGAAAAATTGATTGATCCAAATGTCTCTTTTCATGTGGCAGTTTTTAACAGAAGCTAAGGCTTTATCTGCAACTTTATGGGAGTATAGTGCTGGCTTAGCAATGACAGCAAAGAGCTAAGCACTAAGCTCCGTGGATATAATAATTGGTTTGGCAGATGTGGGTGATACAACATTGATATATTGAAAAACAATCTTCCAGTGGACTTATTTTCATGTAGAGTTTTCAATAAAATAGTGTTTAATCCCCAGGAGCAATTTACATTTGCATATATCTGAGATAAGTGTTGTCTTGACACACACCACCAGTCAGATGAGGCATTGGTATCTCCCCACTCATTTTATCATCTTTCCTGCCTGTGCCAAAATGAGAGCTTTGGAACAGGGTATGAACATCTATCAGAGAATAATGGAGTGTGAATTATTATATGATGTTGTTGTTGTTGTATTTTTGTCATTCGATGCATCCTTGATACAGCTGGCTTGTTGATGTTCTTTTGCTGGATGTGTCAGTTCGTGGTATGCTTAAGGTTGTTCGAGTGTCTATGGTCTGTTCGTTGATGCTCTGCTATGTATGCCATCCGCTGAAGTTGCTCACTTGCAGCAGGTGTGTGAGCTGTTGACAAATTTCTGAGATCTTTCCAGTGCTTGAGTCTCCTGCACGTCATGTAACAACTGTCACCGTTTGGCTTGGCGGTAATGCTAAATAGTGTGGTCGCATTAGAAGTTAAAATACGCATTCCTTATTAACGTGAAGTGTTGTGCTCTGTCAACGGTGCCTGTACCCAGTGAAAAGAAGTGCAAATAGAGAGGAGTTCATCATCAGCCAGTTGGAGAGTTAGAAGGGACACTTGAGAATGTTTTAGACAAGCTGTTGTACACTTCTGTGGAAAGCGTTGCAGAACTGAACTTAGCCACAATAAATCCTTTTCAGTTCTTTGATCCAAAACTATAGCGTCTTTATGTCTTTGTAAAGACTCAGAGCTCATTGTTGTTTTGATTTAATCAATCCTCATCTTCTAAATAAGGTTGTAGCCTTATTGTACACTAGTTGAAGCTAGTTCAGATTGGATGCGAGGAGAGTTGTAGCTCTTGGTGTAAAAGGGTTGTTGCCTTGAGTATACTGGTTGAAGCCAGTTAAGAGTTGTAGCTCTTTGTAAGAAGGGGTTGTTGCCCATTGATTAGTGATGCCGTGGTTTTTCCCGTCTTGGGTTTCTACGAGATAATTCTGCGTGTTTTGTCTTCTTGCTGTGTGCTCTTTAATTTCTGCTTTCCAAATTAAAGTCTGTGTTAAATACTGATTCACCCCCTCCCCCTCCTAGTATTGTGCGTTGTTCAATTGCTATCAGAGCCGGTCACTCTCTTTCCGTGCTTAAAAGCTTGAGAGTTCGATCCTTGTGTCCATCATGAGTGCCTTAGAAGGTCTAGCTACAAACCCTGCTCCTCTCTGATGGAAATAACTTTGCTTTCTAGAGTGTTCGTATGAAAAAATATATCATGTCTCTTGGCTGTGATGTGTACCTCAGTCTCGTCAATGGCTATAAAATCCCTTCTACTCCTCCAAAAGATGCTGATGATAAGAAAGAATTTGAGAACAATGCCAAGGCTATGAATGCAATTTTGTGTGGTCTAACTGAAGCTGAGTTTGTAAAGGTCATGCATTGTGAATCAGCTAAGGAAATTTGGGAGAAATTGCACAACGCATATCAAGGTGATGACAAAGTCAGAAAGGCCAAAGTTCAAACTCACCGGGCTGTTTTTGAAGGTCTTCGAATGAAGGACAGCGAAAACATTGCTGCATATTTTCTACGTGTTGATGAAGTTGTCAATGCTTTAAGAGGTCTAGGTGAAAATGTTGAAGAGAAGACTGTTGTTCAGAAGATTCTTCGATCTCTTCCTAGGAGACTTGATGCTAAAGTCTCTGCAGTTGAAGAAATGTCTGATTTAGACAATCTAACTGTTGATAAGCTACATGGCATCTTGACTGCATATGAAATGAGGACTACGGTTGAAAGGTCTTCTAAAACTGAATCTGCATTTAAGGCTTCTAAAAGAAGCAAGGACAAAGAGATCAACCCTAGTGAAGGCTTGGATGAGGACTCCAATGAGGAAATAGATTACCTCATTAAAAGGCTAAAAAAGGGCTTTAACAAAAACAAAGACAGATCTGGTGTGAAATGCTTCAATTGTGGAAAGCTTGGTCACTTTGCCTCTAAGTGTCCAGTTAATAAAGAAGAAGACTGCAATGATGAAAAAGAATTCAAGTACCGAAAATCTAGGAGGTTTGCCAAGAAGAATTGGAAATCTGGAAAGGACAAGAAGGTGCTGTTTTCAAGAAATGACAGTGATGATTCTTCAAGCAGCGAAAGCGATTCTAGGATAAGTGAAGTCATGTTCATGGCTATTGATGGTGTGGCTATTGATGATGCAAGTTCTGAAGAAATTAGAGATGATGAAGATGATGAAGTAGACCTTGAACTTGAACTGATTTCAGCTCTATCTGAGATTAAAAAATTGAAAAAGAAAAATTCAAGTCTTGTGGATCTTCTATAAGTTGAGAGTGCTGAAAAGCTGAAGATTGCTACATCTCTTAGAGAGGCTGAATCTCAGCTTGCTGATTCTAAATTGCTGAATGAGGAGGCCCAAAAGATTCGTGAGGATTTGGAAAATCAGATTCAAATAAAGGAAGATAACATTGCCAAGTTGGAAGCTGAAATTGTCGCTATGAGGAACATTGGTAAAACTTCCATGCTTTCTAGTGAAGAACTGTCCTTCAGCAGTGGTAAGGTTACATTAGATGACGTCCTTGGCTCTCAAAGACCCACCAAAGATAAAAAAGGTATTGGCATGCAATCTGATCCAAACTCTTCATCACCAGAATGTAGTCAGTCTACTCCTAACAAGGTAAATAGACCGTTTTTCTATGGCTACTGTTTTGCTTGTAATTACTTTGGACATAGAGTTGCTGATTGTAGAACTGTTCCATACAAGAATTATTATCAGCATGAAAGAAATGTTTTTAGGAAGTACAATCTGATTTGCTATAGCTGCAATAAGTTTGGCCATACATCTAGATTTTGTAACAGCTACAATGCAGATTTATTTTATAATGTTGAACCTCAAAGAAGAACTAAAGTGACTAAGGTTTGGAGAAGGAAGGTTCAAGAGACTCCACCTCTATAATTGATTGGTTTGGTTTCAGCAGAAGCACTTTATTGTTATATCTTTTGGACTGCTGGTATTGTTGTGTTTCATAGTCATTGATGACAAAGGGGGAGTAGAGCTTAAGGGGGAGATCCGTTCGTTTTTTGGTAGAGTTGTTTTCAGTTGGATCATTTTATGGGGGAGCTGTTTCAAAATTGTTTCAGATTTGTTGTGCTTTCAGGTGTTTGCCATCAATGACAAAAAGGGGGAGATTGTTGTATTTTTGTCATTCGATGCATCCTTGATACAGCTGGCTTGTTGATGTTCTTTTGCTGGATGTGTCAGTTCGTGGTTTGCTTAAGGTTGTTGGAGTGTCTATGGTCTGTTCGTTGATGCTCTGCTATGTATGCCATCCGCTGAAGTTGCTCACTTGCAGCAGGTGTGTGAGCTGTTGACAAATTTCTGAGATCTTTCCAGTGCTTGAGTCTCCTGCACGCCATGTAACAGCTGTCACCGTTTGGCTTGGTGGTAATGCTAAATAGTGTGGTCGCATTAGAAGTTAAAATACGCATTCCTTATTAACGTGAAGTGTTGTGCTCTGTCAACGGTGCCTGTACCCAGTGAAAAGAAGTGCAAATAGAGAGGAGTTCATCATCAGCCAGTTGGAGAGTTAGAAGGGACACTTGAGAATGTTTTAGACAAGCTATTGTACACTTCTATGGAAAGCGTTGCAGAACTGAACTTAGCCACAAGAAATCCTTTTCAGTTCTTTGATCCAAAACTATAGCGTCTTTATGTCTCTATAAAGACTCAGAGCTCATTGTTGTTTTGATTTAATCAATCCTCATCTTCTAAATAAGGTTGTAGCCTTATTGTAAACTGGTTGAACCCAGTTCAAATTGGATGCGAGGAGAGTTGTAGCTCTCGGTGTAAAAGGGTTGTTGCCTTGAGTATACTGGTTGAAGCCAGTTAAGAGTTGTAGCTCTTTGTAAGAAGGGGTTGTTGCCCATTGATTAGTGATGCCGTGGTTTTTCCTGTCTTGGGTTTCTATGAGATAATTCTGCATGTTTTGTCTTCTTGCTGTGTGCTCTATAATTTCTGCTTTCCAAATTAAAGTTTGTGTTAAATACTGATTTACCCCCTCCCCCTCTCAGTATTGTGCGTTTTTCAGTTGTTGTGAGTGCTCTGATAAATGTATGTTGAATGTGGAAGTATATGGAAGGCAGAGGACTTGTACGAGAAAATGCCCCAGCCAAATGTGGTCTCATGGACTGCAATGATTTAAGGATATGCACAAAATAGGCTCCTGAAAAGCTCTTTTGATGTGTTTAAGTGAATGCAATTGAAAGGTACTAAGTCGAACTCCACAACATATTCCAACATCCTCTTAGCCTGTATGCACATCCATCGAAGCTTATTGGAAAACGAATTTTTGTTGAATGGTTTAGTTGCGGACGCACTACTAGATATGTATGGGAAATGTGGAAGCATACAGAAGGCATGCGAACTGTTCAATAAAATACCCCAAAGAAATCTAGTTAATGGAATACCATGATTACAGGATATGCACTCAATGGTGTTCTAGTTTGCTAAAATGGGAGCTTTGGAACAAGATACGTATATGAATCTAACCATAATTGAAAGTGGGTTTTCTTACATGTTGTAGATGCAAGTAGCTTGATAGACATGTATGCAAAATGGGGAAGGATTCGAAAGGCACAAGAGTTTTTTGACAAAATGCCTCATAGTAAAGTAGTTTCCTGGTTTGCGATGATTTTAGGATATGCAGAAAATGGTGTTGTTGATGAGGCCATAACTCTATTCAAAGATATCCAAAACTCATAGGGAAAAAGAGAGGAGGATGGAAACCATACCTATTGTGGTGCTCAAATCATTGAAAGAACCACAAGCGAAGTGCTACAAAAGGCTGCTCTTGCCCATCCCTGAATCTCAGTACAGCCTCTGCTTCAGTTGTTTCACAAAAAATGAAAAGTGGATCTTAAAATATCGAGTTTTTAGGGTATGTTAAGCAGTGAAAATGTCTCAATCATCTAGAACATTTCGTCAACTTACCGCTTTCAGAAAAAATATTAGCAAGATCGATAGACGCCTAAACATCTGCTATTCCATATAAAAGTTATACCCGTAGCTTTACCTTTGTAGGGTCCTTTTTGCCTATTTCATTTTGATTCACAGGTTCTACAAGATTGAACTCGGCAATTGTTTCATTCAATTTTATTCAGCCCATCTCTTGTAATCTCAATTCTCATTGGGCACAGAGTTTTTTGGAATCACAGAAATAGAATCATGGATTTTAAACTTAGGGCAGCCAAGGAGAAATTGGAGTGTGAGCAGAGGGAGATAAAGGAAAAGGCGAGGATCAAAGTTGAACAAGAGAGAAAAGCCTTGGAGGAAACACAATGTCGACAGGAGAGCTTGGAAGCCATTCAACATGCTTGCAGAATTGAAGTTGCTCTTGCAGCTCAAGTTGTACGTACCAACAGAGCAACACCCCTCATAGCACTTTTGAAAAAGGATGATTTCCAGTGGAATGAGATAGCTAATGCAACATTTTAGATATTTAAGGAGGCAATGTGTATTGCTCTAGTTTTGGCAACTCCATATTTCACTAAATTTTTTTGTTGGAGTATGATGCTTCAAGTAATAGGTATAAGAATAGTTCTCATGTAAGAAAGTAGGTCTGTTGTTTTTGAATGTTGTTAGTTGAATTCTAAGAATCAATTCAAACATATTTATGACAAAGAAAGCTACCTATTTTCATGTAGTCAAACAATGGAGGCCATATTTGTGGGGTATACACTTTGTAGTAAAGACAGATCACGATAGCTTAAAACATTTCTTGGAACAGTGGTTATCCTTTGAAGACAACAAAAAATGGGTCCCTAAGATGTTGGAATATGAATTTGAATCATTTGTAAGAAATGGAAGAATGCACTTGTTGAGTTCCATCTAAAAAGGATGATAAGGATGGGGCATTATTGTGTGTCAACTCACTATCACAAGATAATTGGGTTGAAGAAGTGAGATTTGTTAAAGTTTTGGTAGTTGTAGGAGCTATCATCCTTACCTACGAAGAAATTGTTATCTCTCCCTTGTTGATGTTGCATTGGTTCATAAGTTTGTGATTGCAGTTGGTTTCTATGCTGGACGGTTCTTTCATACTCTGTATCCCGTCTTGTGTATTGCTCTTTGAAGGCACTGTAGAGTGTTTATCCCCAGCTCTCGGCTTTCTTTATGACTGCCATAATTTAATGTGCTACAACATTTTTGCTTATGGAACAGCTCACGGTTCTTTTGATTATCACTGTGTATTCACCTGCCATCAATTCATGTTCAATAACATTTCTTTCATAACTGCCAACGATTCACAAAGAGTCTTCGTTCAGTCCATTATCGTAACAGCTGCCAACTCATGTGCCATCGTGTTATATTGTGCTACGGTAATTAGTAATATGTGTAACCGTCGACCATCCATGCTTATGGTGATTGGAGTGCAAAGAGACAGGAGTTTTCGTTGTCTTTTGGTATTCCTGTGATTTGAGTGGATTCCTTAGTCGAGCATGATTTGGTTCTCTATGGTGGTCATTCTGTATTATTCTTTTTGGAGGAGAGAGAGCTGGTGTTCAAGTTTTGGCAGACATTCTTTGTTATTACTATTCTTTGTAATTATCATATGCGAATGCTGTTGGGTATGGCATTGTGAGTAAAAAAAAGAAAGTCATTCTGTATTTAGTATATGTTGTGAAGAAAGTGATTGTTAAGTGTTAACAATCTCAGTGAAGGATTCATTTTCGAATTAAGCTTGTGAGCTTTGTATCCAGACTTTTGATTATTCAGTAAGTAATCAATTATTGGCTGTGGCTGGGCTTTTTTTCCCCTCATGTTGGAGGGTTTTCCCAGGATAAAATTCTCGTGTTATCTGTTCTTGTATTTTTAAGTTTTCTGCAAGTGGTTTCTATGTATTTCTGGTTCTAAATTTAACAAGATTAGAGTGGCAACAAGATGTTGCTACATGGAATCTCATTACTAATGCTGATCTTAGTTCAGATACATTTTGTTAAAAGAGAGAATCCATGTGGTATAGAGTGAGATTATACTTATGCAACATTTCCACTTTCCAACAAAATATTCTATAGGAGCTCCAAGGTTCTTTGGTTGGGAGTCACTTAAAGATTTGTAGTATGAATAAAGTAATATTGTATTACTTCTAGTTATGTCTTGTTGGGAGGGTAGTTAGGAGTGAGGAGGTGCGTCCGTTGGTTTTCCCAACCAATCGACTATCTTATAAGCACTTTGGTCTTTGATGTAAAACTGTTGGTTTTTGGTATCAATAAAGAATATAGCATTTCCTCGCCATTTTGGTTTTCTAGTACTTTGGTGTATTGGTATGGTATTTTGGTATTATGTCACTTTGACATTGATGTTTAATGTACTGTTAGTACCATTGATACTAAGTTCTATTCTGTATCTTCTGCCTGTATAACCATTCTACATTTTGGTGCCGTTGCCTAAGTTTGAACCTGGAGGTCCCGGCTTGGGCAGGATGGAGTAATGGGAAGGCCCTTCCTACCACGTGTACTGATAACGAATAGTGACGGAGAAGAGGAGGAAATAACAAGGGTAAGATCAAGTGACACAAGACCTGGTGTCGGCTTGGGAAGTCTCTGTTGACTAGTACGTGCAAAGGGAAGCCCGAGAGAGAAGGGTTCCCAAGAGTGCGGTACAAGACGAGCTTTCAGTGCCACCAACAGTGTATGATCTACTTGGACAAATCCCTCGACTATTGGCACGAAATTTGGTACGCGTGGAGGAGGAAAGAGAGGAGACTGGAAGGGAGAGGAGGAGACAACAAGTACTCCACCAGTCGGCCGAAAGGAGGACACGGGAAGTGGGGGAGTGTGATATACCAAGGAAGACAAGGAGGGATTAAAATAATTCATGCCCCTGCTTCCAAATAAGTACCCCAAACGACGATTGGAAGAAGAAACTGAAGGAGAAGCCGCGAGGCGGATCCTAGGGTTACGCCAAGAGGAAGAGAGGCGTTGCTATTTGAGAGGCTTGGCAGATCAAACTCGAAGTACAAGCCAAACCGAGGAAAAGCTTATTGAACACACAATAGAAGGTCTAGCCAAATTAGCCATTTAGAAACCTCAAGAAGGAAGGAAGGGGGGAAGTATCCTGAAACTCCGGCACGCTGGGAACAACCACAAAGTGGGCAAGAAGAATTGCAAGGGGAAATAGAGAGTACTAGCGCAGGAAGAGGGAGCATTCTGGCAAGAGGGAGTGTCTCGGCAGGAAGCGCCCCGATAGGAGGAAATGTCCCGGCAGGAGGAAGTGTCCCGGCAGGAGGAAGTGTCCCGACAGGAAGTGTCCTGGCAGGAAGCACCCCGGTAGGAGGAAGTGTCCTGACAGGAAGCACCCTGGTAGGAGGAAGCGTCCTAGCAGGAAGCGTTCCGGCAGGAGGGAAGAAAATGGCAGGAGTTAAGCAAAAACTTCCCAAATTCACTGGAGATGGGTCGGAGGACCTTGCACGACATTGTAAAACGTGCATCATCATATGGCAGGCCAATGGAGAAAATGATGCAGATCAATGGTTACAAGCCTTTCCGGCCACCCTAAGAGAGATCGCTATTGATTGGTATATAGACTTGGAGGCCAGTCAGAGAGCCACTTGGAAGGACCTCCGTACTGCATTTGAGGAGGAATTCAGACTCTTACAGGATGATGATGAGATAGTTACAGAAATCTATAACACCAGACAAGGGAAAAATGAATCAGTTAGAAGTTACACAAGGAAACTCAGGGAATTGGTAGGGAAGTTGGATAACAAACCTGCGGACGGGCTGAAAAAAAGATGGTTTATTGAAGGACTAGCCCCATCCCTAAAGCGAAAAATGAAGATAGTGCCACCAGCGTCTTTTAAAGAAGCATGCACCCGAGCTATGGACATAGAAAGTGAGAATAAAACTTCCAAGGCTAAACAACAAGGAAGCGGAAGTGAAAGTTCAGAAGAAAGTGGGGATGAATCTAACACCATCCAAGCCCTGAGGAAAGACATGATGCGGCTAATGAAGTGGCAGGAAGCAAGGAGGAAAAGGAGGGTAGGGAACTCTGGTGCACAGATTGTGAGGAGGGACATACAAAAGGGACTTGTCTGCACAAAGCCTTTTGTGACATCTGTCAAGTGTTAGGACACACAATCAAAGAATGCCCTTACAACTTGAAGGCACGGAGTGCTCAAGTATTTTTCACACAAGGAGAACAATTCACACCACCGGTCACACCTCCACGTAACACTAATATGGAAGCATCACCAGGAGGGTATCAGAACAATAGACGGGGAAGCAATAACAACAGTAATAACAACACACCTCGGAGAGCAATCCAGTACAATTCTAAAGGAAGACCCATGATCCAATGTAGGCAATGTAACCAATGGGGACACTTCTCACGAGATTGCCAGAACGGGGAGGGAATGAAGGAATGTTGTGTAAATGGTGTGGACTGGGCAACCATGAGGATGCAAATTGCCCTAAACAAAAGGGGGTAAATAGGCTGGACATTGCAGACTCTGAGCGGGAAGTATTGGCCCTCACAAGAATGCAGGCAAGGAAACTTGAATACCCTGACATGGCTACAGAAAGAGAAAGATTTCAAGAAGCCACAAAAGACATTAGGCATAGTACAGAGGAAAAGAGGGAAAGTACGGCTAAAACCCCAAACAAGGGGCCAGTACCGAACATCATGAAATAGGAGTTGGAAACTACCATCCCGGTAAAAATCATGGATCTGTTGGAGACGGTACTGCAGCTTCAGGTGGCCATATCATAAGGAATGAGGAATCAAGAAGAAAGGAGGGAAGAGAAAACAGAGAAACCAGAAGAGGAAACAGGGGAGAAAAAGGATACCCTATTCACCATTGGGACAGGCAGGACACCTGCAGTAGTGGAAATGGAGATAATGGGATGTAAACTATCTAACACAATTGTGGATGGAGGGTTTGGCATGAACGTCTTACCTGAAGAGACTTGGAAGGCACTAGGGAAACCCACACTCTGGCCACCCACATTCCAATTAGTGGGAGCAGACCAACACAGAATCAAGCCGATAAGAACCTTGGTGGGACAAAAGGTAATAATTGGTACACGAGTTCTTCCTTGACTTTGTGGTGATTACCTTGGAAAAGAAGGGGTACGATGCCTTGCTCGGGAGGGGTTGGCTGATTGCAGCCAAGGCCACCCACAATTGGAAAAGAAACACCCTATCCATAGAGTTAGATGGGAGAAAATATGTAATAGATTTGAGAAACCAGTGTGTGAGTCAGGATCTGGCATCTGAGATATCTGCAATGCTAGTGTACGCATCATCTATCTGCATCTCCTCTACTAACTCTGGCTGCATACACGACTCAATGTCATCAGGTGAATCAACTAAACTGTGGCATGAAACTACATTGCCCGAATCAACTGCAACACTCCCATCTTGAGTGTCATCACTAGAAAGCTCCATGCTCACATCCTCAACATAGGAATAAACCACTGTCTCCTGTACTGATCCCACACTGCGATTGCTATCATAAATCTCTGAGCTGTTAGAGCTCATATGCTCCTCGCAGTCATCACCCAACATCTCACAGGGGGTGTCATCTCCAATGCAACTCACAACATCCTCAAAAGTGTCATCATATGTGTCTATACTATCAACTTCCACATCTCTTGCTGAAATCTCATTTGCGGACACGTGTCTCTGCACACGACTCAATGTCAAGCTGTGCACCAATAATGCTAGAGCACGAACTGTCATCAACTGACCCCGCTGTACTGCCCAGATCTCCAACCTCACCACTGGGAGACTCCGTACATGCCTCGGTCCTATCTGAGGAAGCAACTACCTCCTGAACTGGAGCGGCACTACTACAACTGACATAAACATCTCCAATAATCACTCCCTCCATGAAAGAGTTTGAACACTCAGTGATAACTGCAACATCAGCTACCTTTGTACAATTCGTAGTGACTGCTCTGGGAGCCTCAACCTGGTGATGCTCAACGCTGCTGTCAACCAATGGTACTGAAACATCCATTGACCCTTGTGCAATAAATCCATCACCACCACTACAGATGGGAATAGTAGGCGCTGAACTAGATGTAGGAACATCAGCATCATGGACTACTGTCAGAGAAAATTCCAGCCTTCTACCTTGCAAACTCGATGTCGGCCTTCTAAAGGCAGAGACCATATATCTCGCTGCCCTATCTACTGTAGCTGGATCTGACAAACTCTCTACCAACCTCTGTTGATGCAGTCTAAGTCTCTCCATGCTTTCTACTAAAGCATTTAATTCTGCTCTATTTCCCTTACTGCTATGACGACTCTCGGAACTGGATCTCTTGTATTTATCCATAGCTAGGGAAAATGGAAGTGCTGGTCACTTTAAAAATAACTTCATAAAATTAATGTATCTAGCCCCCACAGGATGGCAAGAAGGAAGCTTTGATACCACTGTGAAGAACCGAATCGACTCTTCCTGGATGTTTATTAATAATTTTGAAAAAACAATTGCAACTATTTTAAAAAATAATCTTGCAAGGCAAATTCCGATAATACTCCCACCATTATTTAATTATCTAATTCAAACAAATAATATTCTGGATAAACATTTACTAATTCAATTCTTATTACAACAAGCTTTTGTAATAATCACATATCAAATTAAATGTATGCACCTGAACTGCCACAAATTCCCATTCAGACTTCACGTCTTCACACAACTGTTTGCTGCCACCTTATTGGCTGTTATAATATCATGTATCGGATAGCTATCCTGCAAAGTCCCTCACGTGAATACTCCCAAACAATGCTGTGACTGATCCTAGCATGTACGACACCCACAAAATTGACAGACAGTCCTGTGCTGAATACTCACGTGTCCCAAAATGCAACCGCAAGTCTCTAACCAGGCACATGCCAGAATTCAGTTATTGACGCAACCTGTAGTAAAATTATACCATCAAATAGACGCCTTCCATTAGAGTGCAATCACAACATGAAAGATTGCATAGCAATCTACATTCTACGTTAATTCCCTCCTTGTCAATATTTTCGAAAATCAGGAAACAATTACTTCAACCTCCGAGAATTATAATTCAGAACTTCATTGCATTGTATTAATAAATACAATTTCATAAGCAAACCACGAATCTTCAGATTTGAAACTTTCACAATTTCGATATACAACAGCACCAAATTGTGATCTCAAAAACAATCAGCTGTAAAATTCACCACCGACAGAAGATGGCTCAAATTACGAGAGAGGAATCAGTCCTCGAAACCCTAGCCAGGTTTGTCTTCTTCCCAAATTCCAAGAAAAAATAATGATTGCATAAAATAACTAAAGTGTTTTTTTGAGTAGAATATATAGGCTTTTTGGAAAAAACACTTTTTAATATTTTCACTTAATTGGCTTTAAAAATAACTCCACTTTATAACATAAAGTTACAAAGTCATAAGTTATTAAATTAAATCAAAATAATTTAATTTAATAACACATTTAAAATATAAGCCACTGAACTGTTTGACTGCAATCAACGAACTTCTGACAAAGCACCAGGTCCAACTGCCCAACCAGGAATATGCACTGCCCTGCCAGAAATAGCCTAAAAATAAACTTACTAAAAATACTAAATCTCTTAAACTGGAGATTCTCTGAAACTCAATCCTGAGACATCTGACACTCCGTGCAGACACCCCTGCTAATCCTAGCCATACCCAAAATACCACTTACTAAAAATAGTAAGTTGACCAAAATGATCCGAATGAAGAGCAAACCTGATAAGTCGAACCTCCAGAATGAAATCCCAACGCTGGCTCCACCATCTGACCCCCTCTGATCACTTGATTAGCCTATGAGGGTCACCAAACCAAGCTAATCCCATAAGTCTAAAAATGGGGACATTACAACTGACTATCTTATAAGCACTTTGGTCTTTTGATGTAGAACTGTTGGTTTTTGGTATCAATAAAGAATATAGCATTTCTTTGCCATTCTGGTATTCTGATACTTTGGTGTATTGGTATGGTATTTTGGTGTTATGTCACTTTGACATTGATGTTTAATGTACTGTTAGTACCATTGATACTAAGTTCTATTCTATATCTTCTCCCTGTATAACCATTCTACAAGATTGAAGAGATATTAATGAATCAAACTTGATTCCTTTTGGGAAGGGATTGTTTCTGATGTCCAAAATTTTTTGCCAAAATGTTTGATTTGTTAAAGAAATGAAGGTGAGACAATTATGAAAGAAAATTTGCGGCCACATGAAACTATCTCTACACAACCCCAAGAGAGAAAATAATGCAAACAAGTTTTTAGAATCCATATGCAAAAGAATAGACAAACATGCCATCAAAATGATACAAGATATACACTAGGAAAATCCTCAACAGGGGAAAATCTAGCCTCCAAAAGCATCCACCAAAGATTATAATAGATTTGTAGAGTCTCCTTGAGTGCCTTTGAAGCATCAAGCTCTCTACATGCACTCCATGTGGGCATGGTGGAGATTAAAATGCAATGAAATAAATATGAGGGTTGATCCATGTTAAGAGAGTTACGAGGAGAAAATATTAAATATTTTGCAAAAATAATTATGGCCGAACCCCCTTTAGAGCCGTCTTTATTTAAGGGAGTGGAATTAATTTTTAATTCAATTATTTGTGGTGTATCAAAGAGGGACGACCTTCTAGGAAAATCAAATATTTTTTTTGGAGTCTCTCAAGTGGTTCAACTTCCCTAGAAGCTAGTGTTGATGTCAGTTTTGTACCACTACATAACATATAGCAATTGAATACTTGATATAGCATACCAAACACTCAACCCTCTCTTGAAAAGTATATATTCATGAAGAACATGAGAAAACTCCAAGGTTCCTTACACCTGTGGATACTAACTCAATTATATTAATGTGATTTGCTGGTTAATCACGTAGGCGGGCTTACGTTGTTCGTTCAAAGATGTCAAATTCTTGCTATGATGATAATGGAATCTAGCGTTGCAATGTATACTCAAATGATTTTCTAATTTATATCACTTCCAACTTTTCTCTTCAAACTTCAACTACTAAACTACTCACTGCTTTACTACTACTCCTACGGAATGGAAAGATTAGCAAATGGACGGGGATCAACCTAATGAAAGCTTGCTAGCGGCGCTACCTCCATAGATGCAATGATTCAAGGGAATTGGACTAGATTACCACACAAGGCTTCCTAACAAGCCGCTAGGATGCTAGTGGCCTAGTATATAGATCCCCATCAAACATTCACTAACATCACCATACAACTAGCCATCTACTTCTACTCTAACAACATGAAATGAAATCCTACTTTAATTTGAGAGATGAGAAGAAACATGCAATACACCAAAATGATCATGTATATCCACCATGCAAACCACAACAATGAATAGAGAACAATTTTGATAGTATTTTGGCAACAATTCTCCAACATAACTCCCTTTACAAATGAGAAGAAATGGCCTTATATAGAGGCTCAAAATTACGAGTGGCCAAGATTAAGGGGCAAAATCAAGGGCCAAGATTAAACCTTACAAACCCTAATTAGGGTTACCATCTTTCAACCAATTACATAAGGGCACCAACTTTGTGGGCCAATGAGAAAATTACAATAATCTGTCAACCAATGAGAACATAGGACACTTGGCATGATTTAATTGCATGCACATGAAATTGCCACCTCATCAACCTTATCTTATAAATTTATTTAATCCTTGAGATGAGGTGAAGCATCCCCTTGGATGCTTGAGCTTGTCCTTAGAAACTTTCTCATCACCACTTGAACTTGCTTGTACCTAATGTCCTGACCTTGAAAGGGTGAGGTCTCTATGCACTTGGGGTAATCTTGCCTTGGCCTCGGTGGCTTGCCTGGATGTGAACCTCTTTGCAATTTGAGAGCCTTGCTCTTGGCCACCACCTTGAAATTGAACTTGACCCCTTTCAACCTTTCGTCTCACTTTCCTCCTTCATTATCTTTGCCTTCCTTAACCTTCCTGGTCCTCTCTAACCTTTTTACTCAAATTTGGTTTGCATGCACCCCCCCTCTGCTTCAATACTCTTAGGTTTTGGGGGAACCTGCCTCGGCCATACCTCCTGCAAGGCCCACAATCCACCCATTACTTGATTTGAAATAATCATTAAGTTCATCAATTGCCTCCTAGCTAGTTAGTGAGCTAGTTCCTTCATTGCCTAATTAAGCTATGTGGAGTTCATCTTACATTCGAAATTGTGTGAATTGTTCATTAAGTACATTTCTAATAGATAATTACAACTTAGTTTGTGTGTTGATCAGTCTTACAATCCAAGTTATGATTGTTTTGTTTGTATCAATTTGTAGTCCATTCTTATCTTTCCTCTTAATGTGATTGAATCTAATTACTAGTTGTCTTTGTTTGATTTGCAATGAAAGAAAACAACTAGCCAAGAAAAGAAGACACACAACTCCACTCCACGGAGCCCACCACTGAGGGCAGACTCCTAAACATGGAGGGCCAACCACATAAAAAAGTCCAAGTCCAAGTTCCTATTACATTGGTGTAATGTTCCAACACCTACCTCTTGACCTTTAAAACTTGCCTACTTAGCCCATTACAACTTATCAACAAAATGCATGACCCTCTTGGGTGCTAGAACTTTCTCAAATCTAACCAAGCTAGCTTGCACAAATAGGCAAGCCTTGCCTAGCCTCAAATATCTTCAAATCCCTCCAACCTGCAATGAAACCTGCTTCCTCGCTTGTACTTGCAATGAAAATATGGAATGGAGGGTGGGGGTGAAGCGGATGTAAGTGAAAGATGGAGATGGAGGATGGAGCTATGAAAATGTGGTGGCAACCTGCCTCCTTATCCTTCTTGGCCAAGGGGGAGGACCTCTCCATCAACTTGTCTCTCAACTATATCATGTTCATTGTACCAATGTTGGTGTCACTCACTTGCTTCAATTTTGAGAAGAAGGTGGTCTTGGCATCATGTCTTCCTTGTCTTACTTGGTATGTATTTCCCTTTGGCTCTTGCTTGCATTAGCATCTGCCATCGTAAACACTTATTTCTGCCCCTTCTTTCTATCGTGAGGTGGGACTACACTTATCTCTGCCCCTTCGCCTAGGGATGATCAAACATATTTCTGCCTCGTCAATTCCTACCACACTACACTTATCTCTGCCTCTTCACTTAGGGATGGACTACCACTTATTTCTGCCTCTTCACTTAGGGATGGACTACCACTTATTTCTAGACTACCACCTATGAGATGGACTACACTTATATCTCCCAACTTCTTTCCTAGGGGTGGGACTACCACTTATATCTCCTTTCTCCAAATCCTAAACGGAAACTACACTTATATCTCTCAACTTCAAGCCTTAGATGAAATGATGAAATGATGGATGGATGATGCAAGAAGAAAATAGGGAAAATGTACCAAGCAAGAACAAGGAGAAAATCTTCCTTTTAGACCAGCCTTCACCCTCAAGCATGAAGATCCTCCTCTACACCAACAAATTCTCCTCGTAAGAAGAAGAAGACAACACCAAAAATGCACTCCTTGCAAAATTTTGCTCTTTTGCTGCTCCAAGAGCTCCTCCTTGGCTGCCAAGAGACAAGTGAGAAATGAATGAGAAAATGAGGAGACAAGCCCTCCCTTTATACTAATTTTTTGCCTCTTCAAATAGAACCGACCTGCATTGGAGGGAAAATAAAATTAATTAAATTGCCAAACATATAACCCAAATTAAATGCATTAAATCACACAGCCTTGGGTATTTAATTTTAATTTAAAATTGGGCCAGCCTATTGCAAAAACAAAAATCTGTGCAATAGCATGTTAATTTTCTTTTTAAAATGAAATTGGGCCATTCCAAAAAATGATCCATATGGGGCCCCTAAACATTGAAATTAACCAAGCCATGGCCCAAAAAAATTAAATTCATTTAAGGAAAGGGCAGATTTAAATTAAGAGAACCACTTGCATTGAATTGTGCAAAATTATGGGTTTAAATTAGCCAAATCCGAAATTATCATAGGCCCTAAAATTGAAATTTTGAAAAAAAGTCATTTAGGCTTCTAATATAGCTTTAAACCTTCCCCATAGTGGACCCAATAACTCATCTTGAATTTCACATCTCTTAGGCCTTAAAATACATTGAATTTAACACACAAAGGGGCCCAAATTAAATTTATAAATTACAAACACTCAGCCCAAAAATATGATTTTATTGCATTTAATCATGACAACCAAAATTAATTTTTATCATTTTGGAACCCAAAAAAAAAATCATTTTGCAATTTAATTTCCATTTGGCAATTAATTTTTTTTTCACCACCAAAAAATTTACAAGGTTTCCCCAAAAATATCCAAATTCACAATTAAATTTTGGAAAATGTTTAAGTTATGCAATTATATCAATTTTCCAAAATTCATCCAATTCTAAAAAGTATTGCAAATTTATCGTCTCAAAACCCCAGGGTTACTCCAAAACTCGCTAAGGCATTTGAATACCCAGATCTAGGAAAATTGCCAAGGCCCGCCCAAAAATTGGGGGTCCCCAAATTCTTTGGGGCGATGGTGTGAAAACCTCACAACAGCTAGCTCCCATTCTATGCAAAGGAAAACAAATAAACAAAAAATAAATACTTGGTTCTTGGGCCAACCAGATTGGAGGGGTACATGCCCCTTGCATTTTTGGGGGCTATCCTTGTCCTGAGGATGTTTTGGGGATGGGGGTGGCTTGGGGACGTTTCTTAGGCATCTGCAAAATGTATCTTTTTTGGGGACATCTCATAAATGCCTAGGGGATGGCCAATCGTCCCTTGGACACATTTGGGACATCTAAGACATCCCCAAATGTTCGAGGGGTGGCCAACCACCCCCAAGACACATCGGGGATTGTTTGAGACATCCCCAAACATCTGAGGGGTGGCCAATTGTCCCCTTTTTTTGAATTTTGCTTCATCTTTTCAATCATCCCCAAAACTTCCCCCGCACCCCCTCTATCGTTGGGTGTTTCTCACATCTTACACGTCCAATTTGAGTCGTCAAACTTTTCTTTTCATCATTATGTTTTGTAGTTTTTGACAATTGCAGTGCAACCTTGTAGCCTTTGGGCATTTTGGTGTATGCAGTATTATTTATATCATATGCACATTAACTATTTGACATGATTTATGGAAGCAATTAAGTACTATTAATTTGTGTGACACTCATCACTCATGTGAACTTTATTTGTTGTATTTTACCAAGTAATTTTGTACCTTTGATACTATAATCAATAATGTATATGTCAATATGATTACATCTGCAACTTTATCAATGCTATCATATGAATATATGAAATATCCCTATAATTTTACTTATAGACAGATAGAGAGACAAAGAGATAGAGAGACAGACAAATAGAGAGACAAACAAACAAATAGAGAGACAAAGAGACACACAGACAAACAAACAGATAGACACACAGACAAATAGAGATAGATAGACAGACAGACAGATAGATAGAGACAAATAGAGATAGATAGACAGACAGACAGACAGATAGAGAGATAGACATACGGATAGATAGATATATAAATAGGCAGATAGATAGATAGACAGACAGACAAGAAAACAAACAAACAGATTGATAAATAGACAGATGGATAGAGAGGCAAAGAGAGAGAGAGAGAGAGAGAGAGAGAGAGCTGTCTGTCCCCCAAAAATTGCCTAAATAAATCCCATCCCCAAAATGCGTCCTTCCATCCTGCCATTCCCCCATCCTGAAAACTCGGTGGAACATAGCTCTTGGGTGAAGGGATGTCTTGGCAAGGTATAAATAGAAGTTTGTTGAGGCTCACTTGATAATTAATTCATTGCATATCTTTCCTACTTCAAGAGTAGCTATAGAGCAGAAAATCAGACATTTGAAAGAGAAGATTTATGCAGAAGATAAGAGCAGATTTTGGAGCAAAATTATGAAGCATATTTGAGCAGATTCAAGAAGACTATGTGAAGACTCTATGGGGAAATTTATGATGACCTTATGGGCAGGTGTATGAAGATCTGATGAGAAAACTTTTGAAACAGTTTTTGCAAATTTTGAAGGTTTAAAGCAGAATTATAGAAGACCTGTAATGTGATTTATATCAAATTTCAAGGAAGATTTGAGCAGATTTGTTAGAGCAGTTTTTGAGGAAGACAGATTTTGTTGTGATTAAGTTTGGTACCTTGTATTGGAGAGGTTGGTGCCTTCTATCAAAAAAGATTGGTGTCTCTTGCCAAGTTAGTGCTCATTTGTGGAGATTGGTGTCTCTTGTGGGTTGGTGCTTACAATTCTACAAGAGGGGATTGGTGTCTTGGTGGGAATACTCCTCACATTTCTCTATACTTAGATACCAATCAATGGAAGCTCTCTTAAATCAGAGGCCAATCTCCTTATTGTAGTTATAGGAGTTTACACCAAGCTTACAAACTGACCAAAGACACCTCTTCAATTTTGATAAATAGAGCACTCACAATCAACTAGCATTCATCTCATTACATTGATAAACAAAGACATTTTACCATTCCACAAATAGCAATTTGGACACTTTTATTTTTGTAAAACAGATTTACATTGCCGATGAACTCTGAGGGCTCGATCTTCCTCCTTAGCAGGCCCAATTATCCTCTATTAAGTCGATCTGCACTTTTAGTCTATTCAGCAATCAATACACAAAACAATGCCCTTTATTCTCCACTACAAAGGGAAGCAAATACCGGTGACAATGTCCTTGGGCTCAATCAATTGTAGACTACAGATCGTCTGACTATGCCTGCATTTCTTTCCCCCTAATCGGTTGCTCTGAGGAATGATAGAAACTGAGGTCAATGCCTTTGTTGTTCGATCCAACTCCAAATTGTCTTTGCCGTCCTTCCTTTTTTTCCTCCATCCACCTCTCTACCATTGGTCTTGTTTCCTTTCAAAAGGTTGTTGCTCTTCAAAATGCGTTGCTCTTCTTCCAAAAACTGAACAATGAACCAGTCAACCTCCTATGTAACCGTCTCCAAATTGGAACATTCCAAATTGTTTATTCCAACATGTCCAAATGGTGACAGGAAATGTCTATGTGGAGATGTGAACTGAAATAAGGAATCGATCCAAATTGAAAACAAAACACATGCCAAGAAAAGCTGAATAGAAATAAAACTTAACATAAACAAACCAAAAATTAGATGGGAATGATGCCTCTGCATCATTTCTCTTGTGGTTTGGTGCCTACTAAGTTTGTAAGAAAAGATTATATAAGCAAATCTATTTTGTTGTGGTTTTCTCTTGTAAGGGTTTCCACATAAATCATAGGTTCTTCTTATGTTGCATAATTGTTAGATCTTATATGAATAATGTTGTGCAATTGACATTATTGTGGTGGTTAGTTTGAAAAAGTAAACATTATCTTATACTGATTCAGCCCACCTTCTCAGTATAAGCATGCGATCATTAGAAGGGCTACTCCACCCAAAACTCACACATGACACGACAACAAAGATTCATAGTGAAAATGTCAAGAAGGAAAACAAACTACTTTCTATTCCTTTAATGAAATGAAAATATAAAAGTCAAGAGTGACAATGCTACGCCTACAACCACATGGGCTTATCTCACTACAAAGAATTTCAACTCTAAGAAATCTGCAGGTTGGAGACACAATTCACATTAATGGAGTTCTCTTACACCACCCTTCACCTCCTTGTGTAAGCTCCCCTTTTGGGCATTCAAATTTTGAATTGTTCATTTTCCTGCCCCAATAAATTTATTACTTGAAATTTAAAATTTGAAAATTTGGTAACGCAACTTTCAAGAGCCATAACTTTTGAATTGGGCATGTGATTGACAACTGTTTGAAGCATTCGAAAGTTCATGAAAAAATTGATTCTTCATCAGGGCAAACTGGATTTTTGGCCTATTTTTGGGTTTGTATGGGGCCTCTAAGTGTCTCAAATTGTTACTTCAAAGATTTTATAGTGGGGTTTTGAAAGCGGGAACCTTAATATCTAACAAACCATAAATGATATCAAGATGATTTCTTCACTGTTGTCTTAATTTTACAATTTTGAAGCTCTCCATAAGATTAACGTCCATACATCCACAAATGCCAACTTACTAAAAATAGAAACCTACTATTTTTAGCCCTTATTGACAATTTATTCAGAAAACCCAACAGAATTAAAAATAAACAATTTTTTTTGGGTGATGCAAGATTGCTCTTATACCTTGGATGCTTCTGCATTAGACAGTCTTACCCAAACAGGGACAACCTTGAGAGATTTAGTCCATATGTTGAAAGAAGGAAAGCATGGTTTGAGAGAGAGGGAATGCTCTCCCCAAAACCACAACCGACCATTCAACATACCCTCCATGTCTTTAACAGAGGTAAAGCTTGCAATAAAGGAACTCTTCGTGGAGGGGTAAAGCTCAATAACATCCTTGGTGAGAGGTCTCTAGAATTCTGAAGCCCTTAAATGTAAACTAGGGAGGGAAGACTGCAACCCATTGAATCTGCAAATAAGAATGTGGTGAGAATAAAAATAATAATTTTTAACCATCTTGTTACCATAAATCAGAATTGGAGGAGTAAGAGAGTATGCCAATGAATGAGCCTTCTCACATAGAGGAGAAGAGGGTACAACTGAACACACCACGGCAGCAAAGGAAGGACTAGACAAACCTCCATTTTCTGACAAACAAGAGCACCCTTGATATGCAGATGTGACAGTTGAGATGCTCAATGCAAGAACACATCCACTAGCAAAACTAGGTAGAGCCAAGGAATCAGTCCCCAAACCATCCAAAGGATATTCAAAAGTGACGCCACTAGATCCACAAATGCCAAGAGGCCTTGTGTTGAGTGGCTCCAAGAAGACAGTTTTTGAACACAATATAGTTCTAGTGAAGGACAGGAGATGCCACATCCGAAGGGTTTGCAAAAGTGACACCACCAAACCCACAAATGCCACTAGACCTTGTGTCGAGTGGATCCAAGAAGACATTTTGTGAACATTTAGGGTTTCAGTTCAGGGTGGGAGACCCATACAAGAGAATAAATCTACCCAAAAGGTACTAGTAAAGATAGGATCAAGGTCACTAATAACAAACCTAGGTGTACCATGTAGCTTTTGTATATTATCCAAAAATGTTTTTGCTGCTGTAGTTGCTATAAAAGGATGAGATGATGCGATAAAATGAGTATACTTTGTGAGGTCTTCTACCACTACTATGATGACATTTTTACTTCTAGATCTTGGAAGCCCTATGATGAAATCCATGGAGATCACTTCCTGCTACTGGCTAGGAGTAACTAAGGGGGACTGTAATTAATTTGTAAAAATCACATTTTATACAATATTTCAATTTAAAAATAAAAATATGATTTATCTTCTGAATGTGTTGAAAAGGGATTAATTTATCTCCATACCTTTTGCTTTTAACCGGGTTGCTTAGTAATGGTCCTATTTGGAAGGACAGTTGTTGCTTGTTCAAAGGATGTTACCCTAAAGGGCCTTTTGTTTATTTGAGAAGGCAAGGTCATCTAGTTTGGTACCATATTTTATCTCCTATGTCTGTGAATGACGATGTATCTATTCACAAAGATAATCATTAAATGATGTATATTTACTATATCTGTTAAAGTATTGAAGAATTATTCTTGCAAGTCTTTAACTTTTTTGATGAATAGGCCATTTCCATTATATAATAATTAAAATTACACTATTCACAAAAAAGGACAAAGTCATTAACTTTTGATTTAATAGACTTCGCAATTATTCTCTTTTTAAATATTAGCAATTTTTTACTAATTCAAGCTATTATTTGTGATGCTAATTAATGCACTGTCTATTATTGGAGGAGAGAAAGTCTTACAGTTCAACATTATTTTTATCTTCAATTATAATCTGAATGATCAATCATGACCTCTTTTTCAATTATAATATACTATTGATAACATCCCCAAGTTAGTTGAGTCATATATCTATTTTCTCTTTCCTTAAGGTTAATCATCAAATATTCAGCTCTTGTTTGCACAATAGTTTACCATCTGTGAACTTTTTGAATATTGAACACAGTTTAGAGAATTTTCTTTCATGAGTTAGCAGCCATATAAAGGGTGTCCTTGATATAGTTTTGAATATCAATATAAACTGCTTCTATATGTTGTAATCATAGTTACCGGGTTTGTACCCATAGGCCCTGTACCAGGTTTGGGTACGCACTTGGTACGGGTACGTCTGTGGGTACCTGCTGGGTTTGCACAGGGTACTTGTTGGGTACATATATGCTTATTCGAATATTTTTCCACTATCAATTGGCATTTAATATTTATCTTTGGCATTTGGCATTGATCAATGATCAAGTATCATATTATGAAATGATTTAGTTTTAGAATTCTGTATATTTCTCTTATTTTTTTGTATACACACACACACACACATACAAACACATGTACCCAAACCTCATTTTTTTTTCCATGTACCCACGTATTGGGTTCTTGTACCCGCACTTGTCCCCGAACCCGAGTCGGTAACTTAGGTCATAATCCATGTTTCTTAAGTCCAATTCTCTTTCCTCGCAATCCTCCACAACTCCATTAATTACATTCTCACATCCACAAGATATCGCTAGGAGGTTTGGAGCTGTGCTAGCATATGTTTTCTCTTTTCAAATGTTTTAACTTTCCCCCCCAACTGTGGCTTGAAGTTAGTAAATGTGCATGTGGTTGCAGTACTGGATATTGATGCTGTTGGCACATTTACAATGAGTCAGGCAGCACTGAAGTATTTGAGGAAAGGCGGAGTTGGAAAGCCCTCTTCAGAGGCTGGTGTTATTTTAAACATAACTGCTACAATACATTACTCAGCTTACTGGTATCAAATTCATGTCTCTGCTGCAAAGGTTTGTCCTTAATCATTATATTCTTCTTGGATTATGATTTGAATTAAGTATTTAATAAATTTAAATGTTTTGGCATAAACATGGGAGTCATTTTACTTACATAATAATTTAAACCACAAGTTATCTAGCAGAGATTTGTTTTGTTTACAGGCAGCTATTGATAGTCTTACAAGGTCTTTGGCATTAGAGTGGGGGACAGATTATGGAATACGTGTAAATGGCATTGCACCTGGTCCAATTGAAGGTACTCCTGGAATGGACATAATTTCACCCAAGGAATTCCTAGGTGATCTTCGGACAAACCAACCTCTTTATAAAGAAGGAGAAAAATGGGATGTTGCTATGGCAATCATCTATTTGGCATCTGATTCTGGTTAGTATCTCTTGAACCTACTTAATAATTATTGAGGGCTAGAGGATGTAACATACTGCAATTACATCGTCTTTTTTTCTTTCCTCTTAAGAAGATATTGAGCATATAATGCAAAAATTTGGTAACAACAATATGCGTGCAAAATTTTCTATATTTTCCTAGAATCACCAAATTGTTCAGTTATTTTAATAGAATTTCTCTATCTTTGACTTATTCAAATTAACAGTGTCAGCAATGCTATATAGCACCCTTGAGAGTTCCATGAAACTAGTGAGAAAATGAGAGCCGTATATTTTGAAGTGAGATGAGTTTCTAAAATTGCACCTCTTGGGATTTTAGCGTGTGCTCATACTGAAAATATCAGATTCTTTGTATGTAGGAAAATATTAAAAAAATTGGAACAAATGTTAATTGTGTGTTTATATCTACTCTTAGACAAGAACTTACTGTTACTTTAGGCAAATATTTTCCATAGCTCAAGTTGTATGAAACTTTTGGAAATTGGAAGTAGGATAGAGCTATATAAGATTTTATCATTGAAAGCAATGGTTTCTGTATTTCCACACAATGAAATGCCGTGGACTGACATTGCACATTTTATCACTGCATGGGGTCAATTGCATCAAGTTCTCTATTTCTGCAAAGCATGTTGTATTTGGATGTACAAAATTTGTCCTTTTGCAATGAATACTTTTCTATTCTCTCTTTCTACATTTTTAGTTTATATAGGAAATACATTAATATAGGGCCTAGGCATATGGACAGTGCAATGAATCTTTTCTATTCTCACTCTTTCTACATGTTACCAGAAAATTCCATTATAGGCATATGGACAGTGCTTCCATCCCTATACACAATTTCTGGTGACTAGTTTAATATTAATATAGCCATTACCTTATTCATTTATTCATGTACTCAAATTTGATTGACAAAGCCATCTGCATATCGATAACTGTACCCCCGTGTTTCCGGGTAAGTATGCTATTAATGCAGAGTTGAATTTTAACAAACTAGCAATCGCACCTTGGTGTGTAATGAGTACGCCAAAGAGTTGTGGAAATGAAGTTTTTGGTCTGTTTTTTTATGCACGTGTTGTGTATTAGGTCAGTTGGTAGACAAAGATATATAGATAGAGAGAGGTAGAAGGAGAGATATTAGATAGAGCGATAGACAGAGGTTGTTTTCAAATATTTATTGTTGATAAAATAATATTTTTTATCCGCAAATACTTGACGTACAACAACCTTCCATTTTGAATCAATAAGACAACATTTGTATCCATTAAATTAAGAACCCTCCTACTTATTGTTCTTTAGTCTTTTTATTTTGAATCGATAAGACAACATTTATATCCATTAAATTAAGAAACCTCCTAATTGTTCTTTAGTATTTCAATAGCTATTTGAAAAAATAATTGTAGACATTTTTTCAAGGAACATATATTTTAGAAGAAGAAATGCCTCTCACAAGTTTCTTGCCGATGGCAATGCCTTTAGGATCCATTGAAGACAAGTTCAACTTGGATGGAGTACAACATCGAACAAACATGCTAAGTCACATACCAACACATCAATTGTGTATGTAAAGTATAATAGTACATATGTAATATCGCCATTCCTAAATAAGATTTAGTAATTAATAATAATTAAAATCAGTGAATGGACAAATAAAATAATAATTGACAATAATATTAATAATAATATATTATTAATATATTGACATAATATTTTTATTAATATAATAATAATTAGCAAAATATACTAATAATAAAAAAATACAAATATGAATATAAAGAAATTAATAATTATAAATAATTTAATCTATTAAAATTATCTATATTAATTACAAATAAATAATAAAATATAAATAATTATATATTATTGAATGAAGGAAAGATATAATCAAATCATAATAATATCATATCTTAATATTATATAAAATATAATAGTCAATAATTGATAACCCACGGGATGCCCAGATACTGGTCGACGACTTAGGAAGATGCCGAAGCACCAGCCACGTAGGCATTAAAATTACACAAACATTCTCTAATAAAACGTGCATTGTCGGATATTGTGATCGGAACATTAAGGTGAAGATTAGCAACCAAATATAATAATCGAAGATTATAATAATCAAGACATGATTGATATTAATCAACGGTGGTATGAATGAAGTCAATGCACAGAAGCTCTGGCCTAATTGGAAATCCAGCTTGGAAGTCCTTACAAAGACATGAATATGGAGAGAACTCCTGATTATATCGTCAACTCAAATTAGGTGTCGACTTGTGAAGAGATGATCTTCTATACGACGGTCACGTAATAACAGCATGGAAAAGGTAAGATGGGCATCGATTATAGTCAAAATGATAATGGAATGAGACCCGTAGAAAGGCAATGAATGATTATTATGAATAATTAAATGTCTCAAGCCACGGATAATTATCATTAGACTTAATCGTATTACACCATCGGTTTATAATAACCGATCCACTTATTGTGTTATAATTAATCAACGCAGTAAATGAAGGCAACGGCTCACTGTGCCTATTCAAATCTTATATATGAACAATGTCGATTGGCTATGGAGATATGGAGGAAAAAGAGAGCAGTAAACAGAAGAGATATACAGCCAGTACGCTTCAGAAAAGGAGAAACAGGGTGTGAATGAATTCATATAGAGTGGGAGTAATCCACTATTCCATTGCAGAACTAATCACATACGGATAGAGAAGACTACCAGGAAACACCAATCCTATTTCATACAAACAATAAGCAATCAATTTGAAACAGCAACTGGCAATTGCAAATCAGTCCTCATTAAATTATCGCCACTTACAAGATATCCATTTGATAAGCAATTCAATTCATCAGCAAGAGGTGATATGTATATCAAAGAAGATACCTAAAACAGAAAGATTATTCTACACTTGATTGATATATTATATCGATAATATTCATTCCTTAAATTGTTCGATATTACTAGATCGTATAAGACAATTCTATACTTAGATCGATCTTGCTACTTCAAGTAATTGGGATATTAAGTTGATCATTAGCGGTCAAGGACAATCTCTATCATTTCACAATGCAATCATTCAACATTAGGACTGTGGAAGTATGACAATTGCAATTATATATATATTTGATCAAGCCAATTTCCATCCTATAAGTCGTGTCAGAATCAATTGCAGTACCATCTTTATATAGCATCAAGATAAGCCTACATTTGCATTGATATCTCTTTCTTAAGAATATTGTCAATATATTATATACTCATTCGTGGCAAATTAAGATTTGAGTATAAGTTAATAAAAAGAAATCTTTGGCAATTAAAAGAAAATAGTCCCAAACTATAAAAAATATACAAGGGGACATTACAACATACAAGAAGGTCATCTTGATTTTGAGTCAATATGGAATAGTGCCTATCCATGCATTTATTTTGAAGATAGCTTCAAATCAATTATGTATTAATTACATGGATTCAAACATGACCGAATCAACTGACTACCGAGATCAATAACTCAACCTATTCTAGAAAGGATGCAAGAGGAAAAAAAATAATCGTAGACGCTTATTCCAAATCCTATTAGCATGATGTAACCTCAAAGCCCATGTGTACGAACCATATTAAATGTATTGCCTTGCATGCCTCTATGTAACTATATGTAGTCTATCCCTCAATCTAGGTCACTTTTTTTTTCAAAAGATAAGGCGACAAGAAAATAAGGTTAGTTAAAAAAGTGAAATGATAGAGAGAGCAATGAAAGCACCAAAATTCATAATTCGTAGGTTTCATGTAGGGAGGTTCATTTTGTGAGAAATATAAATAATGAAAAAGCAAATTAGGTGTGTGTGTGTGAGAGAGAGAGAGAGAGAGAGAGGATCAGATCATATATAAAGATGGAGAGATAGAGATGGAAGAGATAAATATATAAAGAGAGCAAGATAGAAATATAAATATTTAAAGATAGGAAGTGATATGTAGAAGGGGAAAGTAGTTGAGAGATAGGGGTAGAGAGATATGGAGAGATAGAGATTGAGAGGAAAAGAGTTATAGATATAGAGGTCTAGGATGAGGGTAAGAGGGAGAGATATGGATGGATAGAGAGTGGGTAACATATATAGAGATAGTTGTTAATATTTTCAGATTTCTACCTAGGGTTTGCAATCTATAGATGTTACTTTAAAACCAAAGCACAAAACAACAAAGACAAGAAGAGACAGTACCTGGATCATTGATGCCTTCAAACTGAAATAATTCAGTCTTTAAGTCTGCTTCGATATGTCCTCAAATCTGCTATGAATTGAGCCTCTATGCCTGCTGTATTTTACTCCTCAAGTCTTCTCTAATCCGTTCCTCAAGTCTGCTCTAGGTCTGCTATAAATGTCTGCTACAGAATTGCTCCTTAGGACTACTATACTTCCTCTAGATATTGCTGCCCTATTTTAGGGCACATTGAAGTTGCTTTGGATCAGATTTAAGAAGTTTGATGACTGCTGCTGCTGCTATGATGTGAATCAGGCTCGCATGTTATGTCTTCGATGCTTGCCTTAATTCACATCAAGACTCTTCGTATATATATGCAATAAGAGAAGAGTTTTCCACAAGGTATCATAGCCGACTTGCATATGCAAGTCGGCATGCAATAAATATATTTTATCCAGCCTTGCAAGTCGGTCTCTATATAAGATATAAACAAGTCGTCCCAACTTGTTAACATAAGACATATTTTCTAGCAAGTCGTCCCTTGTGATCTAATACAAAGTCGTCCCTCTAGGATAATGTAATGATATTTGTTATCTCTTTTTTTTTATTCAGAGTTTATTATTCTTTATGAGATGTATGCTAGTATTTTGATCTTACTGAAAAGGCCACAAATACTAACAATAGTGAGCATGAAAGGAATATAGATTGAGAGAAAAAGAGGGAGACAAATAGATAGATAGATAGATAGAGGGAAAGGTAGAGATAGAGATAAATAAAGATAGGGAGATGGAGAGGGAGAGGTAGAAAGAGGTATAGGAAGAGATAACGACACACAAAGATACAAAGAAGGTGAAGGATTAATAGAGAGAAAGAGATAAAGAGATATAAAGGAAGAGGGAGAGGGATAGATAGAGAGAAATATAGAAATAGGAAGGGAGAAATAGGGAGTGTATGTGTGGGAGAGAGGGAGTGTATGTGTGTGTGTGTGTGAGAGAGAGAGAGAAGGATATAGAGCTGGTGAGAGATATAGAGAAAGATATAATTGTGATATTGGTATTAAGTTTCAATTGTGTAGTTTTTGAGTTAAACTCATTGACCTATTCTTATGAGAGATGGGCTCTTGTGAACCACTACTCATGAAACATGGGTCAATGAGTTTGACTCAAAAACTATATAGTTGAATCTTGATACCAATATTAGAATTTGACTTGCTTTGGAAACTCCTACTTATCAATTGACAAGCTAAAGGGGCTTTATAATGATTGGTTCATAAGGCACAACACTTGTTGAAGGTTTTACAAATGGGTAGCAAGCTAAGTGGGCTTAACCTTGGAGGAAACTCCATGGTTAATTTCGCTTGAGTTAGAGTCGTATTGGGATGAGTGACCTTTCACAAAGGCATGGTGCCTCACCCCTATGAGCATCACCTAGGTGCAATGAGTACTAAGTGTTCCATTCATTTTCACGAGAGATGGGTTGTTGTGAACCACTACTCATGAAACATGGGTCAATGAGTTTGACTCGAAAACTACATAGTTGAATGTTGATAGCAATATCACAACTTGACATGTTGTGGGATCTCCTACTTATCAACAAAAATATAGAAATAAATATGGAGATGAAGCATAGGGGTGGAAAAAATAGAGATGAAAAGAAGAGAATGAAGGAAACATTAAATTAATTCTAATAATTGTATATTAATTTTTATAATCTCATACAAAGACAAACACCTAAATTTGAATTTTTAGAATATAATAAACTAAATGCAAAGTCAAAGTTTATCAAAATTTAAATATTTATAAATTTTTTAAAATAATAATTAAAAATAGTAATTTATTAAATTAATAAATAAATATTTAATTTGTTTAAAAATAAATCTAAATTAACAATTAAATAGAATAAACAAAACACAAAATCTGAATATGAATAAAAAAAATAAAAAAATAATAAGTAATAAATTTATATTAAATAATTAAATAAAGAGAGTAATCTTTTTAAGTTAATGATATAAAAATTGAAATTATATAGTAAAAACAAGTTTAAAAAATATCAAGTATTATATTTATTAAAAGTAATGATGATATTATAATAATTTTGTATTATACTATATATATATTTTTTAATTATTATATTATCATGTTTAGTATATTATCACTATGATATAATTATAATATAATTAATATAAATTATTATTATAAGGGTTTTATTATTATTTTTTTATTATTATATTATAATATTAATTATTATTATATGAGGTTCTATTATTATTTTTTTAATATTATATTATTTCACAAGTATTATACTTCTAGATTTTTATACTTGTATATATTTTATGTTTTTTATAATTATAAAATGCAATTTATATAAACTAAAAAACATTATAAATATAATTATTATTATTGCATTAAATTAACATTAGCTTATAGCTAAAAGGGCTGTATAATGAGTACCCAAGTATCGGTACTCAGTGGGTACTTGGTAGAGAGCATCATAGCTAAAGACTTTGATTAAGTTTTTTGATTTTTGTTTCGGTTTTTTGTTTTCGTATCAGCTTGCTGTTTATCAAGCTTAATTTAATATGTAATCAGTTTGAAACTTTGATACAATACTGATTAGCAGGTAACTTTATCGGGTACTCAGTGGGTACTCGGTAGAGAGCATCATAGCTAAGGACCTTGATTAAGTTTTCTGATTTTTGTTTTTGTTTTTTGTTTGCGTATCAGCTTGCTGTTTATCAAGCTAAATTTAATATGTAATCAGTTTGAAACTTTGATACAATACTGATTAGCAGGTAACTTTATCACTGTTTAAGTCAGAAGTTTATCATTTGCAATATGTCATTGATCTTCTTATTCATGTTTAAAGTTTGCCTTCTCTGTTGTGCATCTAAACATTTAGCATATATCATTATTACAAACATATTGCAAATCTGAAACTGACAACAATACATTACATCTGCAAGCTTTATCACTGTTCTTGTTTTGAAAACTTATTGTCATGATTCATATTTTGAGATTTTCTATAAAAATATTAAAAAAACATTGACGTACCCATGTACCACCGTCCTCTATTTTGAAAAATAGTCGTACCTGTACCTTAAGTACCCAAGTACCCCTGTCCCTGTGCAAACCTAATTTTAACACAATATAATTATATTAATATAATATTTATTGTTAATTAATAATTTAAATATAATATAGTTTATTTATTATAAATAATATTAAATAGTTCTATAAATTATCAAATAATATAAAATACAATTTAAATAATATTATTATCAATTAATAATATATATGAAACATAGTTAAATTATAATTAAGAATTATTATACATACATAAATACAAATGAATCACGAATTTCTTCCTTCTTTAAGCATTATTTATTTAAATTTCTCTAGCCAAAAGTAAAGTGAAGGAGGGGATGCAAGAATAATTGTAATATAAATAACTGTTACTGGCACGCGGAAGGGTGACAGAAACGCTGTTAAGAAAAATAAGAATAGATGAATCAAGTTATCAACGTTGGCTTGCCTTAATTATGAGTACAGTAAAATGGTATGAGGCCACTATGATTCCACTCTGATCATAAAAATAAAACATTATTTTTGGTAATATTAGTTATTTTTCCTGTTATTATTATGGTCTCCTCTATCCGGCTTGTTGAGCAGCATACGAGGCAAACAGTAGCCATGATAGAACTATTGTTTCATCCTGTCGTTCTTGAATAAGTAATTAATGCCCAAGTTGCTATCACAGCCAGTAAGGGAAAAGTTGTAATTAATGGCCAAAAAAGCGAGTCAAAATTTTCAATCAGTGGCATAAGAATAGAATCCGACGGTGAAAGACAACCCAATGGTCATGCACACCTCTTGTAAGCTGTCAACGGGCTGATTCGCAATTTCAGGTCCCTCTTCTCAAATAAGGAAACGCCTTTGGCATAATTAGAAAAAAATAGGGGTCCCTAATAACTTAAGTTTCTTAATATATACGATCCAATTGACTTTTAATGTAGCCGGACAGTCTTGTATGCTAATCCCTGATGATGTTTGATATAACTGAACAGGCTTGTAAGTTGATAACTTAGATTGAGGGTAAACTCATCTTTTTGTCCACTCTGTTAATTCTGACAGTTACTCTTATAAAATTGCAATGTCAGGACCATCGCCATAGATTGACTGGAATGGATAAGCCATCTGCCTAAAGCACTGCAAAACTATCCTTGAGTGATGTTTTGAAATTAAAATAGATCTTTTGGGGCTTGTTTTGTTGGAACTAAATCTAATTTCTTCCACTGCTGTTGAAGATTTTTTGTTCTCCCACCGCCAGTGCATGATATCTGATCTGTTCTTATCTTCATGTGCCCGGTGAAGATCAGATTTGAAAACCTGATTTGTACTTGTCTTTTCTGCACAAAATAAGATCTTTACTTGCCGTGTACTGCTAGTCTACACAACCTCATATGTCCACTGTCTATTGAAATTGTTGGCTATAAATGTATTTTCATGTGCAACTCTGTTATAAGTTTTAGAACAAAGATTTCTAATTTCAAGTGAACTCTGTAGAGTTCCATACTTGTATTTGCTGTTAAATCAATAGTAATTATTTGTATGCTGTAGCATACAATATCTATTTGTTCAGTGCAATCACATGCTCTGTTCAGTTCAGTTTATATTCTCTGTTCTATTCTATTATACTCTGTTTTGTGTATCTCAGATACTTTGTTCTTCCCCTGCATCCTTCAAATTGGTATTAGAGCTCAGGAAGAAGCTGGTCAGTGTGATTCAAAGACAGCGTGAGTAAGTTGAAAGGCTGCTCAGTGTGAGTGATTCAAAGACAGTGTGAGTGAGTTGAAAGACTTCTGTGTAAAGAGCCCTTATTTTTCATCTGAAGATTTCAACATATTTGAAATATGAATTAAGAGGCTTCAAATAGTCCAGTCCTGTCTTCAGTTCCTATTTTGATCGAGAAAAACTATGATTCTTGTCTATTAGAATGAAAACATTGCTTCGTGCTGATGGTCTTTTGGGATTTGTGATTGATGGATATCTAGAGCCTCCTAGCCAAGCAATAGAGTTGGCCCTATTGAATGCTGACCAAAATCTATTGAAGGAGAATCGAAAGAAAGATAATAAAGCTCTTGGCCTTATTCAACAAGGCTTAAGTGACATCATAGTTTCAAAGTTTTCTAGTGCAGGGTCTTCAAAGAAAGCTTGGGGCACTCTTGAAACTTGTTACTAAGGTATATCCAATGTGAAGAATGTCAAGTTGCAAAACTTGAGGAGAGATTTTGAGAACTTGAAAATGAAAGACAACGAGAATGTGGATAGTTTTATGACTCAAGTCATGAATATTGTCAATCAATTAAGACAATATGAAGATGACCTCTCAGATAAGACAGTGATTGAGAAAGTTCTCAGCTGTTTACCGAAGAAATTTGAAATTGTAGTTGTGCCCGTAGAAGAGTTTAAAGACATAAGTAAAATGTAAATAGATGAACTGACTAGTTCTTTGATTGCACATGAATCAAGGATGACAATGTATGATGATAATCAATTGGAGAATGCTTTCAAAACTCAACTACAAGTTACTAGAGGTAGAGACAGAGGTCGAGGAAGGTTTAACATTAATTTAAGAGACAACAAAACCGTTAATCAAAGAGACAATAGAATTGATTCAGAATCCGAAGAGAAATTTCAAAGGAGCCCTTCTAACTTGAGGGGGAGTACTAGTAGAAACATGCAACATGGAAACCAAAGGTGTGATAAGTCAAAGGTACAATGTTTTTATTGCAAAAAGTATGGTCATTTTGCTAACAAGTGCTGGAAGAAGCAGGCAGATGCTGGCAAGAAGTCTACACACATCATAGAGGAATTTGAAGATAATCAGAAACTTGTGTTTTTGATCTGTAATGTAACCCAAGAAAGTTCAAATGATGTTTAGTTTTTGGACAGCTGGTGTAGCAATCACATCACTGGAAACAAAGAGTTGTTTGCCAGTTTAGACATTAGTATTCAGTTTGAGGTAAAATTGGGCAATGACAACAAGGCGAGTGTTAATGGTAAAGGAGTGATTGCTGTGTATACCAAGAGTGGGAAAAGAAGATAAAGAGATGATGTGTATTATGTACCTAGTTTAAAATGGATTATGTTGAGCATTGGATAACTAATAGAAAAAAAGGTACAAGTTGTTCTTCAAAAATGAGGCATGTATAATCATTGATAAGTATCCAAGCAAACAGCTAATAGCAAGAGTAGAGATGAGTAAGAATAGAATGTTTCCACTCACTATAAGAAATGAACTATCTAACTCTTTGAATGCTTATTAAGTTAGGAGTTTAGATGAATCATGGTAATGCCATTTAAGATATGGCCATTTACACTTGGTGGTCTAGATTTGTTGTAGAAGCAAATGGTGAAAGGGTTGCTTGGTATTTAGCAACCGACAAGCTCATGTGAAAGTTGCATACTAGCAAAACATCACAAAGAGAAATTTGTTTTTGGAGTTCCGTATAGAGCAAAAGCTCCATTGGAGATTGTACACACAAATTTTGATGCAAATAAAATTGACACAGTTGAATCCAAAAACATACATTCTATTTGCTATGCACTGTGGAAATCTAATGTCTTCGAGTGGAAAATATATTAAAGTTTTAAGATCATATCGAGGAGATGAATATATGGTAAATGATTTCGTTGAGTTTTGTTAGGATCATGGAATCAAGAGACAGTTCACTGCTCGTTTTACTCCACAACAGAATGGAGTAGCTAAAAGGAAGAATCAAACCATTATGAACATGGCTCGAAGTATGCTGAAGGAGAAGCATCTATCAAATGAATAATGGGGAGTAGCAGTTATTTGTCCAATTTATATCCTAAATAGGAGTCCCACTAATAGTGTGAAAGACCATGTTCCTCAGGAAGCTTGGAGTTTAAGAATTGCAACATATCTCATTTGAGGATTTTCGGGTGTGTGGCTTATGCACATGTACCCAAAGAGATGAGAAGGAAGTTAGATGACAGAAGTGAGAAGTGTATTTTTTATTGGATACAGTGAGGAGTCTAAGGCATATAGACCTTATAATCTCATCACCAAGAAGTATCTTATCAATAGAGATGTTGAGTTCAAGGAAAATGAGTCTTGGGATGGAAGCATAGATAAATCTATTGTAGAGGGAGCTGTTTTATCTCATGGAGATGATGATGGAAATGAGCAGGCCATACAGGATGGACAATTTATTCCATAGGCACATACACCTCCAGTAAGTACTCCAGAAAGACAATCTCTAGGAATTGGCTCATCACAGTTCAGAATGCTCAGAACTCAAGAGCGTGGTGAACCATCATGTCATGGTGGACAACAAACAATAGAATCAGAGGTTAGTAATGAATCAAATCCCACATTAGCTTCATTAAGAATTAGAATTAAAGGTCAGAAGACTAGAAGTTTAAGAGAGCTATATGACCAGAATCATGAAATAGACCAAGTTACAAATTTTGTATTGATTGCATATGATCTTGTCAATTCTGAAGAAGCTATTAAAGCAGTGGTTTGGGTAAAAACCATGAATGAAGAGATTGATGCCATAGAGAGAAATAACACAAACTCTTGTAGGTTTACCTAAAGGTAAAAATAGTATAGGTGTTAAATGGATTTATAAGACTAAGTTAAATGCTGAAGGTAAGGTTGAGAAGCACAAAGCAAGACTTGTAGCCTAGGGGTTTAGTCAGCATCTCAATATTGATTATAATGAAACTTCTGCACCTATTGCTAGACTTGACACAATGAGAATGGTGTTGGCTATTGCAGTACACAATAAATGGAAAATGCATCAAATGGATGCAAAGTTTACATTTTTGAATGGATTTTTGGAAGAAGAGGTTTATGTTAAATAGTCTCCACGATACAAGATTGAAGAACAAGAAGGTAAGGTCTACAAGTTAGATAAGGCATTATATGGATTGAAACAAGCTCCTAGAGTATGGTATACCAAGATTGATGAATACTTGAATTATAGGGGATTCAACAGGAGTCCAAGTGAGCCAACCTTATATACAAAGGTAAATCAAGAAGGAAATTTTTTGATAGTTTGCTTGCATTTTGATGATTTGATTTTTTCCAAAGATCTCTCTATAGATGACTTTAAGACTACCATGAAAACAGAGTTTGATATGACTGATTTAGGGTTGATGAAATATTTTCTTGGTATTGAAGTTAATCTGAAGATGGTATTTTTAAATGTCAAACCAAATATGCAAAAGATCTTTTGAGAAGGTTTAAGATGGTAAATTGTAAGCTAACTACAACACCGATGACAAATGTTTGCCCTTGTGGGTAAACTGGATTTAACAGAGAAACTATAACAACATTATATTCATTGATTCATCACCATGTACAAAGGTATTTCATATATCATAATCGGAACATCCTTACTAAAGAGAGAAATGCATACATATAGTGCCCGAGGGGATGCGAGGCGAACCGTCGCATCCGTGTAACTCCCTCGGAGGGAGCAATCATTTAACTACCCAATTTACCCGACAACATCATCCCCCCCAAAAGAAAGTCATCTCTAGACGACATCATACAAAATGTCCAAGACTTACAACAAAATGGGATGAATAGACAACTAACAAAAAAATCATGGAGGGGGCGAAGGAAGCGTCCCTGATGAAGAAGGGCCCGGTGTAGTAGGTGTGCGTGCTCGGAGCTCAAGAAGTTGCTTAGTCCTGTGCTTTAGATCATGCTCCCCCAGCAACTGGCGTTCCCGCATAGTTTTCACCATGAGAGCCGCCTCCAAAATCTGCTTCTCATTCCGGTCGACTGTCTCCCGTGCAACCACCAACTGCTGTTGTAGTTGAGCCAACTCATCCCGCAGATGACTCTCCAAGTGTACTAGCTCCTCTTGCCTAACCTCCAAGGCTACCCGAGACTCCATCTCTCGGACTAACTCAGCCTCAACAACCTGGAGACGAGTGGCGAGCTCCACCCGAGCTGCAACGGCCACTCCCCTCTCTGCCTTGGCCACACCTTGATGGGGAGGCTAGGATAGACTAGCTAGTCTATGCTCTGCTCCTTGCCCAAGGACTCAAGTGTACTCCTGACACCTGTGGTAGATCTATAGGAACCTTACACTTACTAGGAACCCCTGACCTGCCTAACCCTCCCACCAAGTTCAATCATTTCACTCATCAACACTCCATACCTAGCAATCTAGCAATTAGCCTTGTCTAGCTTAATAAGGGCTTTTTGTCTTATACTGCTTTATCACACTCCAACAATGGTTTTGATAGGTCCCAAGTTGTTTTCAAGACTTTTTGCAACTGATCAATTCATTGGTTTGGTTGGGTCTTCATCGGAATGAGTAGTTGCTTTGGAAAACAGGGCTATAAGGAGGAGGCCTAATTAACCCTCCCTTCGGCTTCTTAGGGAATTTGAGACCCTTTGCACCAAGATTCATGCACCCTGTCCTAAAGGACTTTGTCTGCAAATGACCCCCTCTGATGGATTTTTGGGGTTTCAAATGCCCACTCGTCCGTACAGTACCCTTCCCTATTTATAAGGGTTTCAAGGACTGCTCCCTGCTCCTGGCTTCACCATGGCTCCTTTACAAACTTGCAGACCCTCTCCTTCTCATGGTCAGGGCTTCTAATGTCATCCTAGACCTCCACCAAATGGCAAGTCTTGACAACCTTCCTGTCACCTGCTAGAGTGATTTGTATGCTGTTGCAACCTAGCCGAATGGCTCTAATTCGCCTAGGTTATCATCAAGCTGTAGCTTGCTTCCACTTGTTGGGGCCCTGCATTCATTATGATACACATTGGGGTCTGTAAACTTGGTATCCAAAGTGCCATGGAGATCCCACGGTGGAAACAAGTCTTACAGGCCCATTCTCAATAAGCTCTCCAAACTGGCAGAGTACTGTCAAATGGGAAAACACAAACAAAGAACAAAAACACAAACACAACAACCTAAACTAATGCATGGAAATGGAAAAGAAACACACTCAACACACTGATCACAATCAAGTTACACCAGAATAACAACTTATTTACATTCCAACAGTCCCAAAACAGTGACTGTTCAAGCTTTTTCAATGCTCAGACTACTCTGCCGTACTGTGACCATACAATCTGATGACCAACCCTCATATTAGGGTTTTGCAAAGTTAATATAGTCTCCTCCTCGGTGTGTGTAGAAGATTAGGGCTTCTTAGCCGCTTAGGTTGGATTAAGACAGAAAGCTGAAAAAATTGTTCAGCAACTTTCAAAAGTTGCTGACAACTTTCAAGCAACTTTTGTTGCACAAGACAATATTGTCTCATTTCTTCTATGCCCACTCTTGCAAACCTCTTGAAGCACACACAAGTGCTCAAACACATTTAACCCAACCTAAGACTATAATCTCCTATCCAAGCATTTACTCAGGATGACATCCCATCACTCCATGAGTCAGGGTGCTTTACAATTTAGGAAGACCAATTAACTACTAGGACTTCTACTAAGCCTAGACACAACAAAAAGTGAGTCAAACTCCTTGGTGACTATTATTTTACTTACATTGCACTTAGCTCACCAAAATAAGAAGGTGAGGGCCCTCATAGAGGTGCTCCTGCACCATACTCCCCCTCAGGACAAGCTAAGGCACCTTGGGGTCTAGGAGAGCTGGATCAACACCAAACCTTTTGAACTGTCCTTCCTCTATCCAGGTGGCTTCAGATTCAGGTTGACCCTTCCACTTGATCAGATGCTCCATGTAGACTTGATGTCTAGTTGTCTTCTTCACCCTGGATTCTAGGACCTTCTCTGCTTGGGCTGGTTCCTTCTTAGGCATGGCATTGGTATCCACATCTTGTAGTACCTTTGGTGGAGCTGTACCTTGTTGACTGAGATCACCCTTGAATCTGATTAGGTCTGCAACATTGAACACCGGTGAGATGGCTAAATCTGAAGGTAAGTCCACCTTGTAGGCATTCTCTCCATATTTGGGTAAAATCTTGCATGGACCTACTCTCCTCATTTGTAGCTTAGTAGGCATGCCCTTCTGCATTCTTGCTTTGCTGAGATGGACCATGACATACTCTCTAATCTGAAACTGTACTTCCTTCCTCTTTTCATCCACTTTAGCCTTGAGTCTTTGGGTAGACTCCAAGATAGACTTCTTCACCTGCTCTTGCACCTCTTTGATGGTTTGAGTGAAATCTTCAGCTTGTCCACTCTTCAACTCCATAGAACCTAAATCTCTCAACTCACACACTCCTCTAGGGTGTCTTCCATAAACTATCTCAAAAGGACTTCTTCCTGTAGTCCTGTTGACACTGCCATTATATGCATATTCAGCTTGAGATATCACAAGATCCCAAGTCTGCCCATACTCCTTTGTCAAACACCTTAGCAAGTTGCCAAGCACCCTATTGATGACCTCAGTTTGACCATCAATTTGAGGATGGTATGCTGAACTGAAAGAGAGATTAGTTCCCAGCCTTTTCCATAAGGTTTGCCAAAAATGGCCCATGAACTTGCTATCCCTGTCTGACACAATGCTCAAAGGAAGTCCATGAATTCTAACAATCTCTTTAAAGAAGAGATGTGCTACATAACTTGCATCATGAGTAGTTCTACATGGAATGAAATGACTCATCTTAGAGAACCTGTCAACAACAACATAGATGCCATCCATACCTGATTTGGTTTTAGGGAGTCCAACCACAAAGTCCATACTTACACACTCCCAAGGCCTATTAGGAATTGGTAGAGGTTGATAGAGTCCTGCATTGCTTGAGCCTCCTTTAGCTCTCTGACATACTCCACATTGCTCAACATACCTCCTGACATCCCTTGCTAGCTTAGGCCAAAAGTAGTATCTTTGTACTAACTCCAAAGTCTTGTTTATGCCAAAATGACCACTTAGGCTGCCATTATGCTTCTCTTGGATCAGATTTTTCCCTCATGGATCCTCTAGGTACACAAAGCTGATTACCTTTAAACAATAGCCCATTCTGAAGGGTGTAATCTGCAAACTCACCATGAAAATGGTTCTCAAATTCCAGGCACACCTTGTAGGCTTGTGAGAAGTCTTCATCCTCCTCATATAAGTCTTTAAAACCTGCTATTCCAATGCTTTGCAGCTGTACCTCTTGGACAGTCAATAACTTCCTACTCAAGGCATTTGCTACCTTGTTGAGCTGCCCTTTCTTATGCTTGATTGTGAAGGTAAAGGACTGGAGATATTCCATCCACTTCAAGTGCCTGTTACTGAGCTTCTCCTGAGTGTTTATGTAGCTTAAAGCCTAATTATCACTAAAGATAACAAATTCTTTTGGCAAAAGGTAATGCCTCCACTTCTTGAGAGATTGTACTAATGCATACAACTCCAAGTCATAAGCTGAATACTTCTTCTTTGCCTCATTGAGCTTCTCACTGAAGAATGCCACAGGCCTTCCTTCTTGACTCAAAACACCCCCTACTGCTGTACCACTTGCATCACATTCAATGGTAAACAATTTATCAAAAGTAGGTAAGAGTAGGATAGGTTTAGTGGCTACCTCTTGCTTCAATGTTTGGAATGCTTTCTCAGCTGCCTCAGTCCATTTGAACTTGGTTTTCAGCCCTCCTTTGATAGTGTCTAATACTGGTGCACAAATCCCACTGAAGTTCTTGATGAACTTTCTATAAAATTGGGCTAAACCATGAAAACTTCTAACTTCTGTCCCTGTTTTTGGGGTAGACCAATTCAAGATTGCCTCCACCTTGCTTGGGTCCATTTTCAAGGTACCCTTGGACACCACAAAGCCCAAATAAACCAGCTCTTGCTGCATGAACTCACACTTTTCCAGATTGATGGCTAACTGCTCTTCATGTAGCTTCTTCATAACCAACCTTAAGTGTTCCAGGTGTTTTGCTTTTGTTTTGCTATAGATGAGTATATCATCCAGATACACCACCACAAATCTGCCTGTGAAGTCCTTCAAGACCTCATTCATCAACCTCATGAAGGTGCTGGGGGCATTGGTAAGCCCAAATGGCATCACAAGCCACTCATACAAACCATTAGTGGTTTTAAAAGCGGTCTTCCACTCATCACCCTTCTTAATTCTGATTTGGTGATAACCACTCTTCAAATCTAGCTTTGTAAAATACATAGCACCTCCTAAGCAATCCATCAAATCTTCTATTCTTGGAATTGGGAACCTATACCTGATAGCCCTTGAATCTGTGCAAAGTCTCCATTTTCCTCCTTTCTTGGATGGTAAAACCACTGGGACTGCACATGGACTAATACTCTTCTTGATCAGCCCTTGATCCAATAATTCTTGCACTTGTCTTGCCACTTCCTTATTCTGGTCCAGGGTAAGCTTGTAGGCTGCTTTATTAGGCAGAGATGCACCGGGTACAAAGTCAATTTGATGACTTATAGCTCTTCTTGGAGGTAAGGTGGCAGGGGTTCCATCACTTACTATATCTTTGTATTGTTCCAACATTTGCTGCACTTGTATTGTTAGGTGGTAGGGGTTCCATCACCTCCAACTGGAACATGTTGAGCGCTCGCACTGCACTCCTCAACTTCAACTACCTCGGTGCCTGGTGGTGGCAACTGTCTTTGTCTCAATGGGGAAGGAGGTCCAATAGGCTGCATAGGGACCAACTGGAACTAGTCGAGCCATGCGTCTATTGCATCTGGAGCATCTCCCGACGCCACTGATTCCAACCCAGCCTCTAGAACCAATGTCCCGCCAAGACCCACATCACCTCTCAGAACCACTACTCTCTGTCCCTCGAGCTGAATCTCCATTGGTGCCACCTTCGTGGAAGGCTCTGCTGTCACTGCTGGTGGCTGCACTGGGGAAGGGGAAAGAGTAACTGGAGTGTGCAATTGCCCAAACCCGGCTATCGATATGGCAGTAGATGTGGGCACACTCCCCGACAGGAGTGAAGGCGCAAATAGAACTCTCCCCTTCGAAGGGGCTCTTGGAGTAGGGGCCACCACCCCTCCGAATGGCTCTTTGTCAATCATGTGAAAACTATCACTCCCGCTCACCCTCAAAGTCTCCTCTGATTCCTCTGCACTTTCACTGCCCATACCATTGTCTCCCTCGGACTCAGAGGCAACTGTTTGGGATTTCCGCTTCTGACCTAACTGTGAACCCCCAGTATCCAAGTGTCGCCAATAGAAAATTCGAGGCTTGCCCGGTGCCAAGGCGGCCTGCTGCTGTACATCCCATTTGTCTGCTGGAACTTGTTGACGGGTGGCCTCGAGAAAGAATCCAATGACGTAGTGAGGCATATAAAATGTCTTACACTGCAACGTGAGGAACTCGTACATGTGCTCTGCCAGAAGCGTCGCCCAATCATATACTACATTTCGGAGACTGTTCATAAGTAGAAGTTGTGGGATGGCGATGTTTGAGGCTCGACTAGAACCTGTCAACCTACTTTTCACGACATCCATTATTGCACGCCATTCCCCGATCTTTTTAATACCACGACACTTAGAGGCAGAGACAGTGGAGTCTAACTCCACAGGTGACAATGCCTTCGAAACCATAGATGTCCATTTCACTTTTTCATCCTTGTCCATCTTTGGTTTCGTCGCTACCTTTTTCCCATGTCTGCCAGGAATACCAAAAACCCTCGTAAAATCAGCAGCAAACGCGATGGTGATCGAATGACCACAGTAGTTGAAGGTACTCGTCTAGCTGAATCTATCAAAGGTGTCGATCACGATTCTCAGAGCTCCCTCGTATTCCCGAATACTGAAAACTAGCATATGAATGGCCCAATGTACCTCGGTCCTACGGAGTTGTCCCTTCATGAAATTATCATCTGGTGTGTCTTGCCACCATTGCCTGCACTTGGCTCCATTTAATCCCTCAAATGTCACTGTCTGTGGAGTGACTATAGCTTTCTGGGTTGACATTTGCACCCTAGGCCTCAATTTCTCTTTGCCTGCAACTTTCACTCCTGAAGGCAACATCCGTTTGTCCTTCATGGCTGTGCTGGGTGCCTATAGTTGCTTCCTCTAGTTTAGTTTTTTTCTTCCTGTGTCCATTAACTGTTTCTCTTTGCTTGTCTTTGTGTGAAGTAGAACCACTTGGGGATCCCTAACTACCTCGTGGCTTGTACCCTGTGTTTCGTACAACCGACTGCTGACTGCGCACTAATTTGTCCATGGTTCTGACAATGGTTTAGTTTAATGCGACTCAAGCATGCCGTATGGTTTATACAAAACACACATATGGGGTACCATACGGCCGTACGACATAAAATGGTTCCCCAAACTCCCTTTCTGTACACTATACGGTCACCCCCACGACCTGTAACTTGTTTTGTAAATAATGGAAAATAACGGTGTACTGAGCTCTTTTGTTCTGGAACCAGACTTCCACTTGCCGCGGTCACAAATTCAATTGCCTTGCCAACGCCTTCTTCAGCTTCACATATGGGGTACTGTATGGCCGTACAACAAAAATTGGTTCCATTGAACTCCCTTTCCGTACACTGTACGGTCACCCCATAACCTGGCACAACATCCAACTCTGCTTGGCTGTACGACGCTTCATTCCTCCACACATCGATTCCGTATGGTATAGTGGCTTGCAATTCTCTTTGATTCGTTGTACGATAATTGTGTTTGGAAAGAGATAAACCGTACAGTCTTATAGTGTCCACACATTAAATTGTTCCCCGTCCATACGGTCATACGAAATCGTACGTTTGCTGATCGTACAAACCTTTTTTCTTTTAATAAAATTTTTAATTCCAGATACCTGACTTGGCAGTACCGTTATAGCCTGTAATACAATCAGTGACACAACCAACAACACAAACCGCGACACAACTTGTGCTACCGACACCGCTAGTGAAGGTGAACATGGCACAAATGACGAAGTTGCCCAAGTTCACGGGTGACGGGAAGGAAGACCCAACTCGACATTGTAGGACTTGTGAAACAATTTGGACGGTCAACGGGGTCATCGACGCTGACGAATGGGTAAAGCAGTTCCCAACAACGTTGCGAGGAGTGTCTATAGACTGGTTCTCAGATGTGGATCAGACAAAGATTGCTACATGGAAAAATCTGAAGAAGGAATTCCAGACCGACTTCAGATTGCTAGGGGATGATAACGAAATAGTAGCTGAGATTTATACAACAAAACAAGGAAAAGAGGAAACCGTGCGAGGCTATGGACAAAGGCTAAAGGAATTGGTCATGAAAATGGAAAGCCAACCGGTTGACGGACTTAAGAAACGGTGGTTTATCGAAGGGTTGAAGCCCACCCTCCGAAGGAAGATGGTGGTTCCACCAGCATCCTACAATGATGCTACAACAAAACCATGAACTTGGAGACCGAGAACAAGACCTCCAAGAAGAAGGCTAGATCTTTTGATGACGACGACTCCTCCGAAGGAAGCAGCAACGATGAAGCAAATAAAAAGGTACAAGCCCTTTAGAAGGATATGATGAGGATGATGAAAGAATTCAAAACTACTATGAAGGGGAGCACGAGTAAGAGTGACGAAGCCGATTTGTGGTGTACCGACTGTAAGGAGGGTCACACCAAGGGAGCATGTCCCAAGAAACAGTTTTGCGACATTTGCCAGATCGTTGTTCATTCCATGAGGGAATGCCCGTACAACATGAAATGTCGAAGCCACCAGGTGCTCTTATCCCAGGAGGCATCCGCCTCATCAAAGACGGGTACAAACAACCAAAACAACACGACATTGTCTAGCGGCTTTCGGAGCAACTAGCGAGGGGGCAGGGTTAATGGAAACAACAATAATAACAATAACAGTGGAGGAGATCGAAGTCGCCTTCAATATGATACCTTCGGCCGACCCATGATACAATTTCATATATGCAGTCAGTGGGGACATTTTGGAGAGAATGCCCAAAGGAAACACCACAATTCCTCTGCCGATGGTGTGGTCCGGGATACCATGATGAGACTAAGTGTCCTAAGCTCGGGGTAAACTTCCTATGCATAGTAGAAGAGGAAATACTGATGCTAACCCATGGACAAGCAAACAGAAACCTATACCCCAACCCCGAGCGAGAGGAGTGGCTACAAGAAGCTAAGGCCGCCATAGAGAAGGAATTGACTAACGAAAGGAGGGAAGTGCATGGGAAGGCTAGTACCTCCTCAGAAAGCAACCTAGAACAAAGGATAATCCGACAAATGTTGCACACGAAAATCTCAGTAAAATTCAAAGACCTCCTTGTGGCTATGCCCCACTTGAGGACAACCCTTTTGAATGCAACGACGACCGGGGAGCCGGAAATAAAGGGACCAAGCAGCGGGAAGCAAAACTCCCTCAGGAAGGAAGACCCTCTTGGATCCTCATAGGACCCAATTGTGTTGGCACTTAATGCAGGAAGGCATCCGGCTGTAGTAGAGATGGGAATCCTTGGAGCAGTCTTAACCGACACTATAGTAGACAGAGGGTTCGGGGTCAATGTGTTACCAGAAGAAACTTGGAAAAGATTGGGGAAACCTACATTGTGGCCGCTGACCTTCCAACTCCTGGGAGCAGACCAGCACGGGATTAAACCCATCGGCACGTTAATGGCGCAACAGGTATTAGTCGGTACCCAACCATTTGTGTTGGATTTTATAGTGATTCCTTTAAAAAGAAAAGGGTATGATGCCATTCTCGGAAGAGGATGGCTAGTGGAGGCTAAGGTCAAGTATGACTGGAAGAGAAATTCTCTTTCTATAGAAAAGAGTGGTCGAAGATTCACCATTGATTTGAAGACACAGCTGGTTAGTGAGGACCTGACATCATCCTCGGGGTCAGAGGGAGAGGAGGAAGATGAGGCAAGACAAAGAATGGAACCCAATCAGGAAGGAGTCCTGGAGATTGAAACACGCTCCGACGACGATTTGGATTCCCTAAATGGACTCTTTCATTGGCAAATGGAGGATTACGAGGTATTCCAATGCAACATGCTCTAGGTAGATGAAGGGGACGAAAAATAAACATTTTTGCCAAAAGATACTGAGTACTAGAAGGGGGATGCCCGGGTGACGGAGGATCCCGCACACAAATTTGACAAAGACAAGCCAATCAAATATGAGGAGCCTTCATTAAAAGTTGTGAACCTAGGGGACGAGGCCAATCCGAAGAACATCTTCGTTGGGGATGATTGGAATCCCATACTTAAAGCAGCGGCCTTCAAGATCTTTATGGAATATAAAGATGTTTTTGCATGGATCTACAAGGACTTAAAGGGGGTACCTCTAGAGTTGTGCGTCCATAGAATAAAGTTGGTGGACGGAACGGTACCCGTATGGAAGCGTCCTTACCGAATGAACAAAAACTATGCACCACGAGTAAATGAGGAGATCCAATGAATGCTGGAGGCAGGAATTATATTCAAAGTACAAATGAGCGAATGAGTATCTCCCATAGTCATCTCCTTGAAAGAAACCAATCAGATCAGGATATGTGTTGATTTTCGATGCTTGAATGCGGTAACTATTAAGGACCCATTTCCTATACCATTCACAGATAGCATCCTGGAGGAAGTAGCAGGGCACAAAATTTATTCGTTTATGGATGGATTTTCCAAGTATAATCAGATATCCATCGTTGAGGAAGATAAGCTGAAGACAACCTTCGTGGTGGAAGATGGGGTATATGCCTATAACAGGATGCCCTTTAGGCTGTGTAACGCCCTAGCTACCTTCCAAAGGATAATTCTTCATATCTTCAATCAAATGTCTGTTGGAAATTTCAAAGCCTTCTTGGATGATTGGTTCATCTACAGTGCTCAAGACAACCACATAGTAGTCCTTCGGTAGTGCATGGAAAGGTGCGGAAGGGCATGGCTGGCGTTGAATCCGAAGAAGTGCCGTTTCATGGTACCGCAAGGAAAAGTACTCGGACACATTGTGTGCCAAGTAGGACTTAAAACGGACCCCGACAAGGTGAGGGTGATCTTAGAAATGCAACCTCCCACAGATGTCAGTGGCGTAAAGACGTTAGTCAATTCCTTCTCTATGGCGGCCTTAGCTTCTTGTAGCTGCTCCTTCTCAGTCTCAGGGTTGGGATATAGGTTTCTGTTTGCTTGTCCGCGGGTTAGCATCAGTATTTCCTCTTCTACTATAAGTTCACCCCAGGCTTAGGATAGTCTCATCGTGGTCTCCCGGACCACACCATCAACAGAGGAATTGTGGTGCTTCCTTTGGGCATTCTCTCGCAAAATGTCCCCACTAATTGCATGTATGACATTGTATCATGGGTCGGCCGAAGGTATCATACTGAAGGCGACTTCGATCTCCTCCACTGTTATTGTTATTATCGTTGTTTCCGTTACCCCTGCCCCCTCGCGTGTTGTTCCGAAAGCCGCTAGACGATGCCGTGTTGTTGTTTTGGTTGTTGTACCCATCGTTGCTGAGGCAGATGCCTCTTGGGTTAAGAGCACTTGGTGGCTTTGAGATGTCATGTTGTACGGGCATTCCCTTGTGGAATGACCTGCGATCTGCTAAATGTCGCAAAACTGTTTCTTGGGACATGCTCCCTTGGTGTGACCCTCCTTACAGTCAGTACACCACAGATCGGCCTCGTCACTCTTACTCATGCTCCCCTTCATAGTAGTTTTGAATTCTTTCATCATCCTCATCATATTCTTCTGAAGGGCTTGTACCTTTTTATTTTCTTCGTCGTCGCTGCTTCCTTCGGAGTCATCATCATCAGAGGATCTAGCGTTCTTCTTGGCGGTCTTGTTCTCGCTCTCCAAGTCCATGTCTCTGTTGTAGCCATCATTGTAGGATGCTGGTGGGACCACCTTCATCTTCCTTCGGAGGGTGGGCTTCAACCCTTCGATAAACCACCATTTCTTAAGTCTGTTAGCCAGTTGGCTTTCCATTTTCCCAACCAATTTCTTTAGCCTTCATCCATAGCCTCGCACGGTCTCCTCTTTTCCTTGTTTTGTCGTATAAATCTTAGCTACTATTTCGTTATCATGCCTTAGCAATCTGAATTCAGTCTGGAATTCCTTCAAATTTTGCCATGTAGCAATCTTTGTCTGATCCATGTCTGAGAACCCAGTTTATAGCCACTCCTCGCAACGTTGCTGGGAATTGCTTTACCCATTTGTCAGTGTCAGTGACCCTGTTGGCTGTCCAAATTGTTTCACAGGTCCTACAATGTCGGGTTGGGTCTTCCTTCCCGTCACCTATGAACTTGGGCAACTTCGTCTTTTGTGCCATGTTCACCTTCACTGGCGGTGTCGGTAGCATAAGTTGTGTCGTGGTTTGTGTTGCTAGTTGTGTCACTGGTTGTATTACAGGCTGTAATGGTACTGCCAAGTCAGGTATCTGGAATTAAATTAAAAAAAAAGGTCCATAGGATACTGTACGGCCAACAATTGTACGGTTCCATACGATTGTACAGACGGGGAACAATTTAATGCAGGGACACTATAAGATTGTACATTCCTTGACCGTTCGGCTCATCTCTTTCGAAACACAATCGCCGTATGGCAAGTCAAAGAGAATTACAGGCCACTATACTATACGAAAATTGGCGTGTGGAGGAGTGGAGTGCCATACGACCAAGCAGAGTTGGATGTTGTGCCAGGTCGTGGGGTGATCGTACAGTGTACGGAAAGGGAGTTCAGTGGAACCATTTTTGCCATACAACGATACGGTACCCCATATGTGAAGCTGAAGAAGGTGCTGGCAAAGCAGTTGAATTTGTGACCGCGGCAAGTGGAAGTCTAGTTCCAGAACAGAAGAGCTCGGTACGCCGTTATTTTCCATTATTTACGGAACAGGCCACAGGTCATGGGGGTGACTGTACAGTGTATGGAAAGGGAGTTCGAGGAACCATTTTCTGCTGCATGATCATACGATACCCCATGTGCATTTTTGTATAAATCGTACGACATGCCTCAGTCACGTTAAATTAAACCATTGTTAGAATCGTGGACAAATCAGTGCACAGTGAGTAGTAGGGTGTACGAAATACATGGTACAAGCCACGAGGTAGTTAGGGATCCCCAAGTGGTTATATTTTCACGGAAAGACAAACAAAGAGAAACAGTTAATGGACATAGAAAGAAAAAAAACTAAATTGGAGGAAGCAACTATAGGCACCCAACACAACCATGGAGAAGGACAAATGGATGTTGCCTTCGGGAGTGAAAGTTGCAGGCAAAGAGAAATTGAGGTCTAGGGTTTAAATGTCGACCCAGAAAGCTATAGTCACTCCACAGACAGTGACATTTGAGGGATTAAATGGAGCTAAGTGCAGGCAATGGTGGTAGGACACGCCAGATGACAATTTCACGAAGGGACAACTCCGTAGGGCCGAGGTACATTGGGCCATTTTGATGCTAGTTTTCAGTATTTGGGAATACGAGGGAGCTCTGAGAATCATGATTGACGCTTTTGATAGATTCAGCCAGACGAGTACCTTCGACTACCGTGGCCATCCGATCACCATCACATTTGCTGCTGCTGATTTTACGAGGGTTTTTGGTATTCTTGGCAGACATGGGAAAAAGGTAGCGACGAAACCAAAGATGGACAAGGATGAAAAAGTGAAATGGATATCTATGGTTTTGAAGGCATTGTCACCTGCGGAGTTAGACTCCACTGTCTCTGCCTCTAAGGGTCGTGGTATTAAAAAGACCTTTGTTGCACAAGGGGAGTGGCGTGCAATAATGGATGTCGTGAAAAGTAGTTTGACAGGTTCTAGTCGAGTCTCAAACATCGCCATCCCACAACTTCTACTTATGAACGGTCTCTGAAATGTAGTAGTATATGTTTGGGGGATGCTTCTGGAAGAGCACATGTACAAGCTCCTCACGTTGCTGTGTAAGACATTTTATATGCCTCACTATGCCATTGGATTCTTTCTTAAGGCCACCTGTCAGCAGGTTCCAACAAACAAATAGGAGCTACAACCGCAGGCTGCCTTGGCACCGAGCGAGCCTCCAATTTTCTATTGGCAACACTTGGATACCGGGGGTTCATAGTCAGGTCAGAAGCAGAAATCCCAAATGGTTGCATCTGAGTCTGAGGGAGACGATGGTATGGGTAGTGATAGTGCGGAGGAATCAGAGGAGTCTTCGAGGGTGAGCGAGAGTGATAGTTTTCGCATGATTGATAGAGTGCCAGCCAGAGGGGTGGTGGCCCCTACTCCAAGAGCCCCCTCGGAGGGGAGAGTTCTATTTGCGCCTTCATTCCTATTGGGGAGCGTGCCCACATCCGCTGCCATATCAGTTACTCGGGTTTGGGCAGTTGCACACTCCAGTTACTCTTTCCCCTTCCCTAGTCCAGCCACCAGCAGTGACAACAGAGCTTGCCACAGAGGTGGCACTTGTGGAGATTCAGCTCGAGGGACAGGTAGTAGTGGTTCCGGGAGGTGATGTGGGTCTTGGCGGGACACAGGTTTTGGAGGTTGGGTTGGAGTCAGTGGCATTAGGAGATGCTCTAGATGCAGTAGACGCATGGCTCGACTAGTTCCAGTTGGTCCCTATGCAGCCTATTGGACCTCCTTCCTCGTCGAGACAGAGACAGTTGCCACCACCAGGCGCCGAGGTATTTGAAGTTGAGGAGTGCAGTGCGGGCACTCAACATGTTCCGGTTGGAGGTGAGGATGTGGGGCCACAGAGTTGAACCCCACCACAGTCAGAAGCTACACTTGCACAGGAGCCCGAGAGCGAGCTAGTAGCCGTGGGAGCATTCATGGTGGATTTCTCCGAGATTGGGGATAAGATGCTGGAGACGGGACAGAGGCTGGCAACTTGTATGCGGACTGTTGGGCTTGATGTGGCAATAGGGGCCGTGAGCCGCAATCTTAATTTTCTCACTGGCCAATGTGAGGGAGAGATTGCGAGGTGTTTTCTTTCTGAGGGGTGGCCTACTGTGGAGACTTCTGTGATGTTGCAGGCATGGCAGGCTCCACGCCTTCTCGGAGGACATCGGTTGTATTCGCTGCTCCAGGAGTTGGAGCAAGGTTTCCAAGTTGTGTATTTGGAGATGTGGAGGGCTCAGCATGCAAGAGGTGTGACTGAGGAAGAGAGGGATGTGGCCATTGCAGCTCGCAAGGAGCTCGCCACTCGTCTCCAAGCTGTTGAGGATCAGTTAGTCTGGGAGAGGGAGTCTTGGGTAGCCTTGGAGGTTAGGCAGGAGGAGTTGGTACACTTGGAGAGTCATTTGTGGGATGATTTGGCTCAACTGCAACAGTAGTTGGTGGCTGCATGGGAGACAATTGACCAGAAGGAGAAGCAGATTTTGGAGGCGGCTCTCATGGTGAAAACTATGCGGGAACGCAAGTTGTTGGCGGAGCGTGATCCAAAGCACAGGACTGAGCAGCTTCTTGAGCTCCGGGCACGCACGCCTACTACACCGGGCCCTTCTTCATCAGGGACGCTTCCTCCGCCCCCTTCATGATTTTTTTGTTAGTTGTCTATTCATCCCATTTTGTTGTAAGTCCCGAACATTTTGTATGATGTCGTCCGGAGACGACTTTCTTTTTGTGGGGGATGATGTTGTCGGGTAAATTGGGTAGTTAAACGGTTGGTCTGTCTCAGGGAGTTACACGGATGCGACAGTTTGCCTCGAATCCCCTCGGGCACTATATGTATGCATTTCTCTCTTCAATAAGGATGTTCGGATAATGATATATGTAATACCTTTGTACATGGTGATGAATCAATGAATATAATGCTGTTATACTTTCTCTGTTAAATCTAGTTTACCCACGAGGGCAAACAACAAATGGTACAAAACTTAGTAAGAAAGATCAGGGATGAAATGTTGATACAACTTTATATAAGAGACTGGTTGGAAGTCTCATGTATTTGACAACATCAAGACCTGATATAATGTTTTCTCTAAGTTTAATTTCCTGATTTATGGAGTCTCCTATGAGTACCCAGAACAACAAATTTTGGTATTTTGTATACATCAATATCAGATTTTAAATTGGCTGGATATTCTGATAGCGATTTTGCAAGCAGTGCTGATGATAGGAAAAGCACATCTGGGTATGTGTTTAGTTTTGGATCAAGTGCAGTAGCATGAGCATCAAAGAAGCAGCCCATTGTGACTTTATCATTGGCTGAGGCAGAATATGTTGCAGTGACAGTAGTAGCTTGTTAGATTGTTTGGATGAGAAGGATTTTGACTGAGTTGCTACATGAACAGGAAGAGCCGACTCAGATTTATTGTGACAACAAATCTGCCATTGCATTAGCTAAGAACCATGTTTTCCATAAGAAAAGTAAGCATATTGATACCAAGTTTCATTTCATTTGAGGATTGGTAAATGAAAATGAAATCTGTATGGAGTTCTGCAAGTCAGAAAATTAATTTGTAGATATATTTACAAAACTTTTGGAAAAGGAGTTGTTTGAAATTCACAGAAAATATTGGAGTTTGCATGACATAACAATAGTTTTACTAAAGAATATATGATCGAAAATAATGGGGATTGTTGGAACTAAATCTAATTTCTTCCACTGCTGTTGATTTTTTTATCTCCCACCGCCAGTGCATAATATCTGATTTGTTCTTATCTTCATGTGTCCGGTGAAGATCAGATTTGAAAATCTGATTTGTACTTATCTTTTCTGCACAAAATAAGATCTTTACTTGCCGTGTACTGCAAGTCTACACAAACGCTTATGTCCACTGTCTATTGAAATTGTTGGCTATAAATGTATTTTCATGTGTGACTCTTCTATAAGTTTTAGAACGAAGATTTCTAATTTCAAGTGAACTCTGTAGAGTTCCATGTATTTTCTGTTAAATCAATAGTAATTATTTATATGCTGTTGCATACAATTATCTATTTGTTTTGTGCAATCACATGCTCTGTTCATTTCAGTTTAAATTCTCTGTTCTATTCTATTATACTCTGTTTTGTGTATCTCAGATACTCTGTTTTTCCCCTGCATCTTTCATGTTTTGGTTGATTTTAGATTGAGTAATTGACAAATCTTTGAACAGTTACAACACTAAGTATCTTATGTAAGACATAAGCTATTTATTGCCTCCGAACTTAATAGATGAGATAGGGATCTGGGTGCATAGATTCCATAGAAGATTAAAAAACTATTTCTTCCATCAAATAGAAATCTCGAACTTAGAAGTGAAGGCGAGATTAAAGAAAAGTAGCAGTTAACCCTTCTTTGTAGTTGGGAGATTTTGACTGTTTTAGGTAGGCATAGTTGAAAAAATGTTCTCTCTATCAGGGTTTGGAGGAAAGATGTAGACTCTTAGCTTGTTGGTTTGAAAGCAGAGATGCTCTTGTCACCGTTGTCTGTAGAGGGCCTTTCAAATGTATAACCCTCTATCCCCACTTTTACTTCTTGATATAATATAATGTGCCTGGTTTTAAGAAATATTGCGATCTTTTGGAGCATATTTATGAAGACTTCTCACCGTGCACTTGCTAGATCTTTCTATTATCTGTTTTGCATGCTAAGTATGAAAGTATCAAAATTATCCTGAAAAGTAATTATAATTCCATGAACTCTGAACTAGTAAGCTAAAATGGATAATGCTGATTTACAGAAGGGTCTCAAGGATCAGGGATCTACATGACATTACACAGATTTCCAACAATGAAGCACCAGTAAATGTTAAAATAAAACCAGGCGCCCTCTAGAGTCATTTTCCAAATCAAACTTATCCTCCAATTCAGTGTGAAAGAATTCCCATTATTTATTCTTGAAGTGGTAGTTTGATTTCACCACATGTTTTAAAATCATTGCAACTTTCGCTTCTGCATTGCCCGAGATTCCAACACCAACACATTCTATATCCCTGTTTAATGTTATCATATGAAAACTGACGCAGATGTCTAATATTTGTTTACCTTGAATTCAACAACTGGAGAACCCTGCTAATTTATGATGTGATCTGACCTTAACACTCATAGCTGCCATTTCAATGCAGCTGCCTTCTGTTGATACTTGCATTCTTTTTGTTTGGAAGTTTCCTAATTGTCAAGGAGTCTCGATTCAAGTAGAGTATGCTCTTTGTTTCTCAAGGGATAGCCCTATTTTCTACTATGTTTTCGTTTCCCAATCCCTTATCTCTGTTGCTACATTTTTGCTAACTAAACCCCTGGGCGCCTCCATTTATTCTTGACTATCCTTGTGAAGCATGTCCTACGTGACATGATCAAATCCACTGCTACTGTAAAATGAGCCAATTTCAACTGAATTTTATAAATTTTAGATCGTGAATGCTTCTATTTGATAACTAAATTTATTTGTTAGAGATATCAGGAATATATCCATATCCATGGTTATTTTGAACAACTCATTTTATTGTGTATCTTGTTAGTGTGGTGGATGTTGTATTATGGGCTGTGGTTGTGCTTAAATCTATTGTTTTTTGGGCTAGCATTTAACATTTTCTCATGGGGGTGGATGTGCATAACTCATCTATGCTTCAAGTACCTGGTCCAAACATAAGGCATTGATAAAATGATTTCTTTTCATGTTTTATGTTGAGCGAATCAATTGAATTTCCCAATATATTGGCATACTAAAAAATGTTGTCATTTTTCAGGCAAGTATGTGAATGGAACTGTACTTGTTGTTGATGGAGGACTGTGGCTTAGTCAGCCTCGACTTGTGCCAAGAGAAACTATCAAATCCATCTCCAGAGTTGTTGAGAACAAGTCTAGAGCCACAGACTATACTCCTAAAAGCAAGTTATAATATACCGAGGATTTGTTTACTCTTTAAACTATGATGATACCAAGCTGTATCTCCCTCTTTAAAAGAGATCTGCTACCATTACTATTGTGATTTTTCAAATTCAACTAATCTTATAACATTTGCTAGGAAAACTAAAAGATAACAACTATGTTGATCTGTATAATTCATTAGCTCGAAAAAAGGTCAAGTTGAAATCTTCTTTCTCATCATGGTTACAAGCTTTACAGATGAATTCCACTTTGGTTTCAGAGTTAGTGATAAGGTCCTTTACTTAAATTTCCATGAGTACCATATTTTTCTTTATTCATTTCGAATGACACGGTTCCCTTTCTATTCTAGTAGCATGCTATAATGATTTCTACACTATTTATTATATGGACGGTGACTATATGGGAACCATATTTATTAGTTTTGATATAGTCACCGTTCCAATGTTGCTTGTGTTAACGTGTTATCTTCCAAGTTAACACAATTTAGCTGTGTGCAGTTTTTTTTGAGTTTCATTTTCAGTTTTTCCTTTTGGCAGTTAAACTGTTCTTACTGTCTATAAATATGAATTTAATTTGGCTGAGTGGGTTTAACCATGGAGGAAACTCCGTAGTTAAGCGTGCTTGAGTTGGAGTAGTACTGGTATTGGTGACCACCGGGGAAGTCTCGGTGCTTCACTGTGAGTATCATCTAGATGCAATACGTGCTAAGTGTTCCATTCATTCTCATGAGAAATGGGTTCATGCGAATCACTACTCATGAAACATAGGTCAACGAGTTTGACTCAAAAAACTACACAGTTGAATCTTGATAGCAATATCACAATTTGACTTGCTGTGGCCCCTTAAGCTCATCAATTGATAAGTAGGTGATATTTTCCACAGCAAGTCAAGTTGTGATATTGCTACCAGGATTCAACTGTGTAGTTTTTTCAGTCAAACTCATTGACCCATGTTTCATGAGTAGTGATTCACACGAACCCAGCTTTCATGAGAATGAATGGAACATTTAGCATGCATTGCATCTAGGTGAAGCTACAAAGGTGAAGCACTGAGACTTCCTGAAAGATTAATTTCTTCAAATTTTTATATTAAAATTTAACATTTTATTTTATATTTTTATTTTACCTTTCTTTTATAAATTTTTAATATTAATATTTAATTAATAAAATTTAATACAGAAATTTAATTTAGATTTTAAATTTATCATATAAAAGATTTTACAAATTTAATTATTTATATTCTACTTATATTCCTTTAAAACTAATAATTTTAATAGTTTTATTTAAAAATTTAAACTTATTAATACTTTAAATATTTATAATTTATTTTAATTTAATATAAAATTATATTAAATCAATCAATTTCTTACATTTATATTCACATTACTTTTTGAATCTTAATAGCAATATCACAATTTATTTTTCGCTTCAAATCAATACAGTTCTATTCATAAATGTAATGGCCTGACAGTGGTACCAGAGCACAAGTTATCGTATTTTTTTTTCCCTCTTTCTTTGCTCCTGTTTATAAATTAACAAAGGCAAATATTGCTGCGAGGAGGAAAGGAAGACAACTGAAAGGAGAAGAGTAATCGACGCAGAGCTCTCCCCTATTTAGACAGCTCGGTAAATGGTGAGACCTTCGGTGTTATTCTGAACCCAAAGTGGGCTTAGGAGAGTGCTCTACACCTTTAAAAGATCCTATAACAATCACAAATACACTATCCTCACAGGAGGGTTTAGTGTCTTTTTCTAGCTTTACTTCCCCGGCTTGACTGGTGCTCAGTTGAGTCTTTGATTGACTGCACTCGGTTAGTGCTCGGTTTCCTTGATAACTGAGTGGCTCGGTAACTTCACCGAGTAGATTATTGACGCTCGGTAATCCTACTGTGAAGTGTCTTGACTAATTCAAAATTGAAATGGGAACCTTGGTATTGGAAAGGGGATGGAAAGGTTCCATGCTTCCTATATGCCTTCTAAGGGAATGATTTCCACATCTTACAGGTTTTGGGACAATCAATGCTCGGTTTAAGCCTACTGGCTTGTAGCCTTTTGAACAGGGTTTTGTGGACTCGATTCAAAATTCTTCCAAAGAGACTACAAAATATATTGCAGATTTGGATACCCTTTTTCGAGTTGAGTCTAGCCTCCAGATCGCAAGATCTCAACCCACTCGGACTGTGTCAAATCACTTGTTGCACTGATACTAGTAAGCCCCAAGAGACAAAAATCCACTATCGGATTGCATTTATCCACCCGCGAAGTGTTGCTGTCACTTATCTCTTCCATTTCCTGCACCAAGCACATAGAGATGCTTGGTCTAGCATTTGCAAACATACTTCTCAAGGCAAACCCCTTTCTCCAAAACTCCTAAGGACTTAGAGTACATTGACCCTACTTGCATTTCTCCACTTCGCATGGGATTCCCACGAAGGAAAAGCAAGTTAGGGCATTATTGCTTGAAACCCTAGTTCAGGAAGGTTCCCCGAAAACCCGGAGTACAAAATCTTCACACTCTAGACTCCAATGTCCAAACTAGTTTAGATCACAAGCATTGGAGTCCTAATACATGTTAGATGTCGGATTGATCAATGTTCTTCTTCACATGCCCGTACCAATCCGTACACCTACTGTTTACAATCAAGAACATAGAGAAATATAGGGATTGTTTTATTGATTCAATGCAAAATTACATAAGTTTCATCAACTTCCACCATCCTCGTCTTCCACCCGCCTGTGAGGGCTATTTGAAGAACTTCCCTAATAGATCCAACTATTTTTCAAAGGTTGTGACTGTTAAGAGGTGGTTTTACAATTTGGTGACAACTTTTCAAAGAGGTTGCCGAGCAACATTACTTGCATTTTGTAACTTTTGCAAAATATTACATTCTTGCTCCTAAAGAGCCTCTAGGCCTAAGCCATGGATCCTAATGATCCCAAACATTACAAAAAATATTAAAATAAACAAAACACCTAAAGTGCCATTGGACCATAGTTAAAAAACCCATGGTTTATAGCCACACCGAGGGTGACTAGGTCTTACAAGTTGGCTTGCTAAACAAAATTTGCAAATTCTAACAAGTCCCTTAGGCATGAATACCCTTGGGTGAATCCTTTGAAGACCATAGAAGTGTGATTGATATGAAGAGTGGAGGGGGTGCTCTTGCATCATACTCACATGTTTTGAAAACTCAAGTCCCACTTGAGAGCAGTTTTTGAACCGAAGTTCCATGCTTGTTGATACACTCTTCACTCATCCATGTAGCATCAATGTCAAGTAACCCCTTCCATTTGACCAAGTAATCTTTGTAGGTCTTCTTCCTTGTTTGCTTGACCACTTTAGAGTCAAGAATCTTTTCCAACTGTAAAGGTTGGCTCGGTGGCAAGTCCTTTATCCATTCTTCCTGTGTGTCTTCAGTATCTTGCAAAGTGTTATTAGATCCTACATCACCCTTAAAAGGAGTGAGATCACAAATGTTAAAGATATGAGAAATATAAATAGTAAGGGGTAAAGAAATTTCATAAGCATTATCCCCAAATTTATGAAGTATTTGACAGGGATCGATCTTTCTCATTTGCAGTTTGGTGTGTCCCCTCGGTAGCCTTGCCTTATTTAGGTATGCCCATACTTTATCTCCTTTGAAAGTAACATGTCTTCTCTTCTTATCTGCCTGTTCTTTGTACTTTGCAGTATTTTGACTCAATGTATCTTGGACTTTATCATGAATTTGTTTGATCCATGCAGACAATTCTTCTCCCTGTGCACTAACTTTAAAGTCAGTCGGTAACTCTCTCAATTCCATAACTCCTCTTGGATGGAGTCCATAATTCACTTGGAATGGTGTCTTTCCTGTTAACCGATTTACTGAATCATTAAAAGCAAATTATTCTTGAGGAAAGATATGATGCAGTCAAGGATGGTGGATCCAATTAAGGACAGTCCAAACCTTGCAGCCAACATAACAACACAATGAAATACTCAACACACAACAACAAAGTAATTGTTTAACTCTGATTTTCATTAACATGCCCGGCTGTAAGGCCTTCCGGGTTATGGTCAATTACAATTAGAAACAATTCTGCAAGATCCAAACAGCTCCAATACAATCGCAGCTAGTTTAGCTCTGAAGACAATCAGAAGCTGATGGAAACCCTAAGGCAGATCTGAACTTGAGCTCGCAAGCCTCCAAGCAATCTCCTTGTCTCCAAGTGTGCAAATCACTAGCTCTGCAATTACAAACTATCAGATAACAATCTGATCTGCAAGATCATGCAAGATCTTTTCCACAACTTCGCCAACTCCAGCTTTCAGAACCTCAGATCTGATTCACTAAGTCTTCCAAGTTATGAACTTCTACTCTCTTCCTCCTCCTCCTCCTCCCTAAACAACTACCCCAAACATCCTATAAATACTAGTCATTAGCCACAAGTTGGCTGGATGAAACCATTAACTCCCCCCAACAAATATTAAATTCAATACAAGTTGGCATCAAAATAGCCTTACAAACATTTAATCCAACATGTCGGCTTGTAATAACAGCTACCAACAATAAATACACCAAGTCGGCCCAACAAATCACACAAAACTCTAGTCGGTAAACCAGAACTACTGAGCAATAGTGAAATAACCGAGCATGTCAGGCATCGCCGAGCACCAGTGTCCACCGAGCATCGCAGGCATCGCCGAGTAACACTTTCACCGAGCGCTAGAGGTTATCGAGTTCCTTCAGTGACCGAGCTTCCTTCAATGACCGAGGCCATCGGTCAAGGCTGCAACCGAGTAACACCGGCCAAACAGACATCCCCCATGCAGATTCACTGAGTATCCTAGAATGCCCCTGCATTAGACACCCTAGGTTCGAAAAGATGTTCATATGTGAGAAGAACATTTTCCGGGATTCAACACATAAACCCCGAACTGGTTCGTCACATACAAGTCCTCCACCTTTTCAGATTGCATACTCTTCCACTTCAGCTTTCTCTGTCTCTTCAAGTCTTTTCTTGACAACACATAGGTCGGTTCTCCAAATTGATCATTCATTTTCTTTGGATCCACAATCTCAACTCGGCTACCAATACTCAGGCTTCTCCTACCGAGCGTTGTATCCAATAAAGGCATCAAGGAAAATTTCCTGTCACCCTCTAGAGCATGAACATCTTGTAACCAACCAATCCTATAAGGACAAAGATGCTTCATTCTATTCAACCCAAGTTTCTGAACCATGTCCTTAGCAACAAGGTTATCAATAGTACCACTATCAACAATAACATCACAGAGTTTATCTCTAGACTTGCATCGGGTCCTAAACAAGTTACTCCTCTGACAAGGTTCCTCCTTTGTACCGAGCAATGTTCGTCGAAACAACAAGTTCTTAGATTTAGGTTCATTCTCATCCACCACAACAGTTCATCGGTCACCAAGCTTCTTCTGCGTACACTCAAAAGAATGGTGTCCTTCCTCTCCACAGTTATAGAAAGTACCCTTAAAGATAACTCTACCTATCTTCTTCGGTTCCACAGATTTCTATTCATCTTCTGCATCAGTCGGTTTATCCTTCACCGAGTGATCAACCTTTTCTTTCCCTTGGGAATTACTATGATTTTTCCTCTTCAACTTATCTTCTTCCTTTAGAGCATATTGATAAGCATCTTCAACAGAATCAATCTTCAACATACCAAGCTCATCCTGAATATTGAATCTCAAACCATTCACATACTGATCTACCTTTTCCTTACCAAGCTCTCGGTGTCTAGATCAAATAGTAAGTTTGTAGAACTCCTCGATATAATCTTCCATAGACAGATCTTTCTGTTTCAGATTCTGCAACTTCTTGAATAAGTGAAGCTCATAATTAGAAGGTATGAACTTAGCTTTCAACTTAGTCACCATCAACCTCCATCGATTGATCTTCGTTTCACCTTCATCCTCTCTATCTCTTTATAGTTCCTTCCACCAAAGAGTAGCATGTCCTTTCAACTTTGTTTGTGCTAATCTCACCCGAAGAGGATCTTCAATTTCTTCCAGCTCAAAGAAATCTTCAAGTTCACCAATCCAATCAATCAAGTTCTCGAGTTTCAAAGTACCAGAGAAAGTAGAAACTTCGATTCGATAACTGCTACTTAACTGAGCTCCAGATCTAGGCAACTGAGTAGTTCTATCTTCACTAGATCTATTCCTCCGGTCATCACCACTAGATCCAGCAGGTTCAAAGTCTTCAACAACTTCCTCATAACCATGTTCAGTACCAACATTTCGAGGTATACCAGTAACAACTCTCATGATCTCGGCGACCATGTCATTCTTCATCAACTCCATCTCATATCTAAAATCTGATTTCACCTTCTCTGTGATCCAAGATTCTAGAGTATCACAAAGATCAGAAATAACTCTAGGGTCCAATCTCCTCGGAGGCATCCTTAAAGATATGCAAAAACCCTTTGCAACAAACCCTCACCAACCACCTTATGGTAATCTCCAAGTTGTGTACAAGTCAGATATCAACCTACCACCTTGAACAAACAACTAGGGCAAGATCCACAAGTTCAGTGCCACAGGTCTGCAATCCAGATCATACGATCTCTTCATCAACAAGATCAACTTCGCAAGATCAGCCTTGCTAGGTCAACCTTCGCTCCACAAGATCAACTTTTAACTCTGATATCACCTGATGCAGTCAAGGGTGGTGGATCCAATTAAGGACAGTCCAAACCTTGCAGCCAACAGAACTACACAGCGGAATACTTAACATACAACAACAAAGTAATTGTTTAACTCTAATTTTCATTAACATGCCTGATAGTAAGGCCTTCCGGGTTAGGGCCAATTACAATCAGAAACAATTCTACAAGATCCAAACAGATCCAATACAATCTTAGCTAGTTCAGCTCTGAAGACAATTAGAAGCTGATGGAAACCCTAAGGCAGATTTGAACTTGAGCTCGCAAGCCTCCAAGCAATCTCCTTGTCTCCAAGTGTGCAAATCACTAGCTTTGCAATTACAAACTATCAGATAACAATCTGATCTGTAAGATCATGCAAGATCTTTTCCACAACTTCGCCAACTCCAGCTTTCAGAACCTCAGATCTGATTTTCTAAGTCTTCCAAGTCATGAACTTCTACTCTCTTCCTCCTCCTCCTCCCTAAACAACTACCCCAAACATCCTATAAATACTAGTCATCAGCCACAAGTCGGCTGGATGAAACCATTAACTCCCCCCAAAAAATATTAAATTCAATACAAGTCAACATCAAAATAGCCTTACAAACATTTAATCCAACATGTCGGCCTGTAACAACAACTACCAACAATAAATGCACCAAGTCGACCCAACAAATCATACATAACTCTAGTCAGTAAACCAAAACTACCGAGGAACAGTGAAATAACCGAGCATGCCAGGCGTCACCGAGCACCAGTGTCGACTGAGCACCGCAGGCATCACCGAGTAACATTTTCACCGAGCACCAGAGGTTATCGAGTTCCTTCAGCGACCAAGCTTGCTTCAATGACCGAGGCCGTCGGTCAAGGCTACAACCAAGTAACACCGGCCAAACATACACCCCCCATGTAGATTCACCGAGTATCCTAGAATTCCCTTGCATCAGGATAACATCCCAAGTCTGTCCATACTGTTTTGTTAGACACCTTAGAAGGTGGCCTAATGATCTATTTACAACTTCAGTCTGCCCATCTGTCTATGGATGGTAGGCAGAACTAAATGACAGGTTTGTACCCAAATTTTTTCAAAGGGTTGTCCAAAAGTGCCCTTGGAATTTCACATCTCTGTCAGAGATAATGGATGTTGGTAATCCATGAATTTTGGCCACTTCTTTAAAAAACAAGTTAGCAATATGCGAAGCATCATTAGAAACTTTACAAGGAACAAAGTGTGCCATTTTGCTAAATCCGTCAACTATAACAAAGATACTATCAAATCCTTGTTTAGTTCTCGGAAGTCCTAAGACAAAATCCATACTCACACTATCCTATGGCTTTGTTGGTAAAGGAAGTGGTTGATATAGACCCTGATTGTCCTAACTCCTTTAGCCCTTTAACAAATAGTGCATGATTCAACAAACTTTCTGACATTAGTTGGTAACCAAGGCCAATGATAGTTTCTCCTTACCAGTTCCAGTGTCTTATCAATGCCAAAATGACCTCCTAGTGTGCCACAATGTTTTTCTCTAATCAAGTTTTCTCTTATGGAGTATTTAGGAATACAAAGTTGACCTCCTTTGAACAAAAGGCCATTCTGCAATAAATATTCTGAAGAAATAGTATTATATGCATCTGATAGAGTAGAGCAGACCTTGTAGATATCACCAAAGTATGAATCATCTTTGTATAGGTGCTTGAGGGCATTAATTCCTATGCTTTGTACCTGCACTTCTTCAACCAAAATCACTCTTCTGCTGAGAGCATTTGAAACTTTATTTGAAGTTCCTTTCTTATACTTTATTGAAAATGTGAATGCTTGGAGTTGTTCAACCCATTTCATGTGCCTACAGCTTAGTTTATCCTGACTGTTCAGAAAACTTAAAGCATGATTATCTATAAAGACAATAAATTCCTTAGGAAGCAAGTAGTGCCTCCATTTCTTGAGGGCTTGAACCATAGCATAAAGTTCCAAGTCATATGTACTGTATTTCTTCTTTTCTTCATTCAATTTTTAAGAGAAGAAAGCCACTGGTCTTCCATCCCGACTGAGGACTGTGCCTATAGCCAGATTGCTAGCATCGATCTCTACTGTGAACAATTTGTCGAAGGTAGGTAGTGCCAAAATGGGGTATTGTGCTACTCTCTCCTTCAAATACTTGAAAGCTTCATCTTCTTGTGTTGTCCACTGGAATTTTGTTTTTCTACCACCCTTGATGGTATCAAGTAAAGGTGCACAAATGTGACTAAATTTTTTGATAAACTTCCTATAAAAGGTAGCCAATCCATGAAAGCTCTTGACTTCTCCTAGAGTCTTCGGTATGGGCCAATTAATGATAGCATCTACCTTTTCAAGATCCATTTTTAATGTGCCCTTTGAGATAACAAAACCCAAGAATATCAACTCTTGTTGTACGAATGTACACTTTTCTAAGTTGATAGACAATTTCTTCTCATGTAGTCTTTGGAGAACTTGTTCCAAGTGTCTCATGTGGTCTCCCATAGTTCCACTAAAGATTAGGATGTCATCTAAATAGACCACTACAAACTTTCCTATGAAATCTTGAAGCACTTCATTCATTAATCTCATGAAGGTGCTAGGAGCATTGCTAAGGCCAAATGGCATCACAAGCCATTCGTATAATCCTTCTATTGTTTTAAATGTAGTCTTCCACTCATCTCCTGACCTTATTCTTATCTGATGGTAACAAGATTTAAGGTCAATTTTTGAGAAATAACATGCTCCTCCGAGTTGGTCTAATAGATCCTCAATCTTGGGTAGAGGGAATCTATATCTGATTGTTATTTTGTTTATTGCCCTGGAGTCAGTGCATAGTCTCCATTTCCATCCTTTTTAGGGGCCAAAACACTCGGGACTGCACAAGGGATGATACTCTTTTGTATGAGTCCTTTTGTCAACAATTCACTGATTTGTTTGGTGACTTCAGCATTCTGATAAGGAGTGAGTTTATAAGCAGCCTTATTGGGTAGGGAAGCACCTGAGATGAAATATATTTGGTGACAGATGTCCCTCAATGGTGGGAGTTCATCTGGTGCGTCTCTTGCAACTATTCCTTTGTATTTCTGTAGTAGACTGTCTACTTCCTTCGGTACTTCATTGTGCACTGTCTTCTCCTTTGGTTTAAGGACTAGGGCATATCCTACCTCAGAATCTTGAATAGTGTTGATCATCTCTTGTTCTCCTGCAAGCATGACTAACTGTTCTTTTGGTTTTTCTTGTTGAGGGTCAGGAAGAGGGAGCTGCTTATACTTGTGACCATTTTGAATAATTTGGTATTTTTTTGTGACTCCATCATGTTTAGCCTGTAGATCATACTACCATAGACATCCTGACAAAGGGTGACATACATCCATATCTACAACATCACAAAGGACTCTATCCTTATAGTCTTTAATAGAGAAATCTACCCAAGCTTGTTCATTATGAGAGTCTGCTGCCCTTTTGTCAACCAAGATACATGGGATGGGTTTGGGTGGGGTATCTTTTCCAATTTTAATTTATTTACCATTTCTCTAGATTAAAGATTTTTAGTAGAACCAGAATCTATTACTAACTTGCATACCTTTCCATGGCTCTTGCAGGTAGTTCTGAAAAGACTTTTTCTTTGAGGAGGTTCTACTGGAATGGGTGCTTGAATCATAGTCCTCTTCATCATGAGGCTTACTCCATCTTCTCCAATACAGTCTCTTACACTGTCAACATCACCTTCTTGCACTAGGTTGGCTCTTCTTTCACCTTGGTTATTCTGCTTGTCTCTGTTCGGACACCTATTGGTGTAGTGCCCTATTTGATTGCAGTTATAACATCTGATTTGTCCATTGTTTCTTCCTCCATTTCTACCCCTACCATTTCCTCTTTTACCTCGGTATCCACCTCTTGAACTACTTTCTCCTTGGGTGTTCTCCTGATTAGACTCTCCTTGTGGTCTATTGTTCTGTCCTCTTCCTTCAAAGTTTCCTCTGCCTCTTTCATTTTTGGCTTTTCCTCTACCACTATGTTCATTTCTCCTTCTAAAATTTTCTTCAACTTTTAATGCCAATTGATAGCATTGGTTCACGGTGGTAGGGCTTGTTAAACTTAGTTCATCCTGAATTGAGACCCTTAGGCCTTGCATATACTGAGAAAGCTTTACACATTCTGGTTCAATAAGCTTGGATTTCATCACCAATCTCTAAAATTCTTTAGTATAGCTAGAGATGTCCATCTCTTTCTGTCTTAGACTCATTCTTCTTTTATGAAGTTGAACTTCATAATCTTTAGAGACATAAGTTTCCCTAAGCAGGGCCACCATCTTCTTCCAAGTGGTGACTGGATTCTTTCCATTCTTCACCCTATCATCTTGAGTGAAGTTCCACCATGTGAGTGTAGAGCCTTTGAGCTTTGACTTAGCAATATTCACTCTTTGATTCTCAGGGATGTCTTCGCAATCAAAGAAACTATTCAGGGCATCCACCTAATCCATTGCAGCATCTGGGTCCATCTTCCCATTGTATTTAGGAAACTCAAGCTTGGTGTCTATGGTTCTTCTCTCCAAAGATTTTAGAGTCTTCATAAGTAGCCTCTCCTTTGTAGGACATTCTTCTTCCTCGTGCTCAAGGGGTTCTTCATCACTCCCTTCTTTGACATCATCAGAGTTTCCACTACCTCTCTTCTGAAGTTCTTCCCTAAGCCTGTCCATTTCTTACCTCATCCGCTGCATCTCAGTGTCTCTTCGATCATCACACAGTGTCTCTTTCAGGTATCTTACTATCTTTGCATTGGTCATCCTTGATGACAATCCTCCTTCTTCGCCTTCCATGGTGCTAGTATATCTTTACCCTAAGGATCTTAGATGCTCTGATACCACTTGATGCAGAGCTCTCCCTTATTTAGGTAGCTCGGTAAATGGTGAGACCTTCGGTGTTATTCTAAACCCAAAGTGGGCTCAGGAGAGTGCTCTACACCTTTAAAAGATCCTATAACAATCACAAATACACTATCCTCACAAGAGGGTTTAGTGTCTTTTTCTAGCTTTAGTCCCCCGGCTTGAATGGTGCTTGGTTGAGTCTTTGAGCGACTACGCTTGATCAGTGCTCGGTTTCCTTGATAACCAAGTGGCTCGGTAACTTCATCAAGTAGATTACTGATGCTCGATAATCCTACTGTGAAGTGTCCTGACTAATTCAAAATTGAAACGGGAACCTTGGTATTGGAAAGGGGATGGAAAGGTTCCATGCTTCCTATATGACTTTTGAGGGAATGATTTCAACAACTTATAGGTTTTGGGACAATCAATGCTTGGTTTAAGCCTACCAGCTTGTAGCCTTTTGAACAGAGTTCTGTGGACTCAGTTCAAAATTCTTCCAAAGAGACTACAAAATATATTGCAGATTTGGATACCCTTTTTCGAGTTGAGTCTAGCCTCCAGATCGCAAGATCTCAACCCACTTGGACTATGTCAAACCACTTGTTGCACTGATACTAGTAAGCCCTAAGAGACAACAATCCACTATTGGATTGCATTTATCCACCCCCGAAGTGTTGCTGTCACTTCACTCTTCCATTTCCTGTGCCAAGCACATAGAGATGCTTGGTCTAGAGTTTGTAAACATACTTCTCAAGGAAAACCCCTTTCTCCAAAACTCCTAAGGACTTAGAGTACATTGACCCTACTTGCATTTCTCCACTTCACATGGGAATCCCATAAAGGAAAATTAAGTTAGGGCATTATTGCTTGAAACCATGGTTTAAGAAGGTTCCTTGAAAACCCAAAGTACAAAATCTTCAAATTCTAGACTCCAACGTCCAAAATAGTTCAGATCACAAGAATTGGAGCCCTAATACATGTTAGATGTCGGATCGATCAATGTTCTTCTTCACATGCCTGTACCAATCCTTTCACCTACAGTTTACAATCCAGAACGTAGAGAAAAATAGGGATTATTTTATTGATTGAATTCAAAATTACATAAGTTTCATCAACTTCCACCATCCTCATCTTCCACCCACCTGTAAGGGCTATTTGAAGAACTTTCCTAATGGATCCAACTATTTTTCAAAGGTTGTGACCGTTGGGAGGTGGTTTTACAATTCGGTGGCAACTTTTCAAAGAGGTTGCCGAGCAACATTACTTGCATTTTGCAACTTTTGCAAAATATTACATTCTTGCTCCTAAAGAGCCTCTAGGCCTAAGCCATGGATCCCAATGATCCCAAACATTACAAAAAACATTCAAATAAACAAAACACCTAAAAGTGCCTTTGGACCATAGTAAAAAACCCATGGTTTATAGCCACACCGAGGGTGACTAGGTCTTACAAGTTGCTTGCTAAACAAAATTTGAAAATTCTAACAAGTCCCTTAGGCATGAATACCCTTGGGTGAATCCTTTGAATACCATAGAAGTGTGATTGATGTGAAGAGTGGAGGGGGTGCTCCTGCACCAGTAATCTTTTTTAACTTTTGTGCAAGAAAATTCTAATGGGGTTCTACAAATACCTGGCTGAGTTATAATGAAAGACATGAAATATGTGATAGAGGCGTAAGGCAACCTGAAAATAGAATAGAATCACAAAGGTATATTGTTTTCCTATGTAAAATCCTTTTTCTTTCTCAATAAAATTAAAATAAGAAGAGAAAAAGGAAATAATTAGAATTTGTGGAATTGTGTTGTCTCAATGATTGGTGAAACCTTAACTGGAAAAGACACATCGATAGAATGGTATGATTTGTGAAACTTTAACTGGAAAAGACACAAAGATAGAATGGTAAAGAAAAAAAAATAGAGAACACTATTTTTTGTGATTTCTGGTGATATTTGTGATGGAAGTAGAGGAGTGTAAAAATTCAAAAGCTTAGCTTTGATAAAGGGCTTCCCTCGATGGAGACATGTTTAGACATATGCAAGGGTGTAAAATTGCCTAGGATGCCCAATTCTATTTTGAATTAGAGTTTATTCAATTATAGTTGATATTATTGTTTGGTTTCTAAAAATATACCTATAGACGTTGGTTTCAAATTTGTGTAGTGAAGGAAATTTGCCAACATCACGGATTGATGAAATGTCAAGGAGCAAATTGGCCCTTGCGCCACCACACTAAATTAGTGCTCTAATGAGCTAGGGTGATTAAATTATTAACCGAGATTTAACTTAAAAGAATATAAGATAAAGTTAAAATAGAAATAATTATATGTTACAAAATGATAAAAATGTTTTGATCATAGATGTAAATATCACTAACTTATTAGCAATAAGTAAGTTAACTTACCATGATAAGTTTTGGCAGTTGATAAACTGCAACACTTTATCGCTAGAATATATTGCTGATAAGTTGGTGAAAAGTTAACGATTTTTGCTAACTTATCACTGATATATTGGTCATAAGTACATTAAAAATTGTGTGCAGTTGCATATTTAGATTTGATGTCAAAACAAAAGCCCATTTAGCATTTGTGACTTGTATTTTGCTGCTTGGGCCAAAAGAAACTTTCCAAGGTTTTGAAATGTGATTTGCAAAGATTTAGATCAATTTTTAGTGGATTCGATGAGGTTTTCGAAGAAAAATCAGAAACATAGGTAACTTTTCAAAATTCATTTTCCTATTTTTTTAAAAAGATCTTTTTATCTTCTCTTTATTGCATCTAGGTTTATAGAAACTCTATAATAACATTTCTTAAGTACTCTAAATTGTTTTAGAGTGCAATGAACAAGATTTAACCCCAAATTTTAACAATTAAATTTTATTTTTTTTTCAATTTTTAATTTAAGTTTTTTTTTCCATATTTTTTCATTATTTTCTCTAGAATCCGATATTTTCTTAAAAATGTCAAACCAGGTAACACTTTCTTATTTTTTTCAAGTTTCAACTATGTTTAAAATTATTTAAACTAATTTAGTTTGTTTGCTAATTTTTTTATTAAAATACAATGTACTTATTTGTTGTTTCAATTTGTATGTGTATGTGAAAATTTGATTGAAATTCCAAATAGAGGTTCTTCTACGATTGGGTCAACTTTAGGGTTTGGGAGTGTCTCAGTAGATACATGTCCATCTAGATATGTAGGCACACATTCTAATGAGGCTAGAGATATAGCTTGGAAGTATGCTTTTGGACCCGAACCTTCCATAATTTGCATACAGTGTCAAAACTTAATTAGTGGAGGCATATATCACTTGAAGTACCACCTTACAGGCATTATGAAGCATGATATGAGGATTTGTGAGAAGACCACAAAAGAAATAAAAAGATAAATGAATGTCTTGCTCGTTACCCACTAAGAGAAAATATTGCAAAGGGAAAATGCAAAATTAGCTATGAGGGTAGCCATTGTCAAATCTCAAGATGTTTCACTCAACTTTGACAAAAAAGAAGCAATATTTGAGGGCATAGTGGGCTTTCTTCGTGGCCCATGTATTTGTAAATTCAACATCCCCTCGACACCACTTCTACTACTATTAGTAGAGAACCACCATCAGTACCATAGTCATCTTCTTAGATAGTTTTTGTGCACAGAAACACACCTGGAGCACAACCATAACTGGAGAGAACTGGGTGGAATAGGGATATTTATTGGAAAGAAAACATTGCTTGTGTTGATTTATGGTTCTTCAACAACATCCCTTTCAATGTTGCAGAAAGTCCATATTGATTGAATTTGGTTAGCAGAATGACTGTAGCAGAATCCATTATTTCAAAATACTTAATAAAACTTTTACTATGTTGGGGTACTCATAAACAATAACAATATCAACTTCTGATCTACCAATTAACCACATTAAAAATTCATATTAGATGTAAATATGAAAGTATAGAAACACCAACACAAAGAACACTAGAATTTACGTGGAAATCCAAATTGGGAAAACCCAAGGAGAATCTAATTCTCATGAAATGAACACTTGTTAAGGTGATTTTTACAAAGGCTCACTTTCGGTTTTCTCACTGTGGGTTGCTCACTGAAGTTGGCTCATTGTTGGTCGGGCTCACTACCCTAAAATATGAATATGGCTAACTGCTAATACAAAATTTGCTAACAAAAGATGAATTGATAGAATTGCATTTGACTATGCATGAAACAGATCAACAACTAAGCTCAATTACCACATCCAACAATAGATCGAATGATGATCACCTCTCTGTGTACCACTTTCTGATCCACTACAAATCTATATGAAAATTTCCTTCTTGATATCTCAATAGTCTTCCACACTTAGCTTCAACTTGCATACATAACCATCAAGACCTTGCTTCAAGACTCGTCTTACAACTCGCTTATCTTCTTTCTCATTTAAACACATGCATACATCAGATATAGAATGGATTTCTTTATTTATATACATATCTGATCATACACATGTCAAACACACCAAAAGAATGTGTCGGTCTCAAATCAAAAATATATTAAAATTGCATTTAATGCATTACCACTAATCCTAAATCTAGGACTGATGCAGGAGCATCTTGGGTCCTTGGCAATCATGTGTCACCAAAAAAATGTTTGTAGCTTTCTGCTTTGTTCCGTTCCTTCTTTGACCGAGTTGGTTCAGTGTTGCTCAATTTCCTTTGTTCACTGGTGTTGGTCGGTTATCTCTCTGGTGCTCAGTGATGCTTGTTTGGCACTCGGTTTCCTTGCTTACCGAGTTGTTTATTTTGGATTTCTTTTGAGGCCGACTTGTGCATTTAATTTGGGTCATGGATTTAATGTTGGTATCTATCATTGGGAAGTGTGTGGACCTAGATCTGGTTGTTCCTTTCATTGATGGTGGATCTAAAGGCTGACTTGTTTGGTAGCCTCTTGTATAAATGTAGTTGTTTGGTTAGGGTTTTAGGGAGTGAGTTTTTAGAGGAAGTTTGGAGATAGAAGATAGAAGATTAGAGATTGTTGGTAGATCCTCGCATGTTTGAGGACTTCTATACTTGATTGTAATATCCGGCCTAAATTGGGAAGGCCTTACAGCCTAGCATGTATGAATCAATTTGAAGAAAATATATGAAAGATATCTACATTCTCTCTCTCTCTCTCTCTCTCTCTCACTTGTTGTGTTGTTTCTTCCGCATGTGATCTCTGCAAGGTGGACCTGGTTAGGGTGTGCCTTTGGCCCTCTCTTGTCTTCCCTTGCGTCAGGTAGTATCAGAATGAGGTGAGATCTAGATCTAGGTTTGTGAATCTAGGTTTGAAGGTTCCTTCTTGTGAAGCCCTAGTTGAATTGGTTGTGGGGTAGTAGATTGCGATTTGACTTGCAATTGCAGAGGGTTTTCAAGATGGTTTGTGGGAGGCCAGATGGGGATCTAGGATTGGCAAACATGTTGAGATAACTTGCTGCTAGATTAGAAGCTGTTGAAACAACCTAGAGAAGAGGAAGACATCTTGAAGATGTTAGTGATGATGAAATTGAGGTAGAACAAGGTGATTTAGAATCTGCACCTATGATGGATCAAGGTGAGGAAAGATTCTTGAAGGCTTTGACAAGTATGAAGTCTACACCACATTTTAATCCTCCTAAGTATGGTGGAAAATTAGATTCTGATGAATTGGTGGATTGGATCATTGAGATGGAAAAGTATTTTGAATATGAAAATGTACCCGAGGAAAAGAAGGTGAAAATTGCAAGCACAAAGTTGAAGAGTCATGCATCCTTATGGTGGGAACATCCGTAGCTGGACATAAAGAGGAAATGAAAAGACAAAATCAAGGTATGGAATAAAATGGTGAATAAATTGAAAGGAAAGTTCTTACCTTGTGATTATCAGATTAACCTAGTTAGGTGAATGCAAATCTTGAGGTAGAAAGATAGCTCGGTAAAAGAATATACTGAGGAATTCTATAGACTAGATATTAGATTTGGACATGATGAAGATGATGTGGAAAGAATTTCTAGATACCTGAATGGTTTGAGAGTTTCCATCCAAGAAGAGATCAGTTTGGTTAAATTGGAGAACATTGAAGAGGCTTATCAATTTGCATTGAAAGCTGAGGAGAAATTGAACAAGAGACATGACCAAAGACAAAGAGGTAGAGGTCATAGATTCCCTAAAGGAAGAGGTAGATCTCATGGTGAAAATAGTAGATCTGAACCTGAAAAGACAACTCTAGATAAAGGCAAGACTGAGTGGAAAGGTGAAAGTTCATCTAGAGGCAGAGAAATTAACTACTGAGGTGGTTATAACAGAGGTGGTTTCTGAGGAACTTGTTACAATTGTGGAGAGGAAGGACATAGATTCTTTGAATGTATGCATGCAAGTAAGAAGGCTGGTAGCATTAGAAATGCTTTGGTGCAAGATGAGTCACCGAATGAACCTGAGAAAGAAAATAATTTGATGGTAAGAAGAGCACTTTGGAATGAAGGCAAAATGGAAGATCCGGTAAGGAAAAGTTTGTTCAAGACTAGATGTAGAGTTTCTAATGAAGTTTGGAAGGTAGTCATTGACAGTGGTAGCTCAAAGAATCCAACATCTGAGGAAATGGTCACAAAGTTACAAATGAAAAGGTTGGAACATCTGAAGCCCTATCAGATTTCATGGATCAAAGATGAGCATACAATCTTAGTAAGTGAACAATGTTATGTGAATTTGAAAATTGGAAAGTACTATGATAAGGTGTTATGTGATATCATGCCTATGGATTGTTGTCATATTTTGTTGGGTAGACCTTGGCAATATGATAGACATGCTATATATGATGGGAGATTGCATAAATATACTATTTGGGCTGATGGGAGAAGACAAATCTTGTTACCTTTGATTGAAGAACCTGTTAGTAATGTTTGCACATCTATGAAAGTTTTCTTGATGGAAGGAAGGAAGTAAGTTTGTTAAATATTTGAAGATGAATGATGTATGTTTTGTTGTGATTCCTAACAAACCGAATAAGAAAACAAAAGATAGTGTCCCTGAGGAGATTGATAAGTTACTTGGTGAGTATCGTGAAATCATTTTTGATAATGTACCTGATGGTTTTCCACTGAAGAGAATCACTCATCATTACATGGATCTAATCCCTAGAGCTAGTTTACCGAATAAGGCACCACATCAGTTGACACCTATCGAGAATTAGGAATTGAACCAATAGATTCAAGAATTGTTGCAGAAAGGTTTGATCAGAGAAAGTTTGAGTCCTTGTACAGTACCTAGTGTATTGGAACCTAAGAAGAATGGAGAATGGAGAATGTGTACTGAATCCAGAGCAATCAACAAGATACCAGTGAAATATAGGTTTCATATACCGAGAATGGATGATATAATAGATAGTTTGACTTGAGCGAAGTATTTTACCAAAATTGATTTGAAGAGTGGGTATCATCAGATTAGAATCAGAGAAGGTGATGAGTGGAAGACTACTTTCAAGACAAAAGAAGGTTTGTATGAGTGGTTGGTTATGCCTTTTGGTTTAACTAATGCACCGAGTACTTTTATGAGATTGATAAATGAAGTTTTGAAGAAATTCTTGGGTAAATTTGTAATTGTATATCTTGATGATATTATGATATTTAGTAAGACTAGAGAAAAACATTTGCTGCATGTTAGACAAGTTTTGCAGAGGTTGAAAGAAGAAAAGTTGCTGATAAATCTAAAAAAGTGTTCATTCATGAAAGAGGAGATTGTGTATTTGGGATTTGTGATTTTAGTTGATGGTTTGAAAATGGATCCTGAAAAGGTTGAAGCTATTTTGAATTCGCCTACACCTGAGAGTACTAGCGAGGTAAGATCATTTCATGGCTTGGAAATTTTTTACCAAAAATTCATTAGGAATTTTAGTTCAATATGTAATGCTATGAATGAGACTATGAGAGGAGATCAAAGAGAATTCAAGTGGACACATGGAGCTGATAAAAATTTTGAGACTTTGAAGCAGAAGGTTACTGGATTGCCTATTTTGGCATTGCCTGATTTCAATAAGGTATTTCAAGTGGAATGTGATGCAAGTGGAAGTGCAATTGGAGCTATGTTGAGTCAAGAAGGTAAACTTGTTGCTTTCTTTAGTGAAAAGTTGAATGATGCAAAAAAGAAATATTCTATGTATGATCAAGAATTCTATGCTATTGTTCAAGCACTGAAGAAATGGAGGCATTATTTGATACCAAGTGAATTTTTGTTGTATACCAAACATTGGCTATACAATATTTGGGTAGTAAGAATAAGTTGAATCAGAGACATATGAAATGGGTTGAGTATTTACAGAGTTATACATTTGTGATAAAGCATAAGAGTGGAGTCACTAATCGAGTTGCTAATGCATTGAGTAGAAGAAGATATTTGATGACCGAGATGAAAATTGAAGTTCTTGGCTTTGATGACATGAGAGATTCTTATGAATTTGATCCTAATTTTTCTGAGTCATGGAGAAAGTGTAGAGCACCTATTCAAGATCAACCAAGTACTAAATGGGATGAATATTTTATGCAAGGAGGTATGTTGTTTAAGGGTATTCAGTTGTGTATACTGAGAGGACCAATGAGAACTAATTTGATAAAGAAGAAACATAGTAATGGTTTGGTTGGACATTTTGGTGTTGATAAGACATTGAATTTACTTAAGGAGAAATTGTTAGGATAATAAGCAGAAAATGCAAATATTAACAAACAAGAGAGAACACAATAACACAGAATTTAATGTGGTTCACCCAATCCCTGGGCTACGTCCACCAACAACGAGTCTAATATATTTATTATTATCTAGCAATTACAATCTAAAACCTGCAACTCAATACTGCTACAGGAAGCTACAATAATCCCTCATACAATGAAACTCAAACCCTAAGCCCTTTTTACAAGTATTTTTGACATAACAAAATTAGGACAAAAATACTCCGACTAATAGAAAATAGATGGCTGACACATTACAATATTATTAAGTCATTCTTAGCGTCGAGGGGCATTGCCCCTCGACCCCGCCCTGGGGCATTGCCCCTTGACCCTATGGATAAGTCTAATTAGGCTCCACATACATAACAAAAATAGTTTTAGCCACAATTGTATAAAGATATTCAGAAATTTGTGAAAAGTTGTGGAATTTGTCAAGTTGCAAAAGGAGTAAGTCAGAATACTGGATTGTATACACTGATTTATGTTCTTGAGAAACCTTGGATTGACATCAGTATGGATTTTGTTCTTGGCTTATCTAAGATAGTAAGAGGTAATGATTCTATATTTGTTGTTGTGGATAGATTTTCTAAAATGGAACATTTTATACCTTGTAGAAAGACATTAGATGTAGTACATTTAGAAGATCTTTTCTTTAAGGAAATTTTCAGATTTCATGGATCACCGAGGAGTATTATCTCTGATCGAGACAGTAAATTTGTTGGATGCTTTTGGAATACTCTTTGGAGAAAGTTTGGCACCAAATTGAAATATAGTTCTACATTTCACCCACAAACCGATGGATAGACAGAAGTTGTGAATAGAAGTTTGGGAAATCTTTTGAGATGCTTAGTTGGAGACACACCAAGTAATTGGGATTTTGTGTTGGCACAAGCAGAGTTTGCATACAATAGTCAGTGAATAGGAGTACTGGGAAAATAACCTTTGAGATTGTAAAAGGCATACAACCAAGATGTATATCTGATTTGAGGGATATTGTTGATGACAGAATGAGGAGTGCTGAAGGAGTGAAGTTTTTTGAGTACATGAAGACATTGCATGAAGATGTGAAACATAAGCTAGAGAAAAGTAATAAAAAATACAAAGACAGAGTTGATAGATCAAGAAGACATAAAACTTTTGTAGTCGGTGATGAAGTAATGGTTCATTTGAAGAAAGGTCGTTGGAACATATGGGAAGCTGAAAATGAAGAAGTTTGGCCCTTGTAAGATTTTGAGGAAATTTGATAGTGGAAATGCATATGAGATTGAGTTATTTGATGACATGGATATATCACCTATTTTCAACATTTTTGATTTGTATGAGTATCATGAACCTGATGAGGACATGACAATACCGATGGATTATCCTAAGAAACAGACAGAAGAAGTTGAACACATTTTGGAGCAAAGAATTGGTAGAAGTACAAGAGGAAAATAATATATGGAATATCTGGTAAAGTGGAAGAATAGACCGATTGAAGACAGTGCATGGATTTCACAATCTGAGTTGGATGTAGCTCGAATCATACCTATTTCATGATTTGGAGAATCATTTCAATCAACCCCAGGTGTATGATGCAGGAGCATCTCGGGTCCTTGGCAATCCCATGTCACCAAAAATATGTTTGTAGTTTTATGCTTTGTTCGGTTCCTTCTTTGATTGAGTTGGTTCATTTTTTCCTTGTTTCCTTTGTTCATCAGTGTTGGTTAGTTATCTCTCTAGTGCTTGGTGAATTTCCCTAGCACTTGGTGATGCTTGTCTGGCACTCGGTTTCCTTGCTTACTGAGTTGTTTATTTTGGATTTCTTTTGAGGCTGACTTGTGCATTTAATTTGGGTCACGGATTTAATGTTGGTATCTATCATTGGGAAGCATGTGGACATAGATCTGGTTGTTCCTTCTATTGATGGTGGATCTAAAGGCTGACTTGTTTGGTAGCCTCTTGTATAAATGTAGTTGTTTGGTTAGAGTTTTAGGGAGTGAATTTTTAGAGGAAGTTTGGAGATAGAAGATAGAAGATTAGAGATTGTTGGTAGATCCTCGCATGTTTGAGGACTTTTGTACTTGATTGTAATATCTAGCCTAAACCGAGAAGGCCTTACAACTCGACATGTATGAATCAATTTGAAGAAAATATATGAAATATATCTGCATTCTCTCTCTCACTTGTTGTGTTGTTTCTTCTGCGTATGATCTCTACAAGGTGGACCTGGTTAGGGTGTGCCTTTGGCCCCTCTCCTTGTCCTCCCTTGCATCAAGGACACACAAGTAAGAAAAAATTATAACAATACTAGGACCAAATATATGTCGCACTTAAGATGTTACAATGCACGTTATATTTACTGAAACTGTTAGAACACCATAACTAAGACCATGTCTTGATCACCAAAAATTTTGAGCCATTGGTGGATGAAACAAGATAGAACATGTCTAGAGTAAAATAAAAAAACTATCCTGATGAACAACAACATTGTCTAGGTATTAGGAACACTAAAAGTATAGAAGTCAGTAGAAATCGATAGACAACTTCATACAATACTAACTAATGAAAGAATACAAGTGTACCCAAACATGTAGGTTGTGAGTAGAACCATGTACACTTGCCAAGGAACACCAAAAATGTCCATACTGAACCTATTCTGTGAATAAATGAAATCTCTAATGTATTACCAACAACCAACAAGTACATAACCAAAATTGCCAACAACCAACTGATACCACCAAGATGTCGGTATGAAATTTTTGACATCATTCAAAACAATGCCATCAACAAATGAATAAGTTTAACAATCTCTCCCTTTGGTATTGATGAAAAAACACTAAAACTTCAAACACAAGAAACCTCTGATCTTTAAAAAATAAAAACTCCCCCCGAGTAGATGAAACTTTTGTTTTTATCTCTCTGTTGATTTTTGCCACAATGACAAAAGGCCAAAAAAGAATAACAAAGAAAGTCAAATAAATACAAAAAATTTAGAGAAAGGACTTTCTTGTACCTTTCCTTCAAAATTGGAAGCTTCTTCTTCCACTCAGCAATGACAACCCCCATTCAGGTACGCAAGCTCTCTCACTCAAATAGTTTGTCAAACAATTTACTCTAGTCCGAAGGCTGAAATTGCCAGTCATAATCTACTGCATTAGAAAGGATGCCAATAACATGCTTTAACCAAACCTCTATCATGTCCTTAACTAACCAAATTTTTTTTATCAGGTCTTTCCTTTGTCTCTATAACAACAACCATTCTACTTCAAGCTCACCAACTTTAATCCTCTATTTTGCTTTGCATTCACACATTTCTTCTCTAGAGACCTCTTAAACACACCATAATCCACACCATACTGCAATAAATTATTTACAATATCATTAACTAATTCAGTTGGTAACATACCATACACACTAGATACCATAATTCTTTTATTGATCAAGTGATTAGTCAACAACTTCATCATTGAAGTCTTATTCGCTGATGAACAACCTGTCCACATTTCACCAATCTTGTCACAGTTTCCATCATCCAGTAAAGTTTGGATCTCATCAAAATCCACATGCTTAGATTCTATTGGAGAAACAACATTTTTATCCATCTCTTCTTCCTCTTCTTCTTCCTTTTCTTCCACAACTTTTTCTTCCTTAGCTTCTTCTTCATCCTCCAAAATGGTAACTATTTCCTTTCCTTTATTATTGATTTTTCTCTTCTTAGGTTTCAAAGAGGAACCATCGAAAACAACTTCCAATCTATTCCGTCTTGAGGAGCCCTCCTCACCATGACTTGTTGGTACAACACCAATAGCCATAAAACCTGACCAAACATTTTCTTGCAAAGACATAAAGTACACCTTACATGCATCTGCTCTATTTTCCAACACATTCAAGTATCTATAAATTTTCATACTGATAGGAATGTAATCCCTCAATTTGAAACATTTTCTTTACTAGGTAATGATTTTAAGAAATAAAACACTAAGCACATAGCCAATGATCCAAATTTAAATGCATATCCACCTTCAACCATCATCTTTACATTTTCAAGAAAGTTATCCAACAATAACTTACAAATATCCTTCTGAACATTCTCCTTTACAATCTTGTGTGAAATATAAACAACTAATGTAGAAGTTGAACCATCACGATTATGAAACTGAATCTTGTAAGAAACACCATAATTAACACACCTCACAATCGGATCTTCAAGAGTGTTAATAAGAAATGCATGTTGATCCCAACCAATCTCAGTCAAATCTTCTAGCTCCTGATAGCTTATAGATTTATTTCTAGGAAATTCATCGATAGTAATTGTACCAATTACCTCTTTCGTCACCACATAGGGTTTTTCCAACACTAGGATTTCATCCAGAAATCAACTCAGCACAAACAAGAAAATCTCTCTATTGTCACACTAGGGAAAATATCCCCAAATATCCAATCCAATATTATTGATTCTTTGCATATCCTAACCCAAATTTTAATTTCTTGATTCGGTTGTGATCAAATTCTTTCAGCTCAAATTTCTTCATCTTCTTTGTTTCAAATGCACCAACGTCTCAAACATCCAATTTAGATGTGATAATTACTCACAAATCTCTCTCTCTCTCTAATGTTCTTTTAAAAATCATCAAATTCTCTCCTTGCTACAGTACCAAATGAATTCAAAAATCCATTTTTAAAGCCATGAACTATCATAATTGAATTTATTGGCAAAAATTAATAACTGCAATTATTATCTGTGTATCCATCATGCTAGAGACAAGCTAGTTGCAACTAGTATCACTTCAGAGAAGGGGAAATATATGATTTAGCATGTTAATACTCCCTCGAGCTAAAGCTTTTAGCTCAATTGTCAATAGAGGTAGTACAAGGGTTAGTACCACGTAGCTCTCTACATCAACAACATCCTTCTTCTTCCATGTCATGTCAGTCTTCTGAGACTCACTTGAAACTGAAATATTATTACCATTTCTAGCATTCATTAGAGCATCACCAAATCTGCATGTGTTAGCATAATAAAAATTCTAACCACATTTGAAATAATTAATATTCCTTCTACCAAATCTCACAGATTGAATTCTAGATCTACATTGATTAGACTTGCGATCATATTTTTACATACATAGTAATCAATGTTGATCTCTCTCTCTCTCTCTCTCTCTCTCTCTCTCTCTCTCTAAAAGGTTCATGAATTAAGGGCCATGGGTGTACCAGAAGGAGTCTGGGTTGGATGAGATGGTGTTTTTCCTTTTAAACATGTTAGGATATGTTGAGGACATGGTGTAGGATCAAATAGTGGATCCCAGAAGAGAGTTTTAAGAAATTTGTGAGAAAGTCCTAGTTATAGGCTTGATTTGGTGAGGGTTTGTGAGTTGGGGTATGTAAAAAGGTTCCATGGCCTAAACAATGTCAAAATAATTAGTTTTACTTCATTTTAAGAGACTGTAGTAAATGGCAAGGCCAAGGGATACAACCATGATAGGGTTTCTTTGTAAAATGGGGCTATTAGGCGTATACATGAAAATGGAGCAGTGGTTTTTGGAGAAGTTTTGAAACAAGTGGGATTGGTTTAACATATGTTTACTAAATTGGAAAAGGGTATTTGGATCCCTAATTCATCTGGGGAGTCATTTGAAATAATCTGGAGAAATATGCAAATTTCTCATTGTATAGGGCTAGTAGGACAAACCTAAAGAGAGCAGTTGGTTATGAGAAGATAACCACTAAAGATTATGAGTTTGAATATGGGAGATGAGATGTTTGGAGTATTTTGAGTACCTTTTAAGGTTTTGGGTTGGGTCTTGGAGTTAATCCTTGGTTCAAGGAAAGATTAGAGTGTTGTTACAAAACAAAGGAGAAATCTGATATTCTCCTATGAAGATTACAAATCCACCACTAACCTCCGCATCAAAATGAAACATACATATTCTAATAAAGTATAAATCATATAGTAAAAATATACAATGATAAACATACAAGCATAACTATAAGGCATGAGAAATTTATGAAGCATAAGACATCCACATAAACATAAATTAGTATACATCAATACACTTGACACATGAATTGCATACCTAAAACATAAACTATATATATTCGTAGGGAATGAAGCCAAATATATATGTCCAATAATTTCATACATGTTGAATATATCCAATACAATTAAAATAGCTTCCTCAAAGCCAAATGGATGTAAAACATGTCACTTAGACAAAAAATATATCCACTAATGCCATATAGGCATACAATTTATATCCCTAATCTAGTCCTTTCCCGCTAGGGGAAGAAAAAAAATCCTGAGCTGTCTTCGATTGTCACATTGATGGAGATGCATTGGATGTTGTATTATTTTGAGTGTTCTCACTAGTCCTCCTGTCTAGACTCTTCTACTGCTCGAGCTGATAAAAAAAAAAAGCATCAATAACTAATATACATCAAAATTGAATTATACAATGACATAAAATAGAATATTTTCTTACCTTGATCAAATAGTCACTATGCATGCTGACAATCTAGAGTAATTAGTCCCTACCACAATGATCAAAATAATAATTAGAATACATATATGAATATCATTAAAAAATGCAATACAAACTATTAAGATAACAATTAAAATTAAGCGATCTCTTTCATACCTCAGTCAGTGTTTCAGAACTAGCTACTGCTTTAGCTACTCCATGATCCAAAGTATCACGAATAGAAGGAGGAGTCTCTGATCTCAATAAATGAAAATGAAACAACAAAAGTATTATGTAGTTATCAAGATTACATATATTTTCTTACAACCCTACTAATGAATAAATGGTACCTCTGTGAAGGTTCCACTGTGTCCTTCAGTGTGTGGTGTTGATGTCGAAGCTCCAACATTAAACTAGTGCACATGTACTTGGAAATTTATAAGACAACCATTCATATAAGAACATACTATTGACATGTTAATTATAATGCATCATTACATATATACCTATGGACTCAATGATGATGTCACAAAGCTAGGTGAAGGAATGTGATCACCGCAACGACCACTTTGCCTCTGGATTTTGATCATAATTTGTCTAGTAATTAGTCATTCATTCATTTATTAATTAAATATAATCAAGTAAATTAAATTAACATGCAAATAAAGATACCTCAAGCAAAGTGGAATGATGCCCTTCATTGTCTATTGTGAATGTCGATGGTTCACCAGTGAACTAATGCACATTCACAATAAGTTATGATACAATCATTCATATAATTACATGATAATCAAATATATTAATTAAAATGATTTATTCGATACATACTTGTGGAGTTGACGATGAAGTGTAGAAGGGGACTGGAGGATCATTGCCACTACCACTGACACTCTTGCCCTAAATTTTGATCATAATCAATAGATACTAAATTAATTAGTTATTATTTTATAAATGAAATTTGATCAAATAAATTTAATGAACTTGGAAATATTTACTTGTGTTAATGCCAAATGTCATATTTAGAAAATCATCAGTCATCATTCCATGATCCTCTTCCTCTCTCTTGGTAGTACCAAATGTACACGAGGATCCACATGACCGACAAATATGCCCCCTCAAAGATTGACCATGGTGACCCTCAACTAAAGGAGTGGCACACTGAATGCAAGTCTTTTTCATGTCCACCTCTACATGTTCCTTAACAACAGAAGGAATTCTAACATAACCCACCCATGGCTTGCCAATAAGAACCCTAGGTGCGTTAGGGTCACAATGTGCCCCCGCTCTATCAAATGATGACCCCCTCCTCTACCCTGATAATCTAGAAAGTCAAAATAATTTGACATCTCCTTGAGTACAAACGCACAATAGAGTTTCCTCAAGAAATATATATGAACCTCATGATTGTTACAGGGAGGGGAATCAAAGACCATCCACCATCTCTCCCAAATTTTTTTTTTTTATGTCTTCATTCAAGCACCATTAATGAATTGATAACCTCTTTGTTGTAGTTCTAAGAGTACCAGTGTCCCCTAGCTTTTTAAAGAGTTTGCAAATGTCATCTTTTGTTATTTTTTTCTTTTTATGTCCTCATATGACCATTTATTTGCATAATATTTTTTTTGTTCTTCTCTTTTATCATGTTATAAATTAAGTTGCCCACTAACTGAGCCTACATTGGCCAAGATTTATTCCAATGATTTTTCAAGTCTTTCGCTTCTAGGATTTTTAGAAATATAATCTTTTAACCTCCTAATTAAAGATTCTAATTCTTTTTTCCCTCTTTCAATTTGGTTGATCAAATTTTCCTATGTTCCAGGAGGAGGTTTCTTGATTGGTGGAGGCGGTTGAGGTTCATTTTCTTCGTTATTTTCTTCATTCATTTGTTCATGAGGAGAAGATGGAGGGTTTTGTTTAGAGAGATCATTTCTAACTGGAAATTAAAACAAAATCAATTTAAAAATCCTAATTACACTTAAAATCTAAGAAAAGAAATTTTGACAAAACAAATTGCTTCAAAACTAAAATTTCAATACAAATAAGAGGCATGGGTTGTAAAAACACTTACCTCTTCTCCCGGTTTGAAATTGACGACGTCGTAGAGCCATTCTTTATCTAATTTGATTAATCAAACAAGAAGAATGCCTTTGTGTACATACTCTGGGAAGCCCTCTTTCGCTACAAACACGGGTTTATGGGATACAAATGAGCCTTTGAAAGGAAAGAAAGAAAATTTACATTCTTTACATAGTGCATGCGCACTATAGTGCGCACGTGCTATGTTTTGAATTGCCCAAGCCTAAGGCTTGGGTAACACAAGCCATAGCGCGTGCACACTATAGGGTTCCCGCACTTTAGTGCATATGCACTATGGCCATTGGGGGGATAAAAAGGAATGTGGCACCTTTTTTTTGGTCCCCCATCTTTGTGCATATACCCTATGATTTTTGTGAAGCCCTAATTTGTTGAAAATGATGGCATCCTCAACAAAGACCATTCAATCTAAGGCCAATAGTTAGAAGAAGGTTACATTGATCAAGTCAGTGACATATGAAGAACTAAAGTATAAAATGCACTTTGAGATTGCATCATAGGTTGATGAGAAAGGTGCTTTCTCAAGCATACCACCTATGGTTTTGTTGGTACAGGACATCTGGTCTTACATTTACTATAAGATTAGTGAAATAGGCAATTTTGAGTTGCAATCCACTTACCAGGAAATTTGGGTGGATGAGAAACTGAAGGATGAGCATACTCATTTGGAGATCAAAGGTTTAACCAATGTCCTTCGCTTTTTGAAGGTATTCAAGACCGAGAGGATTAGAGTAGTACTCAGCTGAGTACACGAGGGAAAAATGTGGATGGATGAACTGGTTAAAATCACAAAGGATGTTATTCATATGGTCACCGATTATCTGACAAGTGATAAAATGAAAGCCCTAAGGAACCCATCAAGGAATGAGATTGAGAAATTGATAGGAGCTGAATGGGATGGAAGAGGTATGTGGATAAACACAATCAGTGACCCCAAAACTAGATTTCGAGCATATGTAATTGCTTATAAAGTATTCCAATCTAGCAAACCAAACAATGTTCCTTGCGGAGCCATCAACATAGCATACAAGATTGTGAAGAAAGGTCTATAGCTAGACCTCACCAAGCTGATGTTTAGGCAACTAGAAGAAAACATGAGGACAATTTGAGTTGCTAAGACCAACACTTGCAAGTTGGGATCATTATTAGTATGTATCATTTTCTACTTTCAAATTCATTCCCCTCAATTGGTGATGTTCACTGTGATGTTAACATACTGGTTATCATGTAAATTAGTGATTCCATAAAGAGTTTAGGTCATAAATTTGAAGCAGTAGTGGATGATTATTTTAGAAAATTAAAGGAAATAATGCACAAGAGAAGTAGGATACCTGCACATTTAGTAGAACAATACAAAGATGATATTTGTTTTCTAGTGGATATCGAAACCACTCTTATTAAGGTAGTTGAACCAAGGACTGCATGGTTTCCACCTATGGATTATGAACTTGACATTCACCAAGCATCTAGGTTAATTAACGCACTGTTGGCTGAGCTCAAAGACAAGAAGTAAACAAGGTTTGGAACCTATGACAAAGAAAAGCTAAGAATTAAGATGGATTTGATTAGAGTAAAAGTTGGAAGAAAATAAAATAAAATGATGGAAACTTTGGCGAAACAATTCGTGATGAAGAAGCAGAAAATTTGGTTGAAGAAGCAACTGAGGAATAATTGTTGATCCATGATAGTGAACATGATGAAGAGACTGAGTCCGATAAAGAAACAAAAGAAGCACCGGTAAAGCCAACAAAAGGAAAAAGGAAATAGGTTGAGACCCCCACATGAGAAAGGACAAGATCCCCTACAGGCGTTTCCCCACCTTTAAAATGTGGAGTTGTAAAAATCACAAGGCCAACACCGATAAAGACATACCAAAAGAAGAGAGGTACTCAAGCCTCTATTGAGCTACCTAAGAAGAGGAGAAAATTAATAAGAGGTAAGGATGAAATAGATTCTGATGAAGAGGATAATAGTCAATTTAAGGTAGTTGTAAACAAGGCACAATCAATTGATGAGATGGTAAAGAATATAAAAGAAATGGGAAGACCAGGTCACCCTAAAATGAATCGGTATGTACATATATTTACCAAGGATCAAGAAAAATTAGAGGAAGAAATCATCAACATGATGATTAAGTATAAACGATTACTAGTTAAATTTTCAAATTATATTCCCCAAAATTTATACAATAAGGTAGCAAAAAGATGGACTTATGCCTTGCTTACTGAGAAAAAGATGAAGGAAAAATCATTAATTTTGGCAATGCTGCACTTATCAGTTACAAAGATTGATGGAATGATGAAAGAATATGCCAAAAAATTCTTAATGAAAGGAAGAGCAATGAACATTGTGTAGGGAAAACTTGAAGAGGTTGATGAAGAGAGTAAAGAAAAATGGACTAGGATCTTTAAGTCCAAAGAAGAAGCAGAACAAATTGCACTTGTAGTTATCCCCAAGCAAGGTGTCAAAGGAGAAGGAAAAGATGTACATTCTAATGAAGATGATCTTATTGCAAAGAGGCCAATTTAAGAGCCCATACACATATCAGATGCTGAGAAACTAGAAGATGAAACATATGTAGAAGACTTCTATCTTGATGGCTTCATTGAGAAAGAGGATACTCCTGAGCAGTTAGTCATTACTGGGAATGATGAAGTATTCATTGAAGATATCAATGAAGGTGATCTTGATGATAAAGCAAAGGAAGATGAATATGTTACTACTACTACCAATAACACTAAGGAAGACAAGACTACTAAAGAAACTATAGTACAAATACTTGGTAACTTACCAATTTTGGTGTAAGCCATAGATATTGCTACACAAGAGCAACCCAAGGACCCAAAACTTGAGCAACAAATGGATACTACCAAAGAGAAGGGTGAAGAAGGAAACAAAGACAATATGGAGCCTAAAAATAAAGAGGTAGAAGACAAAGGAACATAAAATGAAGAAAATGTAGATGATTCTACAATAGGTACAAGACTAGAAGCCCAAGGACCTCAGACTGAGGAAATATAAAAAGGGCAAGACAAGGAGGAAAGTGTCTCCACCGAGCCACCTAAGTCAAATCCAGAGCTGAAGGCTCTAGTTCTTGTTATACACTAATTTTGCACCCTTGTTTCAAGCTCTTGTAGTCTTGATAACCTAGTATAACATGGGAATCATCTCTAGGTTGTGGGACCTATGCTAACTGAGATGAGACCTCTAGGTTCTAGGCTAGTTCCTCTTGGATAATCACCTTAATTTGCTTCTAGACATGAAAAGTAAATCTTTTGAGGGAAAGCGATAGAAGGAATGCTTGAAAGGGAAATGACTTGAAAGCAAACTACCTACTAGGTGATACACCAAAATTAGGGTTTGGATCTTAGTATAAAGGATAAGATTAATGAACAACTTAGGTCTAGGAGGTCACAACTCACTGAATAGGCTTGCATAAGTGTTTCATAGAAGGGTCTGCAATAGAAAGAGGCTATTTAGGGAAAAAGAGGGCTTCACTAACAATAGCATTGCTGATGGATTTAGACACAATTTATGACCTGCAAACAAACATTCACTTCTACAACTCGGCATAGGAATGAGACAAGATTGTTAGGGGGTTGAAGTATACCCACAAAAGAATTCACATCCAATCATTCACAATAACACACAATAGTTGTAGAAAGAGAGAGGGATCAGGAACCCTAAGATATCACTGAAACATCATATACTTCAATTCAATAAGAGGTAATTCAAATAAGGAAGCATAGGGACATGAAGAATTGTCACAAAATACCTCTACAATATTGGAATTATCAATGAAAGATTTAAAACTGTATAAGCCAGAGGGTAGAAATGATACCATAGATGATCCTTGAGAAAAATGAAATTCTTTAACAATTGTCCAACTCTCCGCTCAAAAGCTCTAAAAATACAATATATACCAACTCAATTGCACGCAGGCAGGAGTCAAAAACCTAACTAGGGTTACATATGTTTGACATAAAATAATAGCCGACCCTAACTCAAACAAATCTGATCATAATTGTATCTCTGCAACATCATGGCCGATCAGATATTGGAGTTTACGTGTCCATCCCTGTACTGAAATCAACTTGCAGAGAAGCAACCCAGACTCATCTACCTCTCTACAAATTGGCCCACCATGAATACACTAATTTGGTACTCTCAAAAAGCAAGAAATGACCTATGATAGCTGCGCAGGTCTTCACATCATTTTCCCTAATTGCAATCATCCTTGAAACATAAATTTTAGCTACCCATTTTGTCGCAACCGACCATTGGATCAAAACCTAGCAAAAACCTTGCAGAGAAATATTTAAAATTTGAATATTAACAGCTAACAGGTGGCACCACACTTTTCTTCTAATGATGGCCCTCATTTAAATCTCAATCTCCTTTTAAAACATGACCATTAGATCTTCTTATTTACCCGGGAACCATTCATCTGCAGAATTAACCTTAAGTCCACCTCGGGTTACCTTTTCTCATTGGTTGCAGGACCGCTAATTGTTTTAACTAACCCTGGTTAAGTTTGGCAAACTTGAGAAAACCTTTAGTCATTGATTCGTGGAACCTTGCTAACCTTGGGCCCATTTGGCACTTGGCAATCTTTTATTCACTCCGGTCACTCCGTCAGCAAACACCTCGGCAAGCTTTGACAATAGACCCACTCAAACTGAGATTCCAATCTAACCGTGGGTGCATGATCTCATGACCACTGAATATTCCTTTAGATCATACACCCGCTGTAGATCTTCATTAAGTCGTGACCCCACTGACACATCGGTCCACCTGGAAGTTTTCATCAGCACGCGACAACAATCACATTTGAGCAAGTCAGCATACCTGGCAACACGGTCCCATAGATTTTCCCTTTACTTTGATGAATGAGAAGATGGCATGTCATCCTGACCTAACACTGGACCTACTAACAAGACCTAAACACTTGGCAGATTGAACGGTCGGTGCAAGATCGCATGTGTCAGAAAAGGGCTATGTGAAGATATGCCACCCATAGATCTTTGTCCTACTGACATCCTTGTAGACATTTTGACATGGTCCCACTGGCATATTCCAACTGTGCGCCCAGCAACCAATCAAATGTGAGCACGTCAGAAAGAAAGGACCCACCGAATGAAGCTCTGACAACAAATCAAGATCGACGGTCAGCACATAATCTCATGTGTCATAAAAACTCTATGAGATCATGTGCCAATCATTGGATTAAAAGCTACATAGTCCTCTAGGCCCGCTCTGATGAACTTCCAAATCATCACCAACTGACCAATGAAAAGCTTCCACATAGGATGACATGGCAGTGGACCCACTTAGCAAATGAATCCCTGTACAAAAGGGAAGATCGACGCTTATCACAAGATCGCATGTGTCAGAAGAACCCCTTGCGAATTCATGACAACCGTCGAATCTTCCTGACTGGGACCCCACTAAAGTGACCGCCAAAAAACTTAGTGAATACACAACTAAGGGCAGGTTAGCTATTTCACTGGGTCACGGGATGTTAAGACTTGACCGCCAAACATTTGGTGACTAAGAGAACCAATGTAGTCGCTGAATTGCCGAATAAAAGGGGTGACCGTCGGAGAACTTAGAGAACTTGTGATTGACCAATGAGAATAAAGCGCATGGGTTTTTTGAGGATTTAAGTGGCCAAGATAAAGTAACGTGAAAATAGAAACTAGCAGACTAGGGAATGAAACAAATTGCAGAGACCAGAAGGAAGGACATAAACCCATGAAATTTTTAGGGATGCCTGGCAGGGTAAAAATAGAGATCTTGGGATAGGTTTTAGCCAAATTTTCATGCACATGAAAATTGGGGTAACTGTTACCCAAAAATTCCCTATCATTCATTTTTGGCCATAGTCCTATTTTCCAATGAAGTGCTCAAGTGTCAAGAAACCAGTGTGTTTTCGACCTTCACTCTGAAAGCTTAGTGTGTTTTTGACCTCCTCTCTGAAGGCTCAGGATGTTTCTGCCTTTTGGCCCGAAAGCTCGATGTGTTTTCGACCTCCACCCCGAAAGCTCAGTGTGTTTTTGACCTTCACTCAAAAACCTTCTATGTTTTTGACCACTTCTGCACTTTACACTTCTCCAGTGTCAGTGTTTTCTATCCGCACAACTTTGACAAGTGGGGCCCAGTTAGTTTTTGGCAAGCTGTTATGCAGGTTATCACATGATCGCATAAGTCCTTTTCCCCTTATGCGACCATGTGACTAACCGTTGATGGTACTGTTGAAGGATGCTAGCGGTTTGTTGCATGATTGCATAGTCCCTTTTTAGGCTATGCGACCATGCGACTAGCCATGAACCGCACCCTCTTCTATGCTTCTCACTTCTTCCTTTGGCGGTAGTTTTTCCATGTGTGCAACTCCGATCAGGTGGGCCCGATGGATGGTTTTTCAAAACCGCTAGTGGTCTATTGCATGATCGCATAGCCCTTTTTTAGACTATGTGAACATGTGACAAACCGTTAGCCACGTTGATAAGAGGTTGCAGTTTGGTGGTGGGCCTAGTTCTAAGTTCGGTCGGGTAGTCTCACAATGAAAAGAGGAATATCCTTTCTATCTGGTGATTATGAGACTTCCTTCAGTCGGGTAATCTCCTGATGGTAAGGAATATGCCAAAGGTATTACGCGACTCAGTGACTGCTATCGGATAAAGCAAGGATCAATGCTTGTCGCGTGATCACTAGATAAACCCAGGGTTAGTAAAAAGTAAACATGACTTGGCAACTAAAGGGAAAATAAACCCAGGGTGAACCCAGGGTCGTTCTTGTAGTCAATGCCAAGAGTTTCAGTGGTGCCGCCAGCGGTCATCGGGGAACATCTTACGGTTGGTCTCATGATTGCATGGGCTCTTTCGAGCCCATGTGACCATGTGACAAGCTATTAGCGGGCGGTCGGCGTAGTAGTTTCATGTTGGTCACATGATCGCATGTGGCTTCCTAGCCACATGCGACCATGCGACAAGCCTCATGTTTGGTCAGCAGAGACTTTGACTTCGGCAGCTGCAGGTGGCGGATCTTGTGGGCCTGAACATCTATGTGGCAAGCGGTGGTAGTTTCTAAGAGCTTGTCGCATGATCACATAAAAGCTTTTGAGCTCATGCAATCATGCGACTAGTGGTATGTCAAAGCGATGCAACCATTTTTCACGGGGTTTCTACCAAAGTGAACATTTGCAAGTGTGGGTAGCTGAAGAAATTGATGATTTCTGGAGGCGGTTGTAGTTAAAGATTTTGCAGAGGATTTAGGTTGCCATTTTTGGGTCCTTTCCAGTATCTAAAATCAGATTTTGGGCATTCATGACAACCCGACTTGCAGAGAGGTAGATAGATTGAGGCTTTTGTCTGTGAGCAGGATCAGTGCAGGCATGGGTACGCAAGGAGAAATATCTGATCGGTTAAGATATTTTCAGAAAAACATTTATTATTAGACATGACTGGTTTTAGGGTTGATTATTTTATGTAGATTTTTGTAACCCTGGTTAGTTTTGACTCCTGCCTACGTGCAGTAGAGTTTGTATATAATGTTTTTTGGAGCCTGTAGTGCTCAGAATTCACATTTTTGTAGAGAAAAAGACTTTTCTTGGAAAACTATCTGTAGCATTTCTTCCTGCTCTCTGGTTTTCCACATCCTATAAGTTCTCATTGATAATACAAATATTGCAAAGCATTTTGTGCCATTTTTTTTATGTCCCTGTGCCTCCTTGTTTGGCTTGTCTCTTATTGGATTGAAGTTTATGCATGTTTTTTTCAATGGAAATTGGGGTTCCTAGTCCCTCTCACTTTCTATGATTTTGTGTGTTACTGTGTTTGATCTGATTTAGATGTTTTGTGGGTATACTACAGCCCCTAGCAGTCTTGTCTCATTCCTACACCTAGTTGCAGAGGAGGATGTTTGCTTGCAGGTCATAGGTTGAGTCTTCTGTTCAGGCCTTCCTATGAAATACTTATGCAAGCCTATCTAGTGAGTGGTGACCTATTAGACCTGATTCCTCCATTGGTCTCATTCCTCTATACTAAGATCCAAACCCTAGTTTCAGTGCATCACCTAGTAGGATAGATTTGCTTTCTGTTATTTCCCTTTCCAAGCATTCCTTCTATCCCTTTCCTTCAAAAGAACTTACATTTCCTGTCTAAGAGAAAATCTGGGTGACTATCGAAGAGGAACCAGCCTAGAATTTGGAGGTCTCATCTTGGTTAGCAAAAGGTCCCACAACCTTCAGATGATTCCCATGTTATACTGGATTATCAAGACCAAGAGAGCTTGAGATCAGAGGTGCAAATTCAGTGTATAACATTTTTGGCATGCTCGGTGGGATAGTAAAGAAGTTCATCTATTGAATATTGTGTCATCTCTGATATACAGATTGCATAATACAGACCTTTAGAAGTTGTTCTATCAAGTATATCTGGCGATTCCACTGGTTTCAAAGATTCAGGCCAACCTTGTTTATGAGAAAGATCGAGACTAGAAGCTCAAAGCCTACTGAATTTTTAGAGTTGCCCTTGAAAAGAATATACAAAGGCAGGTCAACTCAGAGAGAATCTCCTGCAAGAAGAGTCCAATCTAGACCTCCTGATACTTCAAAGAGGAGACCTTTCCTCTTTCATTTCAGAAGAAGAGGTAGATCTCTGACCAGAAATCTAGAAGAAGAAGAAGATCCAAATCTAGCAAATATAGCTCATATAGTTGTTAATCTTCAGGTTACACCTCCTACAATAGCTAGAAATTTCACCTTTGCACCTTTCAATCAGAGGAGCCCATTAAATTTTGCAGTGCATCATGATGTGTCCTTGGTGGCATTAAAGAGTATACCTAATTTCATAGGGGAGGGACATACAATAGCCTTTGAGCACATAAGAGATGTGACCACCATTTGCAGCATACACAACATTACTCAAGAGGATGTGGCCACCAAATTATTAGCAGCATCTCTGAAAGGTAAGGCTCTAGAGTGGTTTAGGACTTTAACTGTTGGTTCTATTACTTCATGGGATGAATTAGGGGATGTGTTAAGCAAGCATTTTGAGGATAAATCAGATAATTTGTCTCTGGTTGAGCAATTAACAACTATAAAGAGAGACCCTCAGGAGCAAATGATAGATTATAATAGTAGATTCCTTAAAACATGGAATAGAATCCTAGTCTCTGTAAGGCCATCAGCTGACCATGCCTTCCTGTACTACTTGCAAAGTCTAAATAAACAAATTTCTGTCATGATCCAGTCTATGGGTGGTACCACTTTACCCCAAGCCTTTGACACTATTGTCAGGGCTGAAAATTGTTTGATCCAAGTAGGCATGATATAGAGAAGACCTCCCATGCCTATCTTCCCTAGTCTTTAGCCCATTGCACTTGCACAAGTACCCCCATTTACCCCTATTCCCACAATATCAACACCTCAAGCTAGTACCAATGGTCAGGAGCATGCTACAACAAATTTCTCCCAAGGGTTGCAAGAGGTGAAGAGTAGTCAGCAAACTAGTATACAAGAAATGGCAAGCTTGCTACAGACTCTAACCAAAGAGGTCACAAACTTGAAGAAACAAAGCCAAGGCATCAGGCCAGCCTTCCAATCACAAGGCCAAAATCCTAATCAGCAATACCAAAATTAGGGATAGCCTTATCAAAAAAATAGGCCACCATACCAAGGAGGCTATCAAGGGCAAAGACAAAATTTTAATCAAAGACCATTCCAACCGTATAACCCTGCACCTCTTAATTTTGTAAATCCAGTCAGGGATATGGTTCCTAGTCAAAACAATATGGCCATGGATAATGAATGGTGTTTCCCTTGCAATCAGCCTCACAATCAGGCTACGTGTTCTAATAGATGGATGAACCAAGCACTAATGGTTCAAAATGCTTCACAAGCTCAAACAAAAGCTCCTTCTAGTGGGACAACTCCTCAACAAGAAGCACAAGAGAATGAGACTGCTCTTTTCAATTGGGAGCAACTAGATTTCAATGGAGTCAATGATGAAGCTACTTTTGTTGCCTACACAAGAGCAAAGAGGAGAGCTCAAGACATGGAGAGAGTAGATTTTGGTACTAAGGCCACTACATCTGTAGAGCCACTACAGCAAGTTTCCCCTATCACATCCAAGGAGGCCCCTGTCATCACAAGAAAAGAAGGCCAAGTTCCAAAAGAGGCAGAACCCATCATAATAAAAGCACAACAAAGAGTACACACTGTGGCACCTTATAATATTGTAGACAACATGAAGAAGGTGAATGTCACCATGTCTATGTGGGACTCTTTGTCTATTCCAAGACAACCTAAAATTTTGGAGAAGGCCATGAGAGAGGTAGCAAATCCTCAACCTACAAAAGAAACTACAAAACCAGTGTTGGTCAACACTGATCAAGAAAAGGAGACTCCAACTAGCAACTCCAAGGCCAATACCATACAAGGTAGGAATTTAAAGCCACCTCCCTTTTACATATCTTTAATTATTGGAAAATATTTAGTGCATAATTGTATGGTAGATAGTGGAGCTACTAGCACTGTAATACCCAAGAAAGTGGCTGATCAATTAGGACTTAAATATGAACCCTTCCAAAAGAAGGTTACACAACTTGATGGATCCTCAGTTAGTACTATAGGTGTGGCCAAGGATACCAGTCTAATTCTCCATGCTAGTCCTAATTTTTCCATTCTCCTTGACATATATATCATAGATCTCCCTGCATTGTTTGCCATATGTCTCTCAAGAGAGTTCACAGCCAAGATAGGAGGTTATCTTTCTTTTGACTAGTCTCACATGCTCTTTCATACAAGGTATGGTACCAAGGTCACCATTAAATCAGAAGCCTTAGCAATACATCATATAGAGCCATATGTATCCAATTCCATCAATACTAATTGTCCTATATTTGATGACAATGATTTCCCAACCATTAGTGAAGTAAGCACCAAAATAGAGAGTATCCCAAATATTCTCCTAGATGAAAGAACCTCAGAGATCCAAGAGAGTCTTGTTTGGGATTTTGGTTTGGGGAGTTATCTGATTCAAGAAAGTGGAGCCATAGAACCAAGCCTTCTCAAAGAATACACTGATTTGGATGATCGGGATAGTTAGGTCTAGGAACTATTTTTTGATGGAGCTAGAAGTAGACATGGTTCTGGTGGAGGTGCTATGCTGGTGTCCCCCAAAGGAGAAAGGTATTATATTGCCTTCAGATTCAGTTTTTCCTGCACCAGCAACACTGCAGAGTATGAAAGTCTGGTTAATGGACAAGAATGGGCTAGAAAAAGAGGGCTTAAAGCGTTAAAAGTATATGGTGACAGTGAACTTGTTGTCAGCCAAGTAAGAGGGATGAGTGCAACCAAAAATGATGTCATGAAAGCATACAAACATAGAGTTTTGGATGCAATTGAAGATTTCCATGCTTTCAATATCGTTGCTGTCCCTAGAAAATTAAATCAAAATGCTGATAGGTTAGCTACTATTGGATCTTAGTTTGACATTCCCAATAGCATTTCAAAAGAAGCAGATCAGCAACACATCAAGATTATTGTTAGACCTTCAATTCCTGATAATAATATTAGTTGGCAAGTGTTTGACAATGATGAACAAATTTTGCAGTTCTTGTTTGAAGAAGATGTCTTTTCAAGGCACAATCAAAAGAGGTTATCACAGAACTATGGTGATCAAGTGATACAACTTAGATCTAATAAGATGCCTAAAGGTCTTGTCACCTTAGAGACTATCTTCAAGAAGGATGATGAAGTCAAGAAAAATAAAGCTGGCCTGGTAGTCCAACAGGAACATTGTGTTGAATTAGAGTTGGAACCAGGTAAGAGCCTACAATTTGGAAAAGTAAACACTAATTCAGAAAAGCAAGCTTACACTAAATTATTCAGAGAATTCAGTGATGTTTTTGCATGGGGGTATGGAGACCTCAAGGGTTTTGATCCTACCCTTACTCAGCACACTATTGAATTGGAGCCTAATGCTAAACCAGTAAGGCAAAAGCAAAGGCCTGTTAATCCCAAGCTAGAACCAATTATGCATAAGGAAGCACTCAAACTAATAGAAAGTGGCATCATCTACCCCATCAAACATACTAGTTGGGTTTCCAACCTTGTTCCTGTCAGGAAGAAGAATGGGGAGCTGAGGTTATGTGTTGATTTCAGGGATTTGAACAGAGCCTCATTAAAAGATCGCCATCCACTACCCTCTATGGAAAAAATTCTACAATGTGTCTCTGGATCTGAGAGATTCTCATTGTTGGATGGCTATTCAGGATACAATCAAATCTTAGTGAAAGAAGAGGATCAATATAAGACTGCATTTACAACCAAGTGGGGAACCATAGCATATCAGAAGATGCCCTTTGGTTTGTCAAATGCAGGTGCTACATTTCAAAAGGCAATGGATATGGCTTTTAAGGGCCTCATGTACAAGTTTGTGCTGGTCTACCTAGATGACATAACTATCTACTCAAAGCATGCAGTAGACCACATCAGACATTTGAGGCAGATTTTTGAAAAATGCAGAGAATTTGGGATATCCCTTAATCCCCAGAAATGTGTGTTTGCAGTTCATGAAGGAAAACTATTGGGATATGTAGTATCCAAAGAGGGAATCACAGTGGACCCTAAGAGAATCATAGCCATCTTAGAACTACCATTACCACATCACAAGAAAGGACTCCAATCTTTCATAGGAAAGATTAACTTTGTTAGGAGATTCTTGCCTAACATTGCAGAGTTACTCAAGCCTTTGACAACCATGTTGAGGAAAGGTTTAGCCTTCAGTTGGACCAAAGAAGGAAAAGTTAACTTCCAAGCTATTAAAGAAGCCTTAACAGAAGCTCCTACTCTCCTAAACCCAAATTTTAGTAAGGATTTTATCCTTTATGCTTATGGGGGTCATGATGCTATATCTGCAATGTTGACTCAAGAAAATGCTGAAGGATTGGAGCAGCCTATTGCTTTCTTTAGAAAAGGTTTAGAAGAGTATGAACAAAGATACTCTTTTATAGAAAAACATGTTCTTGCTATGGTAAAGAGCCTCAAAAAATTCAGACATTTGTTGACCCATAGCAAGGTGCATTTGATGGTTACTCATCCAAGTATCAAAATTTTTTTTCTTTCTAAGGACCTAAATGGAAAAAGAGTTGGTTGGATCACTAAGGTGATGGAATATGACATAGATATTTAGACTACCAAGCTGGTTAGAGGAAGAGGTCTTTGTGAGCATCTGGCAGAAGACAGAAGTTCAAAGAAATTAGAATACATAGATGCATCTCTAGTGGTGCATTCTATAAGAGAGCAAGCCAAGGCAACTAGTTGGTTGCCTAATATGATCAATTATTTGAAGACAGGACAATATCCTGTAGGCCTAGATTCAGCAAAAAGGAGGTATTACAGGTTACAATCTATTCCTTTTGTGTTGATAGATGAAATTCTTTTCAGAAATGATCACAATGGTATAAAGTGACACATTTTACTAAACCTATCCACCACTACAAAAACACTATCAAAGACAACAACTATCCTTGGTAGACCTACAATAAAATCCATGCTAAGACATTCCCAAGGTCTGGTTGGAATTGGTAAAGGTTGGTATAAACTTGCATTGGAAGATGTGCCCTTAGATTTTTGGCATAGTACACACTACTCCACATATTGCCTATCATATCTTGGCATCTTTGGCCAATAGTAGAACCTTTGCACTAAGTCCAATATTTTGTTCAAACCAAAATTCCCACTAAGGCTCCCATTGTGCTTTTCTTGTATAAGGTTCTCCCTCATAGATCCCTTGGGTACACATAGCTGGTTACCCTTAAACAACAAGCCATTTTGTAAAGTGTAGTCAACAAATTCACCATGAAAGTGATTTTCAAACTCAACACATGCCTTATATGCCTTTGAGAAGTCTTCATCTACCTTGTAGAGTTCCTTGAATCCTTTTATGCCAATGCTTTGGAGTTGAATCTCTTGGACAGTGAGAAACCTTTGGCTAAGTACATCTTCCATCCACTTGATATGCCTATGGCTTAACTTTTCTTGTGTATTGATGTAGGTTAGTGCTTAGTTATCTATATTAACTACAAAATCCTTGGGAAAAAGATAGTGCCTCTACTTTTTAAGAGATTGAATCAATGCATAGAGTTCCAAATCATAGGAAGAGTACGTTGACTTGGCCTCATTCAACCTTTCACTGAAAAATGCAACCGGTGTTCCTTCTTGGTTGAGGACTGCTCCCATTGCTATGTTGCTTGCATCACATTCCATAATGAATTACTTATCAAAACTTGGTAAGACTAGGATGGGCTATGTTGCCACCCTTTGTTTCAGCTTCTTATATCCTTCATGAACCTCCTTGGTCCATTTGAACTTAGTTTTGACCCCTCCTTTTATTGTATCAAGTAGAGGTACACAAATCTCACTAAATCCTCTTATAAACTTTATATAAAACTGAGCTAACCCATGAAAGCTCCTTACATCTGTCCCTATTTTAGGAGTGGGCCAATTTTTGGCTTCTACTTTGCTTGGGTCCATTTTCAAATCACCTTGGGAGACTACAAAGCCTAGATAGAGTAGCTCTTGCTTCAAGAATTCACTCTTTTCTAGGTTGATGGATAGCTTCTCTTCATGCAACCTTCTCAAGACAACTTCTAGGTGTTTCATGTGTTCCTCCTTGGTCTTACTAAAAATAAGGATATCATCTAAGTACACCACCAAAAACCTTCCTATGTAATCTTTTAGGACTTCATTCATTAATCTCATGAATGTACTAGGTGCATTTGTGAGCCCAAAGGGTATAACTAACCATTCATAAAGACCTTCTATGGTTTTGAAGGATGAATTCCATTGATCCCCTTCTTTCATCTTAATTTGATGGTACCCACTCTTAAGATCAATTTTAGTGAAGTACCTAGACCCTCCAAGATAATCCATAAGGTCATCTATTCTAGGAATAGGAAATTTATACCTAATAGTTATCTTATTTATTTCCCTAGAATCAGTGCATATTCTCCATTTACCTCCTTTCTTTGGTGCCAAGACAACTGGGACAACACATGGATTGATGCTCTTTCTAATTAGTCCATGATCAAGTAGCTCTTGAATTTGCCTTGAAATCTCCTTGTTTTGGTCCGGTTTCATCTTATATGCTGCTTTGTTAGGTAAATATGCCCCTGGTATAAAGTCTATTTGGTGGCTGATTTCTCTTTGAGGAGGGAGAGTGGCTGGTGTCCCATCACTGATAATATCTCTAAACTAGTCCAATAGCTACCTCACTTCCTTTGGTATAGTAGCTTGTTGAGGCTTGGTCTCCTCCTTGGGCTTAAAAACTATAAATACTCCAACTTCTTCCTCCTCCTTGAGTTCATGCAAGAACTCCTTGCCACTCATAAGGAGTACATTAGTGTCTTGTGAAGTTATTTTTCCTTCTTCTACAAGTGATTGTATCTTGTAGGTGATTCCATTCTTCTTAAAGGTATACTTGTTCTTTTTCCCATGGTGGACTGCATCCCGATCATATTTCCATGGTTTTCCCAATAGAAAGTGGAAAGAATCCATATCCACCATATCCACCCCTATGTCCTCTAGATTCTCTCTCTTTCGCTACCTCTAGGGTTAGAGTCTTGCTCCTTTCTAGTTTTCTCTTCCACCTTAAGTGCCAACTGAAAGGACTTATGAATAGTAGTAGGGGTCCACAAACTAATCTCTTCTTGGATACTCCACCTCAATCCACCTAAGTTACTTGCCAGAGTTATCTTTCCTCTGGCAGGTAACTCTCTTTGATTTTAGTCACCATATCTTTCCAATTAGCTATTGGCCTCTTCCCTTCTCTATCCGTCTCCTCTTGAAAAAATTTACACCAAGTTAGGGTTGGTCCCCTTAGCCTTGCTTTAGTAACCTTCACCTTTTGTGCCTCTGTGACACCTTCACATTCAAAATTATTCTCCATCCCTTCAATCCATTGACCAATTCTGAATCCATTTTACTAGTAAACAGGGGCATGCCCTCAAGTGCCTTTCCACCCAATACCTTGATGGATATAATGAAGGGTTCCTTTTGCAATGGAGGATTAGGTTCAGGTACATAGTCTTCCTCATTCACTTCTTTGCCTTTGTCTTCATTATTTTCTAACTTTTACTTCATCTTGTCAGCTACCTCTACAACTTCATTGAAAGTTTATCTTTCATAGCCTTTAAGGCTTCTTCAAGGAGTCTATTTTTCTCCCTTTGTTCTATCACTTCTCTTGCCAACTCAACATTTGTCACCATGGTGGTTTCTCCCATTGATTCACTTCCAAAGTTTGACATACACTATGCCTTGTAAAAAATCTTTTTGGGGCTCTGATACCAATTTGATATGGAGTTCTCTTTGTCCTAGTCCTATTTCCCTCAGACTTCCACTAGGTCCTTCTCCTATCCTATTTAGGGTTCTTCTAAGAACCTACTTCTTAGAGGGATTCCTCCTCAATCACCTCTCTCTCCAAGACCTCTCTACCAAGTCACCAATTCAACACTATTTCCTTATTCCTTCCATGGAATCATCTTCCCAAGTCCATCACCTAATACCTTCAAATTGAAAATATTTTCAATTTGTATAGAAGACCTCCTAAAGGATTTCCTTGAATGTTTTTGAGGTGTTCAAGTCTCCAATCCCTTTTGTTCAAGAGTCGATCTTGTATACACCTAAAAATGGTCACCTAGACTATTAGCCCCTTTTGCTAAATCATAAATTGCTTATTCTTGATCAAATCCTAGCTCTATCATTTATTCGATTATTTTCTATGGGCTAACCATCTTATCCTAAGTCTTTATTTATTAAAAGGAATATTTCCTCCCCTTTTAATAAATAAAAAGCCCCCACTTTTCCTCTTATCCTAAAGCATTATTCTTATTTTATAAAAAGAGAAAAAGCACTTTTTGTCTCATATGGACACAAAAGTCAACTCTTATTTTCCTATTGGAGGATACTTGTGCACATGGATTGCTCCTCTTTTAAGCTCCACCGTTGATTAAATCTTTTGCCTCTTAATCTCCATGGTCCATTCCTTCTCATTTCCTATAAAAGAAGAGCTCTCTTCTTCATTCTAGATACACAACTTTTTATGCTATTGTTATGCTATAGGTTTTTTAGGTCATCTTGGAGCTTTTGGAGACATTCTTGCATCTAGGGTTTGAAGATTTGGAGCATTGTTGGCATTCATCTTGGATCGTCATCAACACTCTATCTTCTTGTCTTCATTCTTGCATCATCATGGCTTTCTTGCTTCATAGTTAGATTTCATTTCTTGCATAGTAGCTTCATTTTCATGGCATTCTTAGCTTAGATTTCCTTTATGCTTTAGATTAATTCATCTAGTTTAACTAGGAGGCTTTGTAATACTTGCATCTTTCATTTTCATAGTTTAGCTTGCATCTTCATTCTTAGCTAGCTTGCATTGCATTGCATTTCATTTGATTCTTGGGGATATTGGCATTCTTGCCCTTGTCTTCATTGAATCTCCCATTGCATGGTTTACTAGCAAGGTTATTGGCTAAATAGCTCTAGCTGAGAGCATTCTTAAAAAACCCTTGCACTCCATGCCTAGGGAGCTATGGATCGATTTGTGAGGGCTCATTCTTGAGTTTCCTTGCATGTAATGATCCATAGAAGTGTGACACATTTATAGCACACAGATCTCACCAAAGTTAGACAAAAAAGGCTACAAGCCCTAATTAGGCCTAATTAGGTCTTTCAACACACCTTCTAGCCTATAACTCTTTAAATTCCCACACAAGTGCCTAAATTTTTTTGATATTCATACACCCTTTTTAAAGACCTTGAGGATTTTTAGGGTTTCTAGGCCTCATGGCATCCGTAGAGTACCTTCCTATTTCTAAGCCTATGTTTAAGGCCTAATTGCTAATCACTGATCACAGTAGTGTAATGGATCTTTCTCCCTTCACAATATTTTTTAACACCTCTCCTTCATAGAAAATACTCTTTAGCCTCTATTCTTTACTTCTTCACCTTTGGATTGAGTCTTTCAATCCCTGAAGCCTTCCATCCACTATTTGCAATAGTCAAGCTTCCTAGCCGGAGTCACTGTGGCTCACCTAGGGCTTGATGGTAAAATTAACTTTCATACACACCTAGACAAAAGACTCAATATTTACAATACATACACATTTATCTAACATTTACCATAGGGCCTTACAGTACCCACCAGTGGTTTTCATGCTAGAGCCATTTTTGGTCTCTTAACCCTGGTTAGATTAGTGGACTGGTCACAGAGGAAAGACTTAGAAAAAACAAAGAAGAAATAATCTAATGCTATGTACACACACAAAAAATAAAACTAGAAACAAAAAGATGAATTAACATGTAGAGATGAGGCTCAGATCAATCCATAGTATAAGGACAATCGATCTCTTCACACTATTCTAATTCTGCAGAGAACACTGGTAATTTATCTTTAAAAGAAAAAGATTAAAAAACTTGCCAACCCTCATTTATGGTTACAAAATCACTTAAATAGGTTAGGGAGACCAGGAAAACTATCCAAATGGATCCCTGACTATTTCTACCGTTTGTTAGGCATTTTGACAATTCTTGTCATGACAACTTTTGAAAAGTTGCAAAGTTGTCATTGACAACTTTGACAGCTTTTGTTGTCAAGCTTGTTTGGGTCACTCAAATGAGTTCTAGGTGACCTCAATGGTGTAACTAACTATTTTAGTCCCTTTTCCTCTTTTATTCCCACATTTTGGGAAGTCAAACTAGCCTTTGACCAACTAGATTACTAAGTTAGCAACTACACAAAGAAAACCAAGACTAACCAAGCCTAGAGAAGACCTAGACTAACTCTTAGCCAACCTTCCTAAAGACTTGCTACGCTTCAAAAAATCACTTGGGACTCTTCATAGTCCTTATTAATCAGTTACTTGGCTAAGGTCACTACAAGAAAAAATGTTTGGACTAGGGTAGCCTAAAGACCCTAGGTTCTCCTACACAAGTGAAGTTATCTGAAACTATAACTGAAATTGAAACTCTAATTCAACAAATACTCACCACTTTAAAGAAGCTTTGCACATCAGAGTCATTTAATGTAGAGATAATAGGAAAAATGAAGAAGCTAGATGATGATTTGCAGAAGAGTGCAGAAAGCTTAATTACAGAACCCAATGCATTCAAATCACACTATGCAAAGGTCAAGCATATACATGGGTTAAGAAATGAGGTCAAAAGAGAAGACAAGATAAAGGATCAAAGAAATGAGCTACAAGCATAGTTGTTACCAAAAATTGAGGTGATGTAGAGGCATGCCAAGAAAGCCAAGGATCTAGTAGCTACTCCCGAGCTATCAGTTGTAGATCACATATTCAACATGAATGCCCAAGTTGGTTTGGAGCAGATTGCCTTAGATAGTTTGAAAGAGGATTGGAAAAACCTCTTAGCCAACTTGAAGAAAAACCATCAAAACATTTCTAATAAGATGTATGTATATTAAAATTTTGGCATTATTACCAAAAAAGGGGGAAGACTTGTATACTTATATACAATGGAGAAAACATGTGTAGTTAGTATTTATACTTACCGAGGCATATAGACGGGGAGAGTCTACAATTTTGAAGTTTTGAAATTTTGTTTATAAGGAATACATATGTTTTTTTTTCACCAATGCCAAAGGGGGAGAATGTTAGTTTATATGTTGTCATTAGTGTCACAAATATAGTTGGTAAAGGAAGCAAATAGGCTAGTCGGTCAACACACTTTGTATAGTAATTGAGAAGAGCACAAGGTAGAATATCATAGTAACTGAACACAGTTATAACCAAGCATTCATATATACCAAGCGTTAGTAATTTACTGAGTGATGAATGCAGTGTATACCGAGCAATACATGAAGGACATAAATTTTTGGAATGGAATAGACTACAAGGTAAACAGTTTACAACGAGCTATAAAATAGTTTACAAAGATCGAGGTGAAGATTAAATGCAAATGTAATCATTTAATGATTGATGATCCCTATGTAATGATGTTTTAGGTTATTCATTTGGATCGTGGATCTTAGGTTTTATAGATGATGCCATAACCCTAATTAGGTCAAAATCTTTTGATATAAGAATTATCAAGATGTCATTTTTACATGTACCACACATGAAGTAGCCACATATATAGACATCTGAAATCAGGCAGGGTTGTGAAGTTAGAGTTTTTGATAGAGCATTCAAGGATTGAATCAATATAAGATCAGAAGGATACCGAGAAGAATTTAGAGAAGAAATCTATCACAACAAGGTGATAATAGTTAAGTACTTATCATATCTGAAATCAAGAAAAGTTAGTTTCTATATACAAATAAAATCTACTATTACTTTCTAACAATTGTGGTAGACTTAAATCTCTTAATAGAGTAGACCTAACAAGTCTTTTTGTAAATCTCTTAGCCAAGTGCATACTTAACAATGTTTCTTAAATCCTTTAACTAGGTAGATCCTCTCAGATCTTTATTGTTACTCCTAATAGGGTAAGATCATCACAAGTGATTAAACATTGTAGCCTTAATCGACAAAATTTATTACTGGAGTTAGTGAAGCTTGGTGGGTATCATCCCCAGTGCAGTCTTTACCTTCTAACAAGGGTTTATGCGATACCAAAATACTTGTGTATTGTGTATGAAGTTTCATGGATGTTTACATGTTAGATTAGAAAGCATTTCATATTTTTAGTAATGTTATGAATGGATGGAAAAGATAACATGTTAGTCGGTTGATGAATTACATTGTTATAAGAATTCAATTGAAAGTTTTTTTGAGGTTACTGATTCAACCCTCCCCTCTCAGCCCCCCTAAAAATGAACTAGAACCCTACTTATATACAAGATCACCAGCCACAAGTTGACTTATCTGATCAATCAATCCCAAGATAAAGAAATTTTTTTACAACAAATAGGGTAGGAACCAAATCCATAAGAATAAAGCCCAATAATTATATCACGACGTGCAATTATACAAGAATGTCAACCATGAAGATAAGAACATCAAACAATGTGCCACAAGAAACCACAAATCATGTACCTTCATTGCAAGCCAGATCTCGTCACCCTGGCTATTAGAACAAGAAACCAAAATAGGACCAAACCTAATCATAAGATAAATTTATTTGGAAACATTAGATTGAGCATGGTCATAGACATAAGATATTCATGATGTCTAGAACATAATATAATGAACACATAAGATGATGTGCCAACTGGGTTGATCGCACCTAGAAACAACAGAAACTGCCCAACTGGCACATTAAACAAACAAATTGAAAGGAAATATTTTTGGGTGATGCAAGATTACCAATGACTCAAGGATGCTCCTGCATTAAATAACACTAGAATTTAAACATGGAAACCCAAACTAGGAAGAACCACATAGAAGATAACTCACATGAAATGAAATAGTGGTTAAGGTGATTTTTATAGAGGCTCACTACCGATTTTCTCACTGCGGGTTGCTCATTACAGTTGGCTCACTACGAGTCAGGATGACTACTTTGAAATATGAATATGGTTAAATGCCAATACAAAATTTACTGACAAAAGATGAACTGATAGAATCATATTTGACTATGCATGAAACCGTTCAACAATCAAGCTCAGTCGCCACATCCAATAGTATATCAAATGCTAATCACCTATTTGTGTACCATGTTGGTTTGTGGTGACTGATTAAGAAAGTACTGTACACTCTCTATGTATCATGGGGTTCAGGGTTAACTCATCAAATGTTTCCCTAGGTTGACTTGTCAAGTATTTTTTAGGGTTAACTTGTTAATCGACATAAGTCTTGTCAAAATGGTTTAGGGTTAGGATTTTCAAAGGGGAATTTTGTAGCTTCTTGCAGCGATATTGAGTTGCAAAGGACTCCAGATTGTAACAAGTTAAAATTAATGGATAATAAGACTAGATTCTCTATTTGGTGGATGTAGCTCAAGATTGGGTGAACCACATTAAATCTTTGTATCTTTTTGTTCTACTTCTATGTGCTTTATTCCTTTATATTATTGGCTATATTTGTATGTAACTATTATTTTTTTATCTTCTAATCCTAACATACCATTGTCTGATCCACTACAAATGTATATGAAAATTCCCTTCTTGATGCCTTAATAGTCTTCCATACCTAGCTTCAGCTTGCATACATCACCATCAAGAACTAGCTTCAAGAATCCTCTTATAACTCGCTTATCTTCTTTCACATTCACTCTTTCTCATTTACACACACACACACACATACATTGGATACAAAAAGGTTTTCTTTATTTATATAGATATTTGATTAGACATGTTGGCCACACCAAAAGAATGTATCGGCCTCAAATCAAAAATATATTACAATTGTGTTTAGTGCATTACCACCGATCCTAAATCTTTGACACACTTACGAAAAAATCATAACACACTACACAAAGACCAAATATAGGTCATACTTAAGATGTTTACAATACACATTACATTTACCAAAACTGTTATAACACCACAACCAAGACTATGTCTTGATCACTAAAAATTCTGAACTACGAGTGGGTGAAACAAGATAGAACATGTCCAAAGTAGCATACCAAAACCATTTGATGAACAACACCATTTTCCAGATATTAGGAACACATGGAGTAATAGTGAAAGCATAGAAATTTCCAAAAATTGACATACAACTTCATACAATAATAAATACTGAAAGCATACAAGTGTACTGGAACATATGGGCCATGAGTAGAACCAAGTACACCTACCAAGGAACACTAAAATTGTCCATACTGAACCTATCCTAGATAACTTAAACCTTTGATATATTACCAATAGCCAAAAAATACATAACCAAAACTTCCAAATACCAACTGATACTACCCAGATATCAATATGAAAGTTTTGACATCAATGACAATAATGGAAACAACTCAATAAGTCTAATAGTTTTCACCTTGCTTTCTAACTCTTCAATATTTTATTTTGTAGATGCTTGGTGATGAAATTGGGTGGAAATGTCCCAAATTTGTAAAGACTCTCCCTTTGAATCTTACACCATCATTGTCTTTCATTTAGTTGTGAGTGCATTTGAAGCTTGTTTAATGCCATCCACACAAAGAAGAGGAACAATTTGCTACATAAAAACCTCAATAACCTTTCATTTATGTAATATAACCTTTAATTGTGCACAAGGAAGGTAGAGAAAACACCAGCTAGTCCAATTGATTTGGATGACATAGATCATTATTGTTATTGGACATCATAGGAATAGCCTCCATTGTTTACAAAGGATGAGATTTATGATTTGGAGAGGCAGACTATGGAGGAGGGTGGAATTTTAGTGGGATTGGATGAAATTGAGGATAAGGAGGTTGAGGATGATGAGGAGGATTCATTGCTAGAGATAGAACCATTTGCATCTAGGATGGAGGTCAAGTCACAACAATGACTCCTACACATCTATGTGTGTCTTGTACAAACAAGGTACGAAATTCAGAACCCAAAAAATGTGGGAGCTAAAACTAAGCTAATAGGGATAAAAAGTGAAATAAATACAATTAATAGAAGTAAAAATAAAATAAAATGACTATTTTAAAGAGAAGGGAGAGGTAAAAAACCTCACAAGATGAGTTAGAAGAATCCCAAGTCAGCTATATCGATTCCTCCAAAACCTGCCCACAAGACTGAAAAAAACTGCAGGGTTGTTGGTTTAGAGGCTTGCCAAAGTTAGACAACCATTTTGGTGTTCCTACCTCCATGTAAAACTAACATATGATAGATATGATAATGGATAAAATCAATCAACAATAAATAATGATACGAGATACAAAATGATAAGAGCTACAATATGCTAAATCAAAATAAAAGTATGTGAGAGTGAGATTACTCTCCTTCAAAGGGATGAAGGTGAGAGTAAGCTTGCATATGTGAAGGATAAAATTAGATTTTTAATGCTATAAACGTAATAAACTAGAAGTTGTCAATAATGGTGGATTGATATCTCAATAAAGTAGTTTGAATCACTGAAATTGTGGTGGGAGAGGTTCAAAATGACCAAGTGAGTGAAAATGATGTAAAACCAATGAGTTTAAACATGGACAGAGGATTCCCAATGTTGGTGGGTGATGCAAGGAAGCATTACACTACTAGTAATAGTAGGTGTAATGTCTTAACAACCACTTTTAGTTCTATAGATTTTTGGGACAACTGCATGCTATGTAGATGTCTTCACGACATGCACATGTATTGATCCAAATAGGCTACATGGTCAAGACTCTAGAAAAGGGAGATGATAAGACAAACATGGTGATATGGTGGCTTAGGTGGAATTTTGATTTTTGGCCAAAGCAGAGGCATTATGAAATGAAGAATTAAATATGGTGTAACTTACAAATTTATATTTTGTCCCAATTTTAGTAGACATATCATTAGTGGAATGAGAGCTAAAGTAGAGAAAGAAAGTGTTAGAGTAAAGTATTAATTATGTTAATTAACTTTACTCCCTTCTTAAGATGTCACCTCTTTTGCTTTAGTTGTTTATATTTAAGCACTCATGCACTAGTTGTTTTAAACAATCATGCACTAGTTGTTTTAAATATAAACTTTCATGCATTAGTCTTGTAATAATGAAACTAATTATTACATGCACTAGGGTTTGTCTTTCAAGGCTTTTGATCTCCTTTATAAGGTTGATCCATTGTATATTTTATTCATTCATTATTTGAGGATATTTTCTTCTTCATATTTTTGAGTCAAACCCTTGCACTCTTCTTGTCTCTACTTCCTTGTAATAGGTTTTTGTATGCAGGTGATCTTTGGGTTTTGTGGATTTGTATTGCTCAAATCCTACATGATATCAGAGCCTAATCTGCTACAGCTTGTTCGTGTTTGAAGGATTCAAAGATTATAAAATCATCTTTTTTAGATTAGGGCTTTTTTGGTTATATTTTTTTTATTGAAATTAGGGGGTCCCTAAATTTTGGTGCACTTTGAGCTCAAACGAACCTCACCATTGAGCTCACAGTGGTCAAAAACCCCTATTTTAATAAAAAACATATCCAATTTGGACAACGTTATAGGGAGAGGCAAAGTTTTTTTGCTCCAGGGCCATACAACTATGTACACACCCCGAGGCAGCCTTCTGCATGATTTTAAAAGTGGAAAAATAAAATAAAAATTCAAAAAAAAGTGCAGATAGCACACTGCCAGTGCCCCGCCTGTGCTCTGTCCGCGTACCACCGCAACTAGTGCACTCACCAATGCACTACCTGTCTCCCACATGCCACCGATGAGCTTCCCGAGTGCCACTAGGGAAGACTTAACCACTAGTGCTAAGGGCTAACTGATAACCGCAAGCCATATTCGCCAGTGACTGGGGCCCTGCATGTGACCAGGGGCTAGCGCTTTCACCTTTTTTGGGGTTTTTTCTCCTTTTGGAGCACCTTTCACTAAAATTGGTGTACTGGGAGCTCCAGACATTAGTTTTCGACAAATGAGATATCACTGAAAAGCTGGTTCTAAGACCGATGCTCTCATACATGTTAATCTAGTCTTTCCTATCATCTAGCTTTCTATTTCTCCTATCAAAGCTAGATTATCTTTTTTGCATTCTGAGGGGGATAATTTGCTCAAATTAGCTCCATTTTTTAATCCAAAAGAAGCCCCAGAAAGATCTTCTCGAGCACCATCCATATTTATATCCATTTTCATCAAATTTTTTTCAAGGTACTCAAGATTAAGATCTGAAGCTTTTTTTCCCTTTGCTTGATAAAGCATATCATTCTAGCCTTAGGGGTTCGATATTTGGATTGTGGGGGGGTGTTTTTTTCTTGTTTCTATCAGTTAAACCAGATATTTATCAAAACAAAACCCCTTCTAAAAAATATGGTAGAGACCTCTTCTTGTCTAGAACTTCTGACCCCACATAATTATCACACATAGGAAACCCTGATGACATAGCTTCTCTGTTCAAAAGGGTTCTGGTCTTGTTTAGATGTAGTGCAACCAGTATTACAAAGGCCATTTGAGATCATGTAACACATAAAAAATATGGATGAGGCTATGGGGTTGATTGCTTTACATGTGTCTGACATCTTACAGTTTCATCTTGATGGGTGTAATACCCCTCTAGAGATGTGGGCTAAATTTGAGACATTATTCGGTACCATCAATGAGTTCAGAGCACTTCAAATTGAGGTAGAGCTTACCTCTCTTGTACTTGATTCTTTTCCTTCTATTGAGGACTTTTTGATGAAGTTCAAACAACAAAGATCTTTGTTACATGGATGTGGAAAGAAAAAGATTGATAAAGATTGCATTTATTTGATTCTGTCTAAGCTTCAGGAAAACTTTAAGATTTTCTCTTCTACCTTTCATTCTACCAGGGATGCTTTGGGACCTAGATTCACCATGCCCACTTTTGAGGTGTTCTGTGATCATTTGACTAGAGAGCAGGCCAAACTTACTGAGTTGGACTCTCTAACATGATCAAAGAACCAAGCATTGGTTGCCCAACCATCCAAGGGAAAGCAAAAGCAAAAGCCCAAGCCCAAAATAGATTCAGCTGGCAGTGAGAATCCCTCCAAGCCACCTCCAAAATAAGATCCAAAGAAATCTACTCTGAAAGGAAAAACTTCTAAGTCTGGCGAGTCTTCCTCCAAGACTAAAAAGTACACAAGTGATCCTTGCAATTTTTGTGGCAAGGAAAGGCATCCATTTTCCAGGTGTTGGAAACAACTTGAGGCACTAGAAGAAGCCATGCAGAAGCATAGTCTTTCTCCTCTAAAGCCTCCACCTCCTCCCATAGGGAAAGGTCACAATCTTTCTACTTAAGCTTTGTCTTCCACTTCTTCATGGATCATTGATTCAGGTGCTTCACACCATATGTCACACTCACCTGGATTGGTTACCTCACTTGCTCAGAGTGTTACTACATAGATTGTAGTTGGTGAATCAACACTACTTTCAATTATAGGTTCTCAAAATATTTCATTAGATGGTGGTTCTCTCCAGGATGTTCTTTTGGTTCTGGCCATTTATACAAACCTCATTTCTATTTATTAGATTTGTCATTTTGGCTCTAGTAAAATAGTTGAGTTCTCACCACATGATGTGGTTATTCTAGACCTCCATGATCTTGACTTGGTTATTGCTACTGGGAGTGTTGATTCAGAGACTCACTTATACTACTTTGATGGCTTTGAAAGCTCTAATTCTATTGGTGTTTCTCTTGTTGCTCATGCATACATAGTGAGAAAGCTTTGGCATGAGCATTTTGGCCATGTCAACTACATATATTTACAACAGAGGAGTACACATGAGCTAGTGATTGGGCTACCTCAGATCTCTTGTATTGACAATGTTTGTTGAGGTTGTGTGCTTGGAAAACATCACAAAGATCCTTTTCTATCTAGTAGATCCTCATGTGCTCTAACACCTTTGGATTTGATACACAGTGATCTTATGTCATTTACCACTCCTCTTTTTGGTGCTAGATATGTACTCACCTTCATTGATGATTTCTCTAGACACACATGGGTGTACTTCTTGAAGTACAAGTCTGATGTCTTTGATTCATTTCAAATCTTTAAGACATTTATAGAGAAACAATCTGGTCTTTCTGTCAAGCGTATATGCAGTGATAATGAGAGGGAATATGTGAATCGGTCTTTCAAATATTTTTGCACTAAGCATGGTTTACAACATCAGTTCACAATTCCTCATACCCCTTAGAAAAATGACATTATAGAGAGAAAGAACATAACATTAAGGGAGATGGCCAATTGTATGCTATAGTCTCAAGGTATGAGTACTTCATTTTAGGTCGAGGCTATCAATTGCACCAACTATAGTCAAAATCAGATGCCTAATAAAGAATTGTGACATTTGACTCTTGAGGAGGCTTGGAATCATGTCAAGCCTGATGTTTCTACATTTCGAGTATTTGGTAGTGAGGCTTGGGAATTTATTCTAGATACTTAGAGGAAATCCATGGAGAGGAAAATCCAACCACTCATATTTGTTGGCTACTATGAGGATGTGAAGGCGTATAGGTTGTTTGATCCTGATTCCAGAGAAGTCTTGTTTCAGCGAGATGTTCAGCTTGATGAGCGCTATCCTAAGATGGATCCTCCATTATTAGCTTCTTCCTCATTACCTAGTTCTTCATCTTCTCCTCTACAAGATTCTATCTCCTTTGAGGAAGATTCAGATGATGCTCCACCTTCCCCACCTCCACTAGATGTTCCACATGTGCCCAAATGGGCTCGTGATACTATTGATGGAGCTGGACCTTTGGCAGGTGATCCTTTAGATACTTGTCGCACTTGTGCTCAGACATCTAGTACTAGTTTACTGAGTCATTCTATTTTAGATGATCCGTAGTGATTTTGATAGGCAATAGGTTAGCTTGAGTGGGATAGGGCTATGGATGAGGAGTATTCTTCTTTGATGAAGAATCACACTTGGGATCTTTGTCATCTTCCAAAAGGAAGGAAGTTGGTTTGGTGCAAGTGGGTGTACCATACCAAGTATGCTGCTAATGGTTCTATTGATAGGTATAAGGCACGTCTTGTGGAAAAGGGCTTTTCACAGGTGGAGGGTATTGATTACTTTGAGACCTTTGCTCCTTTTTCCAAGATGAATTCTATTCACCTTGTACTTTCACTTGTAGCTTCTTAGGGATGGACAATATATCAGATGGATGTAAAGGGTGCCTTTTTGCATGGAGACCTATAGGAGGAGATCTACATGGAGCAGCCTCAAGGTTTTGTGTAGGACTCTTCTATGGTGTGTAGACTTCAGAAGTCTCTATATGGCCTCAAAAAAGCCCCTAGGGCTTGGTATCAGAAGATGGATTCTTTTTTTCTTGCCTCACACTTTAGACACTGTCATTCTGATCCTACCATGTACATTCAACATCATGGGGCTGATATATTGATACTTGTTCTATATGTTGATGATCTCATCATTATAGGTAGCTCATCCTCTATGATTTAGAATGTTCAATGCAAATTGAGAGAGAAGTTTGAGATGATTGATCTTGGACTTCTGCACTATTTTTTGTGCCTATAGGTTATTTAGTCTTTGGATGGGATTTCCATACTTCAGTAGAATTATGCTCTTGATATGCTTCAGTGGTTTGGCATGCTTGATTGCAAGCTTGCACCCCCACATTTTCAATTAGGTGTTTTTCTATCTACCACTTGCTCTATTCCTACCATGGATTCCACATTATACAGAGTGCTAGTGGGTAGTTTGTTGTACCTGACACACACTCGTCTTGATATTTACTTTACAGTTGGTCTTGTCTCTTGATTCTCACATGATCCTCATGAGAGTCATTCTCAAGTGGCCAAATGTATCTTGAGGTACATTTGGGGTACTACTTCTTATGGCATTCACTATACATCAGGGGATCCTCACATTGTTGGTTTCACAGACTTAGATTAGGCTAGTGATACTATTGATCGACGGTCTACTTATGCATCTATCTTCTATCTTGGTTCTAGTCCTATCACATGGTCTTGCAAGAAGTAGATAACTCATGCATTATCATCTACAAAGGTAGAGTACCAAGCAATTTTACTAGCTATTCAGGAGGTTTTATGGCTTTGACAGTTGATGATAGAGTTTGGTTTTCCTCCTGATAGTCCCACTATTCTTTGGTGTGACAATCAAAATGATATACATATTTCCTACAACCCAGTTGAGCATCAGAGGACCAAACACATAGAGCTTCATATGCATTTAATTAGGCATTTGATTTAGGATGGCTCTTTGCATTTGGAGTATATTCCCACTACTGATCAGGTTGCTAGCATCTTCACTAAACCTTTTGCATCCCCACAATATCTTCAGCTGTGTTCTATGCTTGGGATGAAGGAAGTTGTCCTTGGGGGGTCTTAGTGATGAGGCCTTCCTTCCTTCTATTTCTATCTCTTTTTGGAGTAGGGTTTTTTCCCATTGGGTTTTCTCTATTTCTCCATTTTACATAGATTTGGTTGTGCTGGGTACCTCATCAGACCATGTTGTTGGGACCCATTTTATGCTTTTAGCATTGTAGTTTCCTTTTCTTTCTTCTTGCATTGTTTGTAGCTACATCGTTTCTCATCTTAAGGGGGGGTGTTAGAGTAAAGTATTAATTATGTTAATTAACTTTACTCCCTTCTTAAGATGTCACCTCTTTTACTTTAGTTGTTTATATTTAAACACTCATGCACTAGTTGTTTTAAACAATCATGCACTAGTTGTTTTAAATATAAATTTGCATGCATTAGTCTTGTAATAATTAAACTAATTATTACATGAACTAGGGTTTTCCTTTCAAAGATTTTGATCTCCTTTATAAGGTTGATCCATTGTATATTTTATTCATTCATTATTTGAGGATATTTTCTTCTTTATATTTTTGAGTCAAACCCTTGCCCTCTTCTTGTCTCTACTTCCTTGTAACAGGTTTTTGTATGCAGGTGATCTTTGGGTTTTGTGGATTTGTATTGCTCAAATCCTATAGAAAACGTATCTGAGATACAACGGGTAAGTAGAGTCTTTCATCCATGTGGAGTTTCCCTTGGGAAAAGACTTGAACCCTTGCAAGATCACATTGTAGCATGTAAATTGTAGACAAAGATGCTAGATGAAAAAGATGATGAGGATCAGATACATACCATGAGATAGTGACCACTGATATTACTCTAGTATGGATAACATGTTGTGCTATACTAGATAGCCACATGCTAGGGAAATTGTTTTGACTACACTGATGAGTAGTAGAGGCTAGATAGTTGTATGATAGGGAAACTTTAGATCATGTTGGTATGAGTAGAAAAGCTTAGATAGTGATATTACTATTAGGATTAAATTGTGTAGTTTTTGAGTCAAACTCATGGACCCATGTAAAATAGTTGTTCCATATCTCCTACTTATTAAAGGCTAGATAGTTGTACAATAATGAGAGAGATCTTGATAGCATTGGTATGGGTGACAATTCTAGATGGCTGTATGATAGGGAAATAGATTATAGATAGGTGGATTGGCCCCCACAAAGGAAAATACAATAGATAGTGGATTGGCCCCCATGAAGGTAGATGTAATAAATTAATTTTTGATTTAATTTTCAGAAAATGCAACTGATATAAATATAATTTCCCCCACTTAGAATGGAATATGTTGTGTAGAGGGGAATATGATGCATTTTAAGGAGACAAAAGATGTTGTAATATGTCAACATGAAAACATGTTTCCATGAAATGTCACCCCACAATAGGTGACACATGATATCCACAACATCAAAACAAGAAAGATGAGATCTAGGGGCATTTTTTATTCAGCGTAAGAACCCATATAAATGAAAATATTTTTAGTACATAACTGCATATGGGTATTTCATCATAGTGCTAAATTTTTTGGATATGGAGAAGAGCACATGAAGACAAAGATAAAATAAAAATATGGGTCAATATGGGAGAAGATCTAAATGCCCCAAATACTTTGCATCATCCTTGAATGTCAAAAATCAAGACATGACATATAGAACATGATATCAAATAAAATAAGTGTACAACATATAACCCTTTATTTACAAGTACCAATGGAGCAACTTGTGTCCTTAAGATGGAAACAACATTAAAAGACAACCACGAGTGAACATAGATAAGAAAACTCTAATATATAGATGAAGAAGTGGGAACTACCTCAGCGATACTCCACTAAATGGTCCTAATTCTCTATTTATTTATCATATGGGGAGGGAGGCCAAGATTTAAGATTAAAAACTACTAAGGTAGTCCCAAGTACCTCATCAACAACTAGAGCTAGGGATGAAGCCACCTTGACTTTATCATCCAAAATCTCCACTTAGGAAAGTGTGATAGATCATGTAAATATTGTTGACAATGCTAAAATATCTTCAAGAGAATTGAACATGCATGCCATGTAAGATGTAGGTGACTCAATCCAAGGAGATTAAGGAGCCAAATTATTAACCTTTGTGAAAGTGGCAGTGAAAAATTGAGGAGAAGACAAATTATTCTACACAATAAGCACAAAAATAGACTATGGATATGCTAGACTAGATTTATGATGGTGTAACTTGATCTTGGGACCTTGATCAAATTTTCTCTTAAAGGATGGAGGATATACCCTCCAATCCTTTACAGAAGCATGAGAACCCTTAGAAAGTTGGGATGATGGTTAGTAGATCACATAGGCTGGGTAGGCATGATTTCACTAGACACCACTTGTCACTAGTACATTTGAGGTCAAATTCTGATGACCATTTGTCGGATTTGCAACGCTAATTTGTCAGCATTTCGACACATGGGTCCATCACAATTTTTGTGTTGAAAATTATGACAAAAGAGACATCCATCAGTTTACCAACACCCCTATATGTCAAAAACTTGCACATGATAACAACTTTTTTATGGCATTTCCTATGGTCCATCTATCAGAATTCTGACACAAAGACCTATCAGAAATATACAATCGCTATCGGAACTAACTGTCAAAAAGATATCACTTTCGACTTTAGAACTATTGGAATAGTGACAAATCTGCCACCAACTTCTGATAGATAAACCCATTGGTCACATAGCATTACTATCAGAACATTCTATTGAAAATTGGATATCTACGACATTTGAGCTATCGAAAGAGTGACGGTAGTACAACATATCTCTGATAGGTTGCCCTGTCGGATGTATAGCATTACTGTCACAAGAATTGTCATAAATTATTTTTCTCTGACATTGTATTTGTTAGATGTATAGCACATCCATCAGAATGAATTATAAATTGTCAAAAAATCAATGAATATGCACATTAAAGATAACACAGCTCAAGAAACCATCATAGGTTATCTCTTTCTTCAGTCTATATTATTGACAAAATGTTTTACCTCTCATTAGCTCATCAAATCCAGGGATTTGAAATAATTTAATATAATATTTTCATGACAACGTATATTATTTAAGTTGACATTGCATGAATTTATCTACTTCGTGCACTTTTAGACTATGAGGATGATGATAAAGAAGCATGGCCATGGGAGGAGATGCTTCTTTATTGCCATCCTAATAGTCTACAAGTACACCAAGTACATAAATTCGTGCAACGTCAACTTAAATAATATATGTTGTCATGAAAATATTCTATTAAATTCTTTCAAATCCCTAGATTTGATGAGCTAATGAAAGGTAAAACATTCTGTACATAATATAGACCGAAGAAAGAGACAACCTATGATGGTCTCTTGAGTTGTGTTGTCTTTAGTCCTAGCTACTAGGTAAGGCCTGGAAGACTTATACCTACTGATCGTCGAGAATAATCACCGCCTTGCATTTATGTACACTACACAAATTGATCCCAATCTTGCAAAAACATTTTACACTTGTACATCTCATTAATACTGGAGGCCTAAAGTAATTTTATATGATCACTAGCACATTTCGTGCATGGATGAGAAACAATATCCAAAGTTTCAAGATAACCTTTTTTGAGAAGAGGAATGAGTGGAGGCCAAAGAAGGAATAATTGTGAAGGTTTTATAGATGTAGGTTACTGAATCATCATCTCTGCATTGGTACTCAATCTGGCCTCCACTCCATATACATCTTCTCAGAATCTAAAAACTCTCCATTATTGATTCCTGTCATTTTTTCAACATGTCCATGGATTGAGACCTTAAATTATTGAGCTTCTCTTTGTTTCAAGAATAGTTTAACATTCTCTACTTAACAAGGCCAACCACGTGAAGGTGGAAGCTCACCTAGCCCCTCCTAGGAGCATCTTATGACCCTTTACAACATTTTAAGACCTCTAAGATGTATTCTTAGGGATCGTAAAGGGTCATAAGGGGTCCCGAGACACAATAGATGAGAAACATAAATGTAGGCATCATGGTCACAAGTTTTTGGAGACACAACATAATTGAGTGGTTTTCCCAGATGATGCAAAGTAGTGGTTGCTTTGCATTGTCTAGGAATAGCACTCAACTATGTTGTGTCTCCAAATAATTGTGACCATGATGCCTACATCGCAGTCTGTCATTGTTGCAGCAATAGAGCCTATATTCCACAATAGAAAGGAAGACATATTTTTAGCCTGGGTCTGGATCTTACCCCAATTGTTGAAGGATCCAGGGTCAGGCTAGAAAGATGTCTTCCCATTCTATCTACAACATTGTGTCCATCCATGATCTTAGGAACATCATTGTCTTTCCACTCTTCATTTGCCAAAATATACCGCTTCTTCAAGCTTGCAGAGTAATCTTATTAATAAAAGAACTCTTGCCAACATTAGGGTACCCACAGATCAAAATAGTTGATGTTATTGGTGCTTGTGCTCAAGGATATCGATTCACTATTTTGAAATGGCCAAGTCATTTTTATTTCGATTATAGAGAAAAGGAGTGGGAGAAAATGAGCGGGTGAAAGTTGATCGAGTGCAAGAGAAGGCATTGCATTTTATTTGATCATGAATGCTCTCTGAAATGACCAGTCATGTTTTTTATTCGATTCTTTTTGGTGCTTTTTTTCCCATATTCAGTAGATAAAAGTCATGGCGGCAACCACTTAGCCATCTTTTTGATGTTCCAAGTATTTTACAAAGATATAGGTATGTGGATTTATCATTCAGTTGCTTGCAGTTATTGGTCAAATGCAAATATTTTGTCAAGTTGAAAGGGCAAGATAGCAGTTTGGTGTTTTTGGTTTATGTTAAAATTTGATTTGGTAAAATCCTCAAAAAACACACTACATGTTCTAAAATGTAAAGAAGTTTAATGTTAAATGTAAGATATATATCTCATCCATAGTAATCAAAAGAAAGGACATGAAACTTATAAGGAGATTTACCAATCCAAAAATATAAGCGAATAGGAAACATGATTGGTACCTTATGAATTGGTTTTTGAGGTGAAAAATCTTCATCAATCTCCTAAGAACAAGACCCCTCCTCATAAAAAATGCATTTAACACAAAAAACAAATCTACAAAACTGAACCAATGGCATGTTTAGAAGAAAGAAATAGATTGATAATAATATGCTGAAAATTCTATTATGTTTAATACACGCAAAAGGACCAGTCCCAACAATTCTTAAACATACTTTATCTGATATGATAATAATATGCTAATTAAACTGATAAAGGTGTTATCTACATTTAATCTTCTAATTACTAATTACACAAAAAACAAATTTACAAAATTGAACCAATGGCATGTTCTTCGTATGTGATTTCTTCATCTTTCGAGCATCTGAGATCATATTTGACCGCAAATTTCAAATGCATTGCATTTTATTTGATCATGAATGCTCTCTGAAATGACCACATTCTACTGGTGTCATGCGCTAGCCCATTCTTTATCTCCATTATTTGATGTTATTGGTGCTTGTGCTCAAGGATATCGATTCACTATTTTCAAATGTTTGGATCATTTTGGTCGTGACTATTCCTCTAGTACACAGTCATGAAATGTATCTGTCTAATGATTATATGTAATGTTGAATGGATTAAATGCTTTATTCTTGGTAGAAGTGAATGGAAGGAATAGTGTTGGTGTTAGGTTTCATTTATTATTGAATTCAATGGTTTCCAAGATGTGTTGAGGAGTTTGCTCCTTGTTTAATGTTAACCGTTCCTGCACAATCCACTCATACAATAGTGAAATGCTATGTGATTGAAAATTTCATACAATTGGTCCTTTGGCATGTATTAAATACAATCTAGTCATTATTGAATGCTTTGGAGACTACTGGTTTGACTGTCCATGCGTTACTAGTGACTGAGATTCATTAAAGGATACAAAACCCTTCATTTTGGGGTTATTGTGTGTGGATTCAAATGTAGGTTTGATTTGGTTAATGTTTAGAAGAGATCAATAAAGTATTTAAAGACAATCTTACATGTTTGGAGAGCTTTGAGAGGCACTTATCATGATTGTACCCTCACAAACAGTGGCATAGACTGGTTTTACTAAGCTTCCTTTCTCTATTTTGAGGTTTCCTTTCTCTGCCATAGGGGTACAGTCAGAGGGTTCATTGAAAAAATAATCTTTTGAATGGTTACTATGAATATGAATGATTTGATATAGCATATTTCTCATTTTACTTGAAGTTTGGAATAGCTTGTGCAAGGGTGAAAGTAGTTTTGATTGTTTTGGTCATGACTATTCCTCTACACAGTCAGAAAATGTAACTGTCTAATGATTATATGTAATGTTGAATGGATTAAATGCTTTATTCTTGGTAGAAGTCAATGGAAGGAATAGTGTTGGTGTTAGGTTTCATTTATTATTGAATTCAATGGTTTCCAAGATGTGTTGAGGAGTTTGCTCCTTGTTTAATGTTAATTGTTCCTACACAATCCACTCATACAATAAAAAAATTAAAAAAATGAACCAATGACATGTTTACAACAAAGAAATAGAATGAGAATAATATGCTAAAAATTCTATTCTATTTAATACATGCCAAAGGACCAGTCCCAACAATTCTTAAACATACTAGTTATCTGATATGATCAATTGTTAATAAAGGTCTAATTCTGTAGACTACTAGCACGAAGGAAGATTTGACCTAGCCAAATCTTCCTTGTACCAAACAAAAAAAATGTGTGATAACTATGCCTACTCAAACCTTAATTGTTGAAGAATTCATCATATTAGATAAAGCACGTTTAAGAATTGTTGGGAGTTCTATTAGACCTTTGTTGTAAACATGCCATTGGTTTTCAAATGTTTGGATTCATGTTTGTTGATATTACTGGCATGTTTAATGATGCCATTGTATATTGCTATCACTAAAATGACCACATTCTACTGGTGTCATGCCCTAGCCCGTGCTTTAACTCCATTATTTAATGTTATTGGTGCTTGTGCTCAAGGATATCCATTTTTTTGAAATGTTGACTATAGTTATCAAATGGACAGCCCGCAAGCTTCTAGCTAAGCGTCATTTGTATTGATAGCTTAGGGCATCAAATGTATTGTATCATTGATAGTTGAGACTTTGTTAAAAGGAAATAGGACAAAGAATGATTTTTATTTAGTTTCTCTATTTTGATCTCTAGGTGGCTTACAACCCTAGAGAAGTATATGCAGATTTACCAATGCATTTGTAGGATACATAGTAGCCGATAATTCACAATAAATCCACGCATCCAATTTGAATAGAAATTAATACAAAGAAATAGGGTCCTCCAATGGCCCAATCATCTGGACCTTGACTATCCCCTCAACCAGTGACCCTTCGAAATTGGGTTATCATGCAATCAGTGAGTGATCCTTCATTCTCCTGGTCTGCCTTGCATCCAAACATATTGGAAATACACAATACAATGATAACAAGTTTTTCAAAATCCCCCTTCTGTCAAGGAACACTATCAACCATCCCTTCCACATAGCATTTCACTGTTGTATGAGTGGATTGTGCAGGAATAGTTAACATTAAACAAGGAGCAAACTCCTCAACACATCTTTGTTGTAAACATGCCATTGGTTCAATTTTGTAAATTTTTTTTTTGTGTTAAATGCATTTTGTTATCTCTATTGAGCATTAAAGGTTGTCATTAGTATCAAAGGTTATCAAAGATATCGGTCGATCACTTACATTGAGCAAATCGGTAACTAGAAGCAAGATAGACTATTCGATAAAGCTTACACACCGAGCATCAGATAGTTTGCCGAGCAACAACATCACTGACACCAATAGACAGTAAACACCAAGCATCATAGTATACACTGAGAAGTTTATACAGTGTTTATCGAGGATCACATAAAATAGCATAGTAATATAAAATGGCACATTCTTCTATGCAAATAGTTACAACAGATCATAAAACATTTTAGCAAGATCGAGGAATATTTATTGTTATGATATTCATTAAATGAAATGTATATCTTATGTAATGGTTTGATCTAGATCATTTTTGTACACCATAGATCTTAGGGTTATGACTATGTTGTGTAACCTAATTTTGTTAAAGTGGCAAAAGCTGATCGCTATATAAATGTATGTTTACATCATTTTTGGTGTGAACTGATGTGAGAATAGACATATGAATTAAGAAGCACTTGAAGCATTTGCCTAACTTGAAGTATATCAGTTAACAGAGTAGATTGCAGAGGATATTAGGTTAAGTAGAATCAGAAAAGGCTACTGAGTAGTTCAGAGAAGAGATACATCACAGTCAAGGTGATATTTTATGAGAACTTATAGATCTGTATTAGACAATTGAGTTGTCAATTAGTAGATAATTGCCTATTGCTTTCTAACAATTGTAATAGAGTTTTGGATAAATCTCTTAGTAGAGTAGACTTAACAGTCTTATGTAAATCTCTTAACCGAGTGCACACTTCATTAGTATTGTTAAAATCCTATAACTAGGTAGATCTAGCTGATCTAATATGTTACTCCTAACAGGGTAAGATCACCAGAAGTGATCAAAACTTGTAGCCATAATAGGCAAACCTTTTCTATCTGCAGTAGTGAAGAATTTGTGGGTGTCATCCCCACCGCAGTTTTTACCTTCTAACAAGGGTTTCTGTGTTACCAAAATACTTGTGTTATGTGATTTCTATTTTGATTTCATGTTGTTTACTTTCATAAGTAAAATGGATGATTGATACATGCAATTAGATACAAGTTATTTTTCAAGGTTATCACTGTTTACAGTCATAGATCTGAAAGGTTTACAAGTAAAGTTTTTGAAGGCATTGATTCACCCCTCCCCTCTTAGTACCTATCTCTCCTAATTCCAACAATTGCTATCAAAGCACAGTTCTCTTATTGAATAGTTTAACCACTAAAGGTTAAAGATCTAAGTCATGGAGAGATATAAGCTTGATAAGAATATTGAAAATCAAAAGATACAAATGCAGATGTTTGTTGAATAGTATAATCAAGCTAGAGAAGGACTGAAGAAACTACTGGTTGAAAGAAAGAACCTAGATATTCTACAAAATGAGATTGGTTACCATGAAGAATCTATTGATGAAATGTTCAAGCATATTGGATCTAGTTTTGGAAGCATTTCTGATGGATCTGAAAGTATAATCATTGATTTGTCTAAAAAGAATCAACATTTAACTGATCAAGTGAAAGCACTACAAATTGGTCAAGAATCTTAGATGGTGAGAATGGTAGAAACAATGAACAATGCTAGACAAGCCGAGCAAGAAAGGAATCTGGCTATTGATGACCGAAGATAGATGACTAAACAAATTCAAGCTAAAGAAAATGAAATACAAAGACTCACTGATCGTCAATTCCAAGTATCTAATCAAATGATGACTGTGAATCAAGAGGTCAATTGAGTGAATGGAGAATTGTCAAGAAGACTAGAAGATGTTGCAAGACTCAGAGAGGAGAATGAGAAATTGAGGAATGAAGTGAAAAATCAATAGCAACACAATGAAATGATGAAATTGGCTGAGGATAGTTCTAAGAAGATTGATGACTTTCTGACTAATCAAAGAAGATTTGGGAGTAAAGCTGGTCTAGGCTATACCGGTGAAGGTGAATCATCACAACAAGCTAAACAAGTCAACAAAAATCAAAATCAAAGACCTAAAGTGTTGACATGTTATCACTGTGGAAAACCAGGACATACATATAATGTGTATAGAAGCAAAGCACAAGGTAAACCTCCTGTCACTCCTAAGTTTAATGGATATTGTTATTAATGTGGTAAGTTTGGACACTAAGCTTATGAGTGTAGAGCTAAATAGAATGATATTGCTAACAATACTACTATGGAGAAAATATGCTATACTTGTAATAAACATGGACACATTACACGAGAGTGTAAGGCAAAAATGAAGCAAGTATGGACACCTAAGCAAAAAACACAGTGAAAGCCTTATCAACCAAAGAGACAAGGTAACTCTTATGTTTGGGATTATAACACTTGGGCTAACTATATTGCTTGTGGTAGATATGGACACATTGCAACAAATTGTTATAGAAAGAGTAGGATTGGACAATCAAGAAGCTAGACAAGCATTGGATTGGCATGTATGCATTGTCATAGGGTCGGTCATTTAAGCAAGGACCATAGAGAACGAGCACCAGATGAAAATCATGTATTTGAGAGTGGACACACTATTGCAAATATCATGAAGATAAGGAGCACGATGTGGAAAAAGGCATCTAATGAGAATGCTAAGTCAAGTAATGCTGTCAGTGAAACCTCATCCACTGTATTGGGTAACATCGGTAACTCCACTTAAGGTGACAAAGGTATGTATGGGACTGATATTTATAGTGAGCACATCTTACATATAGTTCCTTCTACATGATGTACAAATACCAAATCAGCATGAATAAAGATGCATTATGGTTAATATGTTATGAGCTAATAATGTTATATAGTCAGTAAAAGAGAGATTGAGAGTTGGTTACCCATTGGTAATCACTACACAAGGTTAATAGGACAACTATGCAAACTGATAGATAAATCCTATGTTAACCGAGTGGATAAAATTTTTAGTTGTCACCAAGCTAACAGTTGTTTCATACTAGTTAGGTCAAGCATTTAATGCATGAAAGTTTGAGCAGGAATATTGAAAAGTCTATAAATACATGAGAAATAGAGTTCATTTTTACACTGCGATTTCAAAGAGTGAAGATTTCATAGAGAGGAGTTCGAGCTAAAAGATTCAAAGCTACTATAGATCGAACCAACATCACTCTTCGAGGACTCTGAGTAAGTTCATTTTCTATTGAACACTTTATTTACCTACTGCTAGCTGAAACCCTAAATCAATTTATGGCATCTACATCATTCGCTAGCAAATCACAAAGTGTCAAGGAAGAAGTTAATCTAATTGTAATGGAAAATTTCAATGAACCTAAGTTCAAGCCTCATCCCAAGGTCACATTACAAATAGATTCAATGGGTGCTTTCTTAAGCATACCAGATAGGGTTTTATTGAAAGAAGATGTAAGAGCGTATATTCATTGCAAAATTGGAGTAGGAGACTTTGAAATTGTTCCAGCACATTCACTACTCTATGGCATAGATGGAAAATTAAAACAAGAATACAGGAATATTGAGGAATCAGGGTTATCATGTATCACATACTATCTGCAATCATTTAAGACAGACTGGATCAGAATCATATTGAGTAGGTATCACGATGGAAAATTTTGGCTAAATAAACCGATAGAGGTCACTAAGAAAATGATTAGTAGGGTTACTAGCCTCCCTACAAATGACAAGGAAAAAGCCTTCCCTAGTTTGTCATGACCTGATGTTGAGAAGAAAACTGGAGCTCAATGGGATGGTCGGGCACTAAAAATTTCAACAATCAAAGACCCAACAGTTAAGTTCATAGCACATGTAATTGGATATAAAATATTTCAATCAATCAGACTCAACAACGTACCCTGTAGCGCAGTAGACATGGTGTATAAAATTATGGAGAAAGGTCACCAAGTTGATCTTGCTGAGGTACTGTTACATCAACTACATGAAAACATGAAGACAAAAAGGTCAAAGATGTCAAACACATGTAAGTTTGGATCACTACTTATTTTTATATTTTTCTTTATACAGAAGTATGTACCCGGCATCAGTAAAGTAAACTGGACAATAGATAAATCAATAACTGCACAGATTACCGAGATGATAAATAAGTTAGGAGATAAATTGAATATAGTATTTGATGCATACTTCAAAGAATTTTAGACCAAAATGCATCAAAGAAGTAGAATTCCAAGGGAATTAGTTGAAAAATTTGACATGGACATTTGTTTTGTAGTCAACATAGATCATTCAATGATAAGAGTAGTTGAACCTAGATCAAAATGGTTGGCACCTATGGGTTATAAAATGAACCATGATTTCGCATTGAAATCTATTAATGCACTACTTGCAGTACCAAAAGACCCTACTACCACTAGGTTCAGAACATATGAAGAGGCCAAATCTAGAATCACTACAGGCATAGAGATCGGTAAAATGTCTAGGAGAGAAAATAAGATGAGGAAAGATCTTACTGCTAGATATGGAGATGTATTTGAATCATCTGAGGAGACACTGGTTGAACAAGCAACCAAAGGTTAGTTAATGTTAGCTGACAAGCCAAATGATAGTGAGGAAACTGAGTCTAAAAAAGTAAAAGATCCCACACCGATTCCTCCTCCCAAAGTTCCTAAGAAGAAGCAGTTACTAGTACAATAAGGTATAAGGACAAGATCATCAACTGTAGCTTCACCACCTGAGAAGAAGGAAACATAAAAGGTAATAAAATGAAAGGCAGCTACACCAACAAAGACTTATGCAAAGAAAGGATCCAAGGTTGCAGCTGAGGCACGGAATAAAAGGAGAAGACTGATAAGAGGTAGAGAAGACATTGAGGATACTGAAACTGAAGATGACACAAATTAATTCAAGGTGGTCAACAACAAGGTAAGGTCAATAGACAAATTCATTGAAGATATAATTGAGAATGGAGACCTTACTAATTTGAAAATAGGCAAATTTGACAAGATGTCAACTGAGGATCAAACCAAGTTAGAAGAGGCAGTCATCCAAATGATGATAAAGTTTAAGAGAGTTCCATTGGAATTTTCATGTTCATTACTGAAGGAGTTGGATGACAGGATAAATCAAAAGTGGGGTTATGCACTTGAAACCGAGAAAGAAAGAGAGAAAGATCTCTAGTTCGGGCTGCTCCACATCTAAGCCTAGCAGAACTTGATGAACTCATGGTTAATCATCAACTAAGATTTTCTGTAAAGAACCGAGCCATGATGATATTGGATGAGAATGAGGTGTATGTAGAGGAGACTGGTGATGAACTATGGAGAGCAATCTTTAAAGCCAAAGAACAAGCTGAGAAAAATGCATACTTAAATCTGTCTAAAAAGAGACAAAGTTCCAAAGGAAAAGGTATATACATTGATGATACTACAACAGAGAAGTCAAAGGATTTTGGTATATCAATTACCGAGGTAATTGATATCACTAAAGAAAAAGAAGACATAAATATCTCACAAGATGCACTGAATCAAGTAGAGAGCCAAATGAAGAAGAAATCTGATGATGATGTACTCATTGAGGACATCACAAATGGTGATCCTGATGACAAGGATGATGAGGATGTAAATATTAGCCTAGAAAACACTCAAGATGAAGTGCAAGTCATTGAATGTGAATTTACATCACTACCGGGTGAGCTTCTTATACTTGCAGAAGCAATAGAAATTCTTTCACAGGAACAACTCGATGGCTTAGCCCTTGAGAAACACAAAGACATCACAAGGGTATAAGAAACTGAGAAACCTACAGAGACAGAAGAGCCTAAAAAAATAGAGGCACCTTCCACTGAGACAAAGGTAACAGATGAAAGAAAGGAAACCAAGGTAATCCCATCTGACACCACACCTAAGGCTCCCACTCCATCAACCGAGACAATGAATACCAAGGAGCAAAAGAAGGAAGAGAGTGTGTCAACCGAGAATGATACTCTGAAGACTGGAGACAAGACTCTTGTTGTTATTGAAAAGAAATCACCATTAGTATCAGAGAAGAAGAAGAAAAAGAAAGGAAAAGGGCCGGTCACCCTAGATGAAGTGATAATTATTCCTGAGTGTGACCCGAGGACCCTTAGCCCCGAAGAACTAAACAAATATGGGGAATTATGTTCAAGGAAAGCAGCTCAAGAGAAGCTGAAGCAAGAAACTAAGAGAAAAGAAATCTTAACAGATGTGAGGGATATCTTACAATAGGTAGTCCCTAAGGTGAATATTGATGAAGATACTCCCATTATAGATCAACTTGCTATATTAACAGAGAAGATCAATGCCCTGGATACTGATGCAGACAAACAAATTGAAGAAAGGGCAGAGTCAAGGATACAAAATAAACTGGCAGAGAAAATTAGCCAAGAAGTAGAAATTAAGAAGGTCAACTTATCTGAGGTAATTATCGAGATAAAATCTACCACCTAAATAATTTTTCAGTTCTTACTAAAGCTTTGTACTGTAGACACCTTCACTATTGAAGTCAGTGAAAAGATAAATGGACTGGAAGAAGAAATCAAGGTTAGTATAACTGCAGCTATAATCAAGCCAAATGCTTTCACAAAGCACATTCACTGAGTTTAGGAACTCCAATGGTTGATAGAAGACTTAAATAAACAAGAAGAGCACATAACTAATCAGGTCACTGAGTTACAAACATAACTCCTTCCATACCTAAAATTTTTTGAGGCACACATTGTCAAAGCAGAACAACTTGTTACAACACTTGAGATTTCGGTGTTGGAGAACATATTTGACATGCATGCACAAGTCAGTCTTGAGCATATTTTTAGAATAACTGAGAGGGTGTGAATCAATTATCCAGTGTCCCATAGTTTTCAAAATGTATAATCCAAAACAATTCTACTACTTCTGCTACTCGGTAAACATAAAATACTTTCACTGTCTGTATTATTATCGATTGTTAGTCTAAAATTTATAATAGTTACTGATTAAATCTAACATGTAATATGCAAAGTATGATAACAAAAAAATATCACAATCAATACACAACACAAGATATTTAACGTGGAAACCTTGTGAAGGGAAAATCCACCTGGGACCGGCAGCCCAAAATTGTCCACTCTTCTAAAGTGAGGTCGGTGAACACCCAACCCTGTTAAAGGTTACAAACACACTGTTAGGTGTGACCTTGTTAGAGGATTTTAGACTAGAAGTTATCATCCAACCAACAGTCACTCTGGGGTTGACAAGATAACAATGTTCACTCTATGAATGAAACATCAAAAGACTTTCATAGTCCACTTGGTTAAGAGATTTGACTATGTACAATGGTTAAATATGTAACAGTAGATGATCTACCTTAAAACAACTTCAATTTGTAGTTTAAAGATCAATGTTCTGCTCATTCAAATATTTCTGATCAATATACCACTTTAGATTCAATACTATATCAACTTACTGTCCGTCGGTAATTACTCTCTGTGGCTTGGTAATTTTTTTGTAGCTTGGTTCTTATGAACTAGTATGATCATAATGCATGAAAAATCCTTCATGCAATAATTTTACATTATCTTCTTCTTCTGGCTATGTTTCAATAATGAAACCAATGTCTCTTATATAGACGAGTAAATCATTTTCTTTTCCTCCATCAGATTTTGCCACTTAATCATATTCATAGATTTTATCGCTTTAAGCTTCCTCGACTGATGTGTTAATAACACATTTCAATCTGCTCCATTAGATCCCTTTTTATTTATGTTAGCCGTCAATCTTCATAACAAACCTTATCTGTTACCTTGATTTCATACACTTTACAGCTCATCACTTTATCAACTAAACTAATCATTTAATTCCTTTTTGTTTTGCTTGATTAACAAAGAAATGCGTCAGTGAACACAAGCTTGGTTAACACTGCACTTAGTATACACTACATTTTGTCAGTGTATACTAGAATGCTTTATTTACCAACAACACTGCTTTGTGTCTTTCAGCTCTATTCTTCATCATAGATGAATGCAACATAATACTATCAATTTCCTCAAGTCATAGACTCATCAAAAAGTTACTTAGTGCATTCCTTATCCTCATCTGACATATACATATTCCTCATGTAGATATTTCTATTCTTCATCTCTTTCACCTTTCTTCAGATGTATCGGTATAGTAACTTACAAGATAGGTATTGTCAAGCTAGTTGACATCAATGACAACATAATACTGATTTAATCATCTTGCATATCTAATCATCAAATCCTCAGTAATCTTAAATTACAGATTCGTCATTCAGGTTCTAAATTAGTTGTGGCTCATCAATCTCTCCCTTTGGCATTGATGGCAACTCAAGTAATATGAAATGTACCATACACATACCAAACATGTATTCTACAACTTTGTGATCAAATATTGTACAAGCTCTCCCTAGCTTAATATGTTTAATTACTACGTTACTCAACAAAATTATAAAATATTGATTTGTCATTCTGTAGATATAACCTTTTCAGTTCTTAGGTTCCTTTTAGATTATCTCTCCCTTAGATAGTTCTCATCGGTGCATATCTCTCCTTTTCCTTTTCATTTCATATTATTTATCTCTCCCTTTGAAAACAATGCCAAAGAAACAAATAAACAATAAGCTCTGTAGTAGCTAAGTAACTCTCTGTTGTCCATTACATTCTTTGTATCGTAGTATACTGATATCCCAATCTATTTCAGTTCTTCAAACTTAATCACAACCTTGAACAATATCCAAAGTGTGAACTATGCTACATCAACATGAATGATCTTCTGATAAGATTAGGTTGATGCAACATCTAGATCACATTAGTGACTGATAGACAGGGGACACACCCCAAGTCTAGTCCTCAAATATTCAAATGTGTCCTTTGGTAGAGGCTTTGTAAAAATATCTACAAGTTGTTCTTTAGATGTAACAAATTCTAACTTCACTTGCTTCTCTTGAACTTGTTCTCTTAAGTAGTGATACTTAATTGATATATGCTTTGTCTTAGAGTGCATCACTAGATTCTTTGATATATTGATAGCACTTGTGTTGTCATAGTATATGATCACAAGGTCAGTGATTACCTCATTTATTCCTTCCAACACTTGCTTGACATATGCAATGTTTGAGCTATAGACTGAGAAATACAAGCCTGCTTTTTACCTATCCAGGTTACAAGTCTTTCACCAAAGAAAAATGCTCCTCTGATGGTACTGTTACCCAAAATTTCCTATCATTCAATTTTGGCCACAATCCTATTTTCGCTTGTGAAGTTGATCCTCAAATTTTTATGGTTTGTGACCTTGGCCCCATGTTCCTCAATGCGCCACCATGCTCCAGTTCAGATCGCATGCGCTAATTCATAAAATCTAGGAAGATATTCAAGTTTCAAGGTTTGTAGGGAATACTTATGTCCCAGGGTTCTAAAAAATTGTCTAAGCATAAAACCCTCGGTGTTTTCTACTTTCTTCAGTCAGGCTGATAAACTCGGGTTGTTTTTGACCTTTCACACCCCGCTTTTCTTCTTTAGTGTCATCTTTTCCTATGTGCGCTGTTGTGACCAAAGTGGGTCCCAGGTCTTCAAGGATACAGTCACTTGATCTCCAGTTTCGTTGGTAGTCAAGCCTTTATTTCTGTAACGCCCCGCCAGGGAACCCAAGAGAATTTAACCTAAAACATGCTACTAAGTTTGGTGAACAATTTTTTTTTCTAAACTTAACAAACAAGATAAACAATAGTGTGGAAGCATTTACCATTTACTCACATTGATACAACATCCAAAATAGATTACAAGACTCAAGGGTTCCATGATGTAGAATTGTGTAAGAATAAAATACAACTAGAACTAACATCAACAAAAGATTCCATAACTTATAAATTGCAAGTACATGATACAACATTAATACAATCCTCATGGACATCCATGGTATCCAAATAAACTGACATCCACTGCACATGTCACAGAGAATGTAGCAATAAAACTAACTATGATAATACAAAGTCTAGATTAGGTATCACATGCGATACTCTAATACAGGATTACAAATAATAAAAATAAGAAAGAAGCATCATAAGGAATCCATCCGTGAAATCACCATCAAGCACCAGCACCAGGATGTCGAATCTCAAATGGTAAAGAATCACTACCACCCATCCGTGTAGAACCACAAAGGCTTACCCCACCATGCTGAGGAGATAATCACAAACCCCAATCGGATAAGCAAACAAAACAATGATAAACTCTAAGCAGAAGGATCCTGAAAGCACTCTAACTCAAGATACAACATGATAAAGATAAAGGTACAACTCACTAATTCCAGAGGCAACCGACACATGTAGAATAACCAGACTATGCATAGGAAGGTGTCATCATGTACGTCTAACCCTTGAGTTTTTTCTTGGTAATCTCTCTAGATCCCGACACCCAAGTGACCTTACACAATATCAATGACCTCTCGTACTGATGAAGTCATCAACTATGCCAACTCATCCCTTAAAAGGGGGCTAGTCATCTTCTCAACCCATCTTAGTTTGTACTAGCACTAACACCTGGGTGAGGACTTGTATCTTATTAGGTCCATTTATTTCCCCTTAATTATATTAAGTTATCACTTGATTATTGAAAACTTACAATAAGTGATCCTGGTAGCCACTTGAGGGCCCTGGCGCTTATTGCAAGCCACCTCCTATAACATGTTTAGGTAAACTACCCTAGGCTCACAGATCTCTCCTAGATCTAATCAGGTATACAACTACGTAACCTCATATCCATTTTCACACAAAAGAACTAGATATGGTTACAGAGATACCACAAATAGAATGCAATATAATATGAGCCCAATGGTAAAAAAGGAATGATAATCAGATAGAGTACACACACACCAAACATAACTGATAGCATGAACATCTAACTCCAACCCCAGCCTCTATTTTCCCCTAGGTCATCTAGAACCCGATAACCCATAATGTAGAGGAAGACACGAAGAATACACAATCACATCAATTGAATTGAAATAAAACCATAAACCAATACGTTCCATAATCATCATAAATGAATTCAAGAAATAGCTCTACTAGGGAATTCTCACAATAATCATGTCCAATGATACCATAAGTAAATCAAATTACCTAAGAAGTGTCATAGAATCCATCTTAACGAAAATACCCAATTTCGATAGAAAATAATCAAAATATTGTTCTATGAATGACAATAATTAAATTGCAAGCTTAAAGTCTAAATTCCCTATAATTGACATTCTTATGATCGATTGATTAAACAAAAATTATAAGAATTATTTACCACAGACCATCGATAAAAATTCACTAACAAAACTGTGCTTATGATAAAAAGAAATTCATTAACCCAAAATTGACAATGTTATATGAAAATCCATTACCAATATTAAACAACACATATTAATAAAATTTATTAACATTTAAATAAAATGTATTAATAAATTCTATTAATATCAAATAAAATTTATTAATATTTAAATAACACATATTAATAAAAACTTATTAATATTAAATAAAATTAATTAATATCAAATTTAACATAATAATAAAATTTATTAACATTAAAATAAAATTTATTATTTAAAAAAAATAATATCAAATAAAATACTGACTGTACAATAACAAAACTTTTAAAAACCAAAACTCTGCAACTAAAGTGAAAAACTGCTTTGTGCTGGTTAATGTGCCATGCGGATTGAGGGGGACCACTGCGACGGACGGTACTCAAGGTACCGCCGGTAGGGTACACCCTGTCAGTAGTACCTTGAGTATCATTCGGTAGGGCTGACATCCTCGGTCAGAAAGAGACCGAAGAAAGAGACAACCTATGATGGTCTCTTGAGTTGTGTTGTCTTTAGTCCTAGCTACTGGGTAAGGCCTGGAAGACTTATTCCTGTCGATCGTTGAGAATAATCACTGCCTTGCATTTATGTACATTGCACAAATTGATCCCAGTCTCACAAAAACATTTTACACTTGTACATCTCATCAATACTGGAGGCCTAAAGTAATTTTATACGATCACTAGCACATTTCATGCATGGATGAGAAACAATATCCAAAGTTTCTAGATAACCATTTTTGAGAAGAGGAATGTGTGGAGGCCAAAGAAGGGATAATTGTGAAGGTTTTATAGATGTAGGTTATTGAATCATCATCTCTGCACTGGTACTCAATCTACCCTCCACTCCATATATGTCTTCTCAGAATCTAAAAACTCTCCATGATTGATTCCCGTCATTTTTTCAGCATCTCCGTGGACTGAGACCTTAAATTATTGAGCTTCTCTTTGTTTTGAGAATAGTTTAACATTCTCTAGTTAAGAGGGCCAACCACATGAAGGTGGAAGCTCATCTAGCCCCTCCTAGGAGCATCTTATTATTAGAATTAGGAGAGATAGGTACTAAGAGGGGAGGGGTGAATCAGTGCCTTCATAAAATTTATTTGTAAACCTTTCAGATCTAAAACTATAAACAATGATAACCGACCACTATAACTTGAATCTAATTGCATGAATCATTTATCCACTTAACATAAGTAAGTAAAAAACATGTAATCCATAACACAATCACATGACACAAGTATTTTGGTAACGCAGAAACCCTTGTTAGAAGGTAAAAACTGCGGTGGGGATGAGACCCACAAATTCTTCACTAATGCAGATAGAAAAGGTTTTCTTGTTAGGGCTACAAGTTTTGATCACTTCTAGTGATCTCACCTTGTTAGGAGTGACATGTTAGATTGGCTAGATCTACCTAGTTATAGGATTTTAGCAACACTAATGAAATGTGCACTCGGTTAAGAGATTTACATAAGACTGTTAAGTCTACTCTGTTAAGAGATTTTATCCAAAAACTCTATTACAATTGTTAGAAAGCAATAGGTGAATATCTGCTATTTGACACTTAATTGTCTATTATAGATCTATAAGCTCCAATAAAATATCACCTTACTTGTGATGAATATCTGCTTTGAACTGCTCGGTAGCCTCTACTAATTCTGCTCAATCTAAATTCAACTATACTCAGTTCTGCTCTGTTAATTGATAGACTTGAAGATAGGAAAATGCTTCAAGTGCTCTATGATTCATATATCAGCTCACAACAAAAATGATGTGAACACATAAATATATAGTGTTTTGTTTTGCCACTTTAACAAAATTAGGTTACACACTATAATCATAACCCTAAGATCTACAGTGTACAATAATAACCTAGATCATCTATTACAAAAGATATACATTGTATTTAATGAATATCATTACATTAAATGTTCCTCGATCTTGGTAAAACATTTTACAAACTGTTGTAACCATTTGCATAGAAGAATGTGCCATTCTGGATTACTATGCCATTTCCTGTGATCCTCAATAAACACTATGTAAATTGATTGGTGTATATTGTGATGCTCAGTGTTTACCGTCTGTCGGTATTGGTGTCTATTGGTACTTGGTAAACTATCTACTGTTCGGTGTATAGGCTTTATCGACTAGTCTATTTTTCTTTATGTTACTGATTAGCTCATTGTAAGTAACCGACCGATATCTTTACACACCTTTGGTACTAATGACAACCTTAGAAGGCTCAATAGAGATAAAAATCTCCCCCTTTGGCATTAGTATCAAAACTTTGAATTTATAAAGGCAAAAATTTCTATGTGACTTATATCTCCTTATATCTCCGCCATATACATATACACATCAATTTTTTTTCTAAGTACTAAGTACTCCCCCTCAGTGCATGCTCCCAGTAATATATAGTATACATAGCATCCATGTACATAATAGTTGGCATAATAGCATCTGATACATTGTTTTCCCCCTTTTTGATAGTAATGCCAAATAAAAAATTGAGGTAGTATACTCACAGCTTGTAAAAAATTGACCGATGGGTTTTCTTCAGTGACTCCAAGAGGTTTTCCTATTCCTCTTTCAAGTTAGTGAGAGCAATGTGCTCAAGACTGACTTGTGCATGCATGTCAAAGATGTTTTCTAACACCAAAATTTTTGGTGTTGCAACTAATAGCTCAGCTTTGACAATATGTGCTTCAAAAATTTTTAGGTACGGAATGAGTTCAGTTTGAAACTTAGTAACCTGATCTGTTAGGTGCGCTTCTTGTTTCTTCAAATCTTCTGTCAACCATCGGAGTTCTTGAACTCAGTGAATATGCTTTAGGAAAGCATGCAGCTCGGTGATAGCTACATTGGTACTCAACTATATTTCATCTTCCAGACCTTTGATCTTTTCACTGACTTCAATAGTGAAGGTGTCTGTAGTACAAAGCTTCAATAAAATTTGACAAATTGTTTGGGTGATGGATTTTGTTTCAGTAATTACCTTATATAATTTGACCTTAAGTAATGCCACTTCTTGGCTGATTTTATTTGCTAATTTGCGTTGTATTCTAGATTCTGCCCTTTCTTCAATTCATTTATTTGCGTCGGTGTTCGGGGTGTTGATCTTCTCGGCAAGTGTAGCAAGTTGATCTATAATAGGTGTATCCTCATCAATATGTATCTCAGGTACGACCTGTTAGAGGATATCCCGCACATCATTTAATACTTCTTTTCATTTGTGCTCTTTCTTTAGCTTCTCTTGTGATGCCTTTCTTGAACATAACTCCCCATATTTACTCAAGTCCTCGGGGCTTAGGGTCCTCGGGTCACACTTAGGGATAATAATCACTTCATCTAGGGTGACTGGCCCTTTTCCTTTCTTCTTCTTCTTTTGTACTAGCAGTGATTTATTCTCAATGATAGCAATAGATCTATCTCTAGTCTTCGGAGTGTACTTCCCTATTAGCACTTGTTCTTCCTTCTTCTACTCCTTGGTAGTGGTGGTCTTGGTTGTTGTAGTAGGATTCTCAGTTGTGGTGTTCAGTGGGATCACCTCTATTGCCTTTGGTTCTTGTATGTCCTTTGTTTCATCTGTATCCTTTGGTTCAGTGGAAGGTGCCTCTATATGTGTAGGCTCATCTGTCTCTGCAAGTTTCTTTGTGTTTTGATCTCCCGTTGTATCTTGGTTTTTCTCAAGATTTGATCCATCGGGTTGTACTTGGGAAAGAATTTCAGCAGCTTTGGCAAGTACAGGAAGTTCACTTGATAGTGATGTAAATAAACTTCTAGTGTCTAGTGCTTCATCTTTATTTGGTGCAATGTTTACATCTTCATCATCTTGGTCATCAGGATCACCATGTGTGATGTCTACAACAAGTACATCATCATCAATTTTCTTCTCTAGTTGGATTTCAACTTTATCCGGTGCATCCTGTGAAACTTTTATGTCTTCCTTGTCCTTAGTTATATCAATTGCCTTGGTAACTGATATACCGGTACTCTTTGATTTCTTTGCTGGTCCTTCATCACTATAAATACCTTTACCTTTATAATTTTGTCTCTTCTTAGACAGGTTAAAAAATGCTTGTTGCTTAGCTTTTTCTTCGGCTTTCAGAATTGATGTCCATATAGAATCAGTTGTGACATCCATATCTACTACATTGTCATCCATGATCATTAATGCTCTATTCTCGATCATAAAGTTTTCTTGGTATTTGATCAAGTATTCACTAACTTGTCCAAAACTTAAGTGTGCGACTACCTAAACTAGAGAGCATTCTCTCTTTCTCTTCTTGGTGTCTAATGCAACAACCCATTTCTTAGTAATTATATCATCCAATTTCTTTGATAATGCATAGGAAAACTCCATTGGAACTTTCTTGAACTTTATCATCATTTGGATGATAGTCTCTTCAATTTTAGTTTGATATTCTTTTGACATTTTGTCAAATCTGTCTAGCAAGGGATCAACGAGGTCTCCATGTTCAATTATATCCTCAATGACTTCATCTATTGTTTTGACCTTGTTACTAACCACTTTGAATTGATTTACATCATCCTCTGTCTCTGTATCCTCTAGATCTTCCTTATTTCTTATGTATTTTCTCCTTTTCTTAGGTGCCTCTACTACAACCTTGTTCTTTCTCTTAATGTATTTCTTTGTCAATGTAGCTGCTCTTCTTTTAGTTACTTTTAATACTTCTTCTTTCTCGGTAGGTGGTGCTGTAGTTGGCGATCATGTCTTCATACCTTCATGTATAGGTAATTGCATCTTTGTAGGAATGTCAAGTGGAGGAACCTGTGTAAGATCTTCTTCTTTGTCGGACTTGGTTTCCTCACTATCATATGGTTTGTCAGCTAGCTGTAGCTGACCTTCAGTTTCCTATTCAACCAGTATCCCTTCAGATGTTTCAGACTTATTTCCATATTTAGCAGTGAGATCTTTCTTCATCTTCTTTACCTTTCTAGTTATTTTACCAATCTCAATATTTGTAGATATTCTAGATTTGGCTTCTTCATACACTCCGAACCTAGTGGCTATGGGATCCTTCGGTACTGCAAGCAATGCATTAATAGATTTCAAATAAAAATCATGGTTTATTTCATATCCCATTAGTGCCAACCATTTTATCCTAGGCTCAACTTCTTTTATCAAGGTATAGTCGATTTTGACCACAAAACATATGTCATCTTCAAATTTCCGAACTAATTCCCTTAGAATTCTGCTTCTCTTATGCATTTTACATTGAAATTCAGTGAAGTATACATCAAAATCTACATTCAACTTATCTCCTAACTTGTTCATCATTTCACCAATCTATTTTGTTATCGGTACATTCGGTATCCAATTTACTTTACCGGTGCCAGGCACATACTTTTGTAAATAGAGGAATATGCATGCAAGTAGAGATCTGTACTTACATGTGTTAGATTTCTTTTTCTTTATGGTCTTCATACTCTCTTTAAGTTGATGAAATAGTAACTCAGCAAGATCAACTTGGTGACCTTTCACTACAATTTTGTGCGCCATGTCTACTGCGTTGCAGGGTATGCTGTTGAGTCTGCTCGATTGAAATAGCTTGTACCTGATCACATGTGCTGCAAATTTTACTGCTGGGTCCTTGATTGTCAAAATCTTCAATGCCCGACCATCCCATTGTGCTCTAGTGTATTTCTCAACATTCGGTCATGAAGAACTTTAGAAAGCCTTAGCTTTGTCAGTTGTAGGGAGCCCAGTAACCCTACTGATTATTTTCTTGTTGACCTCAATCGATTTATCTAGCCAGAACTTGTCATCATGATATTTGCTCAAAATGATTCTAATCCAATCTAATTTGAATGATTGCAGTAAGTGTGTAAAATATAATAAATCTGATTCCTCAATCTTCTTGTAGTCTAATTTCATTTTTCCATTGGGGCCACAGAGTAGTTAATATTTTGCAACAGTTTCAAAGTCTCCAACTTCTCTGATTTTGCAGTGAATATAAGACCTTACATATTCTGTTAGTAAAACCCTTTCTGGTATGCTTGAAAATGCACCCATTGTATTTGTCTGTGCTGCGACCTTAGGATGTGGCTTAAACTTTGGTTCTTTGAAATTTTCCCTAACGATTAGATTAACTTCCTCTTCAACACTTTGAGTTTTGCTTGCAGATGATGTCGATGCCATAAATTAATTCTAGGGTTTTAGCAAGAAACATGATAGGAAGTGTTTGATCACAAATGAACTTACTCGGTATCGTGAAGAGTGATGTCAATTTGATCTAGCGTAACCTTGAATCCTTTAGAAAATATTTTAGTTCAAACTCTTCTCTTTGAATTCTCTGCTCTTCAAAATTGCATTGTAGAAATGAACTCTATTCCCGTGTATTTATAGACTTTCAATGTTCCTGCTCAAAATTTTATGTAATAAATGCTCCATCTAACTTTTGGTACGAAACAATTATCAACTCAGTGACTACTAAAACTTTCATCTGCTCGGTTAACATAGAATTTCTTCATCGGTTGATACATATGCTCAGTTAACCTTAGATAGTGATTACCGATGGGTAACCAACTCTTGGTCTCTCTTTTACCGACTGTATAACATTGTTATCTCATGACAACTAAACCATAGTGCATCTTTATTCATGCTAATTTGGTATAAGAACATTGTGCATAAGGAACTGTATGTAAAATGTGATCTTTTGAAATATCAGTCCCATAAATACCTATTTCACTTTAAGTGGAGGTACCGATGTTACCCAATCCAGTGGACAAGGTTTCACCGACAACATTACTTGACTCAACATTCTCATTAGATGCCTTCTTCCACATAGTGTTCCTTAACTTCATGATATCAACAATAGTATATCCACTTTCAAATATATGGTTTTCATCTGGTGCTCAGTCTCTATAGTTATTGCTTAAATGACCAACCTTATGGTAGTGTAGACAAGCCATCCCAAAGTTTGTCCAGTTTCTTGATTATCCAGTCTGACTCTTCCTATAGCAGTTTGCTACAATGTGTCCATATCTACCACATACAACATAGTTAGTCCATGTATTATAATCCCAAACATAAGAGTTACCTTGTCTCTTCGGTTGATATGATTTGCATTGTGGTTTCTCTTTAGGTGTCCAGACTTGCTTTATTTTTGCCTTACAGTCTCGTACAATGTGTCCATGCTTGTTACAAGTGTAGCATATTTTCTCCATAGTAGTATTATTACCAAGATCATTTTGCTTAGCTCTACACTCATAAGCAGGATGTCCAAACTTACCATAATAATAACAATATCCATTAAACTTAGGAGTGACAAGAGGTTTACCTTGTGCTTTGCTTCTGCACACATTAGATGCATGTCTTAGTTTTCCACAATGATAACATGCCAACACTTTAGGTTTCTAATTTTGTTTGATGTTGATTTTTTCATCTTGTTGTGATGATTCTCCTTCACTGGTGTAGCCTATATTAGCTTTGTTTCCAAATCTTCTCTGATTAGTTAAAAAGTCATCAATCTTCTTGGAGTTGTCCTCAGCAAGTTTCTTCATTTCATTTTGTTGTTGTTAATTTTTCACTTCATTTCTCAACTTCTCATTTTCTTCTCTGAGTCTTGCAACATCTTCTAGTTTTCTTGACAATTTTGCATTCACCCAGTTTACCTTTTGATTCATAGTCATCACTTGATTAGTTACTTGGAAATGTCGGCCAGTGAGTCTTTGTATCTCACTTTCTTTAGTTTGAAGTTGTTCACTCATCTATCTTCGATCATCAATTGCCAGGTTTCTTTCTTGCTCAGCTTGTTTTTTTTTGTTCATTGTTTCTACCATTCTCACCATCTGAGATTCTTGACCGATTTGTAGTGCTTTCATTTGATTAGTTAAATATTGATTCTTTTCAGATAGATCAGTGATTATGCTTTCAGATCCATCGGAGATGCTTCCAGAACTAGATCCAATATGCTCGAATATGTCATCGATAGGTTCTTCATGGTAACCAATCTCATTTTGTAGTCTAGCTAGGTTCTTCTTTTCATCCAGTAATTTCTTCAGTCCTTCCTTGGCTTGCTTATACTGTTCCACAAAAATTTGCATTTGTATCTTCTGATTCTCAATAGTCTTGTCAAGCTTGTATCTCTCCATGACTTAGCTCTTTACCCTTCAGTGGTTAAACTATTCAATAAGAGAACTGAGCTCTAATACCAATTTTTGGAATTAGGATAGATAGGTACTGAGAGGGGAGGGGTGAATCAGTGCCTTCATAAACTGTATTTGTAAACCTTTCAGATCTAAAACTATAAACAGTGATAACTGACCAATATAACTTGAATCTAATTGCATGAATCATTTATCCACTTAACATAAGTAAGTAAACAACATGTAATCCATAACACAATCACATGACACAAGTATTTTGGTAACGTAGAAACCCTTGTTAAAAGGTAAAAACTGCGATGGGGATGACACCCACAAATTCTTCACTACTATAGATAGAAAAGGTTTGCCTGTTAGGGCTACAAGTTTTGATCACTTTTGGTGATCTCACCCTATTAGGAGTGACATGTTAGATCAGCTAGATCTACCTAGTTATAAGATTTTAGCAACACTAATGAAGTGTGCACTCGGTTAAGAGATTTACATAAGACTGTTAAGTATACTTTGTTAAGAGATTTTATCCAAAAACTCTATTACAATTGTCAGAAAGCAATAGGTGAATATCTTCTATTTGACACTTAATTGTTTGTTATAGATCTATAAGCTCTGATAAAATATCACCTTGTGATGAATATCTACTCTGAACTACTCGGTAGCCTCTGCTAATTTTGCTCAATCTAAATTTAATTGTACTCAGTTATGCTCTGTTAACTGATAGAATTGAAGATAAGCAAATGCTTCAAGTGCTCTGTGATTCATATATCATCTCACACCAAAAATGATGTGAACACATAAATATATAGTGTTCTATTTTGCTGCTTTAACAAAATTAGGTTACACACTATAATCATAACCCTAAGATCTACGGTGTACAATAATAACCTAGATCATCTATTACAAAATATATACATTATATTTAATGGTTATCATTACATTAAATGTTCCTCGATCTTGGTAAAACATTTTAAAAACTATTGTAACCATTTGCATAGAAGAATGTGCCATTCCTGATTACTATGCCATTTTTTGTGATCCTTGGTAAACACTGTGTAAACTAATCAGTGTATACTGTGATGCTCGGTGTTTACTGTCTGTTGGTATCGGTGTCTGCTGGTACTCGGTAAACTATTTGCTGCTTGGTGTATAGGCTTTACCAACTAGTCTGTTCTACTTTATGCTACCGATTAGCTCACTGTAAGTAATCGACTGATATCTTTACACACCTTTGGTACTAATGACAACCTTAGAAGGCTCAATAGAGATAACACTTATGACCCTTTACGACATTTTAAGACCTCTAAGATGTATTCTTAGGGATCATAAATGGTCGTAAAGGGTCATAAGGGGTCCTTGGACACAACAGCTGAGAAACATAATTGTAGGCATCATGGTCACAATTTTTTGGAGACAACGTAATTGAGTTGTATACCTAGACAATGGAGAGAAACTCCTACACCTCCAATTCCAAGTTGACTACATCTGTTGCTTATGAATACAAGGTCCTCCAACAAATGTATTCAACTTGGAATCGGGGGTGCAAAAGTTTCTCTCCATCACTTGGGTACACAACTCAATTACGTTGTCTCCAAAAGATTGTGACTATGATGCCTACAATTATGTTTCTTAGCTATTGTGAAATCTACATTTATGTTTCTCAATTTTCGTGTTTATGTGCATGTTTTTTATGTTTTTCTGATAGTAAGTCTAATTTAATTTGTCCATGGACTAAGACCTTAAATCATGTAATGAGGAGGCTTAGAACACTAGTATATGAAAATTTCACTATTTAATAATAAAAATCTATTAAAATGTTTATACCTTCTTCTCTCATTTGTTGGTGTAATTCCTCTTTGAGTATCCCCTTTCTCCTTTGCATCCAAAATGAACTCATTCTAATCCCTTACTAGAATAAAGGGAGGACACTCAAACTTCTGCAATACTTCATACCACACAACGTTCGTAGATTACATTCATTGCGTTATTTACGTTTGTAAATCTATGTTGCATACAAATCTACAGATGGTGCATGGTACGAAGCCAGGCTCAAGCTTGAAAATGATAGTCAATCCATAGTTAAGGTCAAGGAACAAATGGAATAACCAAGAAAATACTATACGTTAAATCATTTGATTGATAGCAGATTGGCGCTCACCCGAGTCATAAACATGAAGAATTATTCTAAAAAAAGATGTAAACCATATATATGCGCACTTGAGGCAAAGATAAGTTATGTCATATCCATATTAAAATATTAGTTACAATATGAAAATACTAAACTAACTAATTCCTGAGTTCATCTCTGCATATGGTCGCAATAAAGATATGCGATTACAATACAAAGAAGGCATCGTAAAAATATAATTTTGAAATTTTCCCTAGCCTGACACATTTTGCACTCAAATCCTTCATCGCGGATAAGTGGAGATGGGTGGATAGATGCAAATGAGTTTTCATCGACCCAACTAAAGTATCTGCAACCATTATTTCCCTGTGATACCTAGTCTACATTAGTTCTTATATTATAATGAATAATATTTACATTAGAAACATTAAATATATACACATTAGCAACCTTTTTTCTATTTAGGCAGCACCAAAATTGTCGTCTAGGGTTGTGCGGTGTCCGTGAAGTCTTCAACACACATTGCCCATGTTAGGAATAAGGTGTCTCAACCTTGGATAATTCCTATTCTTATTATTTGTTTTGTAAATGTATTTTTTGCAAATAATGTAATTAAGTGTGAGTGTACATGTCTAGTTGGCATGTTGATGTGTCACTCCACTTGATGTGTCGGCATCTTGTGCGTAAGGAGATCATGACTAAAACGGTCATGACGGATTCCTATGACATGTAAGAACTATTTAAGGAATGTGCTATGACAGGTGTAAGAGCATCTTATGACTTGGGCCTATTTGGGCGCCCAAGAAGAAGTGGTTGGTGTGTGTAAGAGAATATGCCAAAAATAGGTTGGTATGACAGATTCTCTTACACTTCTCTTATGACCGCTATTTTTGGTGGATTCTATGACAAGCTGTCATAGTCTATTCTAGGGATGGACGCCTATTCTTGGGATTGCATGTAACAACTGTGTACATGTGGCTTTGTGCATGGGTCTTGGTGGTTGTGCCTATTTTTGGGTCCAGAGGAGTCTATATATATGATGCTGCTCCTATGGGAGAGATATAATAGAAATTTAAGTCTTGTTGGCTTTGTCTCTCATTTCCTGAAAGAACTTGCATTGCAAGTGTATTGTAATCTTTGTGTTCAAGATAATACATTGTGCAGGTTTTGGAGTGCTGGGGTTTTTTACCGAAAGGTTTTCCCCAGGCTAAATCATTGTGTCATTCTCTATTTTTCTATATGCATTGTATGTGGTTGCAATATCTTTGTTAAGTAGTTAACGAATCTGAAATTGTAAGGATTTATAAGAATTTGCACAATACTCTCCTATAGAGATTAGCGTAGGAAGCTATTTCCGCACCTGAGTTTCCTTACAACCCACCACCACATTGACATTTTGGCACATCGACAAGAGTCATCGAGCCTATATATCAATAATGCACTGCACCATCATTACTACATTTATTATTTTTATATGAAATACACCAAGGAGTACCATCATAAATATTAACCATTTAAAATAATGCAAAGTAAACCTAAATCAAATAGCTCATTTTTTTATCAGCATGTGTAGTCTCTGTGTATATGAAAAATGAAAGAAATATGAAGCTGAAACAAAATAGTGAACAAAATAGTATTCCACATAGACTGAATGAAATATACCATCAAAAGAAGGTGACAAAATCCTATCATGAAGAATAGACATAGGAAATAAAAAAGGGACAAAAGATAAGAAATAAGAAAAATCATTACAACTATAGAAAAATCATTTATACTATAATCAAAAAAAGAAACACTCTTTGTCAACAATTTTCAAAATCATTAGGAGTATAGAAAAATAATTAAGACTATACAAAATCAAATTTTAGAAATTGATGGTTATGATACTTTGCCATTACAACAATTGAGCATTCATCATTTGGTATTGTGTATTCCATTTAAGTATGTCAACAATGTTCAAAATCATGTCACCAAGCACAGACAAGAAATAAGAAAAATCATTAGGACTATAGAAAAATCAAATTGTACAAATGGACGGTTCTGATATTGCTTTTCCATTACAACAATTGAGCATTCATCATTTGGTACTTCTTGGTGTATTCCATTTAAGTTTTTCAGATGTCATGTTTATGTGCATGTTCTTTATGTGTTTGGCTTCTCTCCCTCACAAGGGATACGTCGATACGTAATTGATTTGAAAGCATAATGATTTGACAATCTTTTTTAAGGATAGGCGTAATCATCTTGCCAACCTTAATTAGAAAAATTTGTGATATATATCAAGTACTTATAGTCTGTATGCCCAACAAACAAAGACTTAATAGTAAAAACATGTCCTTTGGTTTACTAGTTTACTTATAATCAGTATGTCCCTTGGTTTACTAGTTTAATTTGGTTTAAGAATGGTTTGTTTCATGTTTGAATATACCATTGAATGAAGCTTGGCTATATTAAGTACAATCTTAAGACTTGTGACTCTTCAAATTCTCTTATTTCCTTCAGACCTAGCCTCCAAACATGTGTACTATGAGATTTCCTCCAACAAATAGACTTGTGATGATTTTCACAATAGTATATGTGTTGGAGGACTACTCAAAGTACTGCTTTGGAAAATTTGAATGTTCACCACCTGTGCATATAAGAGTTGATCATAGAAGGTATATGCACAAATGAAAAACATGCATATTTGACCAAGCAATACTAGGAGCTAGACCCAACAGTAAATAGATTTGTGGTGATTTTCACAATAGTACATGTGTTGCTAGGTAAGCTCCCAATAACGCTCAAGAAAATATGTATGTTCATCACTTGTGCATATGAAGTGGCTCTAATGGAAGATACAATCACTAAATTCTGCATACTCCTTATTTTGTTCTACATTGATATTGTCAGACATGGTCTTTCTTGAATGGAATGACTCGTTACTTGTACATTGACTAGAATGTTGGTGGAAGAAGGATGATTTGTTTGCAACCATTTTTTCAAGTCTAATTTTCTCAACACAAAGGGACATTTATCATAGCCATAGAAACATGATTATTTTAAAATGAAATACACCAAGGAGTACCATTAGAAATATTGACTATTTACAATCATGAATAGTTAACCTTAATCAAATAGCTCATTTTTTTATCAGCATGTGTAGTCTCTGTGTATATGAAAAATAAATGAAATATCAAGTTGAAATAAAATCGTGAACAAAAATTCAAATTTAAGGCCTAATTTATCAAGAGGAACAAACATTAGGATGAAAGAAAAATCATTAAGAGTATAGAAAAATCATTAGGACTATAGAAAAATCATTAAGACTAGAAAATAAAGTTCTAGAAAAATCATTAAGAGTACTATAGAAAAATCATTAGGACAATATAAAAATCATTAAGATTAGAAAATCAAGTTCTAGAAAAATCATTAAGAGTACTATAGAAAAATCATTAGGACTATAGAAAAATCATTAAGACTAGAAAATCAAGTTCTAGAAAAATCATTACGACTATAGAAAAAGCATTTAGACTATAAAATCAAGTTCTAGAAATGGACGGTTCTGATGCTTTGCCATTACAACAATTGAGCATTCATCATTTGGTACTTCTTGGTGTATTCCATTTAAGTTTTTCAGCTATCATGTTTATGTGCATGTTCTTTATGTGTTTGGCTTCTCTCCCTCGCAAGGGATATGTCGATAGGTAATTGATTTGAAAGAATAATGATTTGACTGTTCCAAGTAATGTTTTTAATCCTTTGAAGTTTCTCATGATCCTGATGTAAGTTGATTGGATTAAGAAATTTGGGGATCCAATAGGACTTTAGGGGAGTTCAATAAATGTTTTGGAAGACTTAGAGGAACTATTAGCATGACTGTTCATTCATCTAAAATGATTTAGACTGAATTTGCTAAGTTTTTCCTTTGTTTTGAAGTGTATTTTGTAATCTATTTCCTTTCCATGGACCCAAAGACCTAGGACCCATGGAAAAAGGATACTAACAATGTATTATACAACTATAATGTTCTTGACTTGCAGAGATTTGAGAAAGTAAAGAGAACACTGGCTATGTTTAATGTTAACTGTTCTTGCACAATCCACTCATACAACAGTGAAATGCTATGTGATTGACAATTTTATACAACTGGTCCTTTGGCATGTATTAAACATAATAGAATTTTTAGCATATTATCATCATTCAATTTCTTTGTTGTAAACATGTTATTAGTTCAGTTTTAATCTACTGGTGTCGTGCCCTAGCCCATGCTTTATCTCCATTATTTGATGTTATTCACTATTTTGAAATCTTGACTGTGGTTATCAAATGGAAAAAATAGAAAAAAAAAAATTTACATGAATTTTTTTTTACAAAACTGAACCAATGGCATGTTTACAACAAAGAAATAGAATGATAATAATATGTTGAAAATTTTATTTTTTTTAATACATGCCAAAGGACCAATTGTATGAAATTGTCAATCACATAGCATTTCATTGTTGTATGAGTGGATTGTGCAGGAATAGTTAACATTAAACAAGGAGAAAACTCCTCAACACATCTTGGAAACTATTGAATTCAATAATAAATGAAACCTAACACCAACACTATTCCTTACATTCACTTCTACCAAGAATAAAGCATTTAATCCATTCAACATTACATATAATCATTAGATAGTTACATTTTCTAACTGTGTAGAGGAACAGTCACGACTAAAATGATCAAAACTACTTTCACCCTTGTACAAGCTATTCCAAACTTCAAGTAAAATGAGCAATATGCTATATCAAATCATTCATATTCATAGTAACCATTCAAAGGATCATTTTGTCAATGAACCCTCTAACTATACCCCTCCGAAAGAGAAAGGAAACCTCAAAATAGAGAAAGAAAGCTTAGTAAAACTAGTCTATGCCACTGATTGTGAGGGTACAGTCATGATAAGTGCCTCTTAAACCTCTCCAAACATGTAATAATGTCTTTAAATACTTTATTGATCTCTTCTAAACATTAATGCATGGACAGTCAAACCAGTAGTCTCCAAAGCATTTAATAAGTGAATATGAATGTTTGAAAACTTTCCTCTCAACTTCCCTAACCACTCCTAATCGGTTAGAGGGATTAGTTGAGTGTTTAGACACTAAAAATTCTTAAACATACTTTATCTGATATGATGAATTGTAATATCAACAAATATGAATCCAAACATTTGAAAATAGTGAATCGATATCCTTGTGCACAAGCACCAATAACATCAAATAATGGAGATAAAGCATGGGCTAGGGCATGAAACCAGTAGAATGCAGTCATTTCAGTGAGCATTCATGATAAAATAAAATGCAATGCATTTGAAATTTATGGTCGAATATGATGCTAGAGGCTCGAAAGATGTTTCCCATCAAAGATACCAATCAAAGATGAAGAAATCACATACCTTCTCTCGCACTTAGCTTGCACAAAGGAAGATTTGATAGCCAAATCTTCCTTGTACCACATGAAGAACATGCCATTGGTTCAGTTTAGCATGTTATTATCATATCAGATAAAGTATGTTTGGATTCACATTTGTTGATATTAAAATTCATCATATCAGATAAAGTATGTTTAAGAAGTTTTAGTGTCTAAACACTCAAGTAATGATCATTATTCTTTACTTTCTTCTATATGCTATTCTTTCTATGGTTTTCTCATCTCAGAAATATATCAAAAATATTGCAGATGTGCATATAAAAGTAAAATATTGTCCTTCAATTGTTCCACATTGAAGCATTTACTCTTGGGAGTATTCTCTTCGTTTGTACAATATCTGTCAAAAATGGTTCCCATATTTCTTCAAGATCTATTTTAATCTTTATACTACAATTTTGATTAGATTTGACCAATAGTTGATTTCATTGGTATTTTATAGCATATACTCATAATGTGGAATGTGGAGAGAAAGAAAGATACACACTAGGTATGAATTACATGATATACCCATCATCACTTAGCACTTAAATAATAAATTATGGACAGGGAACAATCCCCTAACTTCTGGATGTTTGTTTCATGTTGGCCTCTTATTATATACAAAGGTAGGCCTATCTTAGGCTAACAACCATATGTAGGGGCCATAAATTATGGATCCCAAAATAGTGCACACTTGTATTAAATTAGGTTCACTATACTACAAGGGAATGGAAACCATGCAATGGTGCCTCATGGGGATGGAAGCAACTCTTCACCAAGAAGATGATTGTGTTTGCAATATTTACTAGAGGCAAAGAACATAATTTGGTTCCAACAATTACTTCTAGAAGATAATGGCACCCACAAAACACTTGGAAAAGATATCACTCACAATATCTTTTATCACTCTTTTAAAGATGGGACAATAGATCTCAAAGATTGATCAACGAATTCTTGAACACAAAGAACCATTGAAAATTATGATTCATGTGTACAATAGCCAAAAACCAGTTGTTCCAATCATGGTGTCCAATAATTATGTTAGAAAAAGCATCTACAAATCCCTTACACAACCATAATAGATTCAAACCATGAACCATAAGAACCTAACAATGGGACTAACAAAGATATAGCCTAAACAAATCTTGATCATATTCCACCCTATTGTACGGCCCAAGAAGTAACTCTATCTTAAAGCTACACATTCCTCTAGATGAAGCTCAAAGGTCAGGTAGCTAAAGCATAGCAATACTTGAATGAATATAGGAATAATTTGATGTACAATCATTTGCTAGCTTGGTTTGTGGGTTTTCCACATAATATTTTCCCTTTAACCACATTTATAGTTTGAGAAAATTAGAAAAAATTGTTTTAGATTTATATTATCCTTTTGAACTAGCACATTGCCATCAAAATGCATAATCATTGGTCATATTAAGAAAATTCCTATTGATTAGTAGGATATCCTTATAAAAATTTAATGCATGGATTTCTTGTGAATTATCGACTGCTATGTATCCTGCAACTATGGAAGGAATAGTGTTGGTGTTAGGTTTCATTTATTATTGAATTAAATGGTTTCCAAGATGTGTTGAGGAATTTTCTCCTTGTTTAATGTTAATTGTTCCTGCACAATCCACTCATAAAATAGTGAAATTCTATGTGGAAGGGATGGTTGATAGTGTTCCTTGGGGGATGGGGGATTGTGAAAGACTTGTTATCATTGTATTTTGTATTTCCAATATGTTTGGATGCAGGGTAGAGTAGGAGAATGAATGATCACTCATTGATTGCATGATAACCCAATTTTTAAGGGTCATTGGTTGAGGGGACAGTCAAGGTCTGGATGATTGGGACATTAGAGGACCCTATTTCTTTGTATTAATTGCTATTCAAATTGGATGCATGGATTTCTTGTGAATTATCGACTGCTATGTATCCTGTAACTACATCCATAAATTTGCATATACTTCTCTAGGGTTGTAAGCCACTTAGGGATCAAAATAGAGAAACTAAATAAAAATCATCCTTTGTCCTATTTCCTTTTTAAAAAGTCTCAAATATCAATGATACAATACATTTGATGCCCTAAGCTATCAATACAAATGGCGCCTAGCTAGAAGCTCACAGGCTGTCCATTTGATAACCACAGTCAACATTTCAAAAAAATGGATATCCTTGAGCACAAGCACCAATAACATCAAATAATGGAGTTAAAGCATGGGCTAGGGCACAAAACTAGTAGAATGTGGTCATTTTAGTGAAAACAATATACAGTGGCATCATTAAACATATATGCTAGTAATATCAACAAATGTGAATCCAAACATTTGAATATAGTGAATCAATATCCTTGAGCACAAGCACCAATAACATCAAATAATAGAGATAAAGCACTGGCTAGGGCATGACACCAATAGAATGCGGTCATTTCAGAGAGCATTCATGATCAAATAAAATGAAATGCATTCGAATATTATGCCAGAGGCTCGAAAGATGAAGAAATCACATACCTTCTCTCGCGCTCAGCTTTTGCTCCTTTTCTCCTACTCCTCTATCCAATCGAAATAAAAATGATGAGGTCATTTCACTTTTTTTTTTATGTATACCTTGAATCTGTCAGAATTTTGATGATCAATTAAACACCCATTAGAATACCGACATCATCAGGGCCTACTACAAAAAAAAACACCAAATTCGTAATAAAAAGTTACAAGTCAGAAACTTTTGATGAAATTTGGCCCCAAATGTAGTAGTGTGTGTATGCAACATGTTAAGTGGTTTGGAAAATAAAAGGATGTTGGAGAACAAGGTGAAGAGTGATGGTTCCTGAGATGGAGATATGTAAACCCTGAATTTCTTAGCACAAGGCCTAGTAGTTAGCCCTGGATTAGTAGGAAGTGAAATTGAAGATATGGTTGGATGAAGTGCAGATGCAATAAAATAAGATGTAGGAGCAAGTGGTCAAAACATAGGAATCGATGACCGAGTCTTTGCCTTTGTAATTACCTCATGCTCCAAGGCCCTAGCTTCCCAACAATGCCTACACTCATGCACAAGATAGTTTCAACAAAGGTGTGGAATATGATGATAAGATTGGGAAGGCTCAGTAACATCCTACTCCATCGAGGAGGTCATCGATATTGTAAATGGTAGAGAAGAGGGCCCTACCAATGAAGTAGGAGGTTCTATTGATGGGGTAGCTACAAACTTAGCCATAGGTTCCCTTCTTTAGTTCACTCTAGAATCATTTGGAGGAATAGAAGGTGCCATGAGAGGTTGGGAAGAAGATGCTAAAGGAGATGGATGATTCTATCTCTTACCATAAACGATAGGGTGAGGGATGTCTGATAGGATAGGAAGCTCAAACTAAGGATGAAACTTATACTTTTGTAGATATGGATTGGTATCTCGAGATGAAGTTGGCCACCTTCTCATTCATATTTTTCTTATAATGAACAAGGTCAACGATGGTGACCTTGTCATCAATGTTTGATTGGAATCATACGAGGAAAACATCCATTAAATAATTAAATGTATAAATTGAATAATATAGAAGAGAGATATACCATTCCATCATAGTTCTCTTAAGGGACTAGGCGAATAACTTGAGCAAAACAAAGTCCAGGTTATGATAATCACTACACAAAGTAAGGAAGGGGTCAATGTGGAGATGAGGATTCCCATCACTGTTATGCCTATGAAACTTGAAAGACCTAGCATCCTGTGGAAATGAGGTATCAAATAATTTCATAGAGAGCAGTCATGCTACATACTAATAATTATTTTTTGATTATTGAAAATGAAACTCCGAACACTTAAGACGAACTAGTGAGATTTGCAATCTCACTATCTCAGATGCTTGTGTAGGTCTAGGGCTATAATACAGATTTAGATAAATAAAATTTTAGACATGATTTTAAGTCTAATCCAAAAATGACAAGTAGTATCATGAAGAAATAAATTTGTTTTTAATATGGGTAGTAATCTATAATTTATAACTAGAAACAATAAAGTAGGTTCTAGAGCCCTAACTTTGGAAAGATGCCATAGGTGTCGAGAATATTAGATAATGGCGAGAACAATTCTTGGAAGCTTTATTTTCCAATAGGGAAGAAGTCTATTAGATGTAAATGGATCTTAAATTCAAATATAGAGGATATAATAGAGTTGCAAAGTACAAAGCCTAACTAGTTCCTAAAGGCTATGCACAAAAATAAGACATTATGTCTGAATAAAATTATCCCCTATTGACAACATCAATGTTATTAGGATGATTTTGGAAATAGTGACCCAATTCAGATGGTAGGCTCATCAAATGGATGTTAAAAGTTCCTTCGTCAAGAGATATCTCAAAGAATTAGTCTATCTAAATCTTGGGATATACTAGACATGTACAACATCAAAAAGTGTGTAAACTTGTGAAATCCTATTAAGATCTAAAACAACCTACATTTACTATACCAATATCACTAGACATCTCCTCTATCGTGGATTCACTAGGAATCCATATGATCACAATCTCTTAACAAAGTACAAGATTTTGAATTTGAAAAATAGAATCAATTTTTATAATCTAGTGAAACAATATATACTAAGAGATAACCTGAAAATGTTGGGTGCAATATTATAAGTCCATGCCAACACTAATAGAGGTAGGATTGCAACATTCTAAATATGATATATTAATGTAGTTGGAATTCGACTTTTGATTTCCTCTTGATTGGGAATCTCACTTCATATTTTTTTGAGTTGATTGGCTACATGGACATGTATTATATAGGATTCTTGGATGAAAATAAATCCACTTCTAAATTTTTATTTCTTTTGAGATTGAGTTTGATATTATGGTGGAGTAAATGACAATTTTTTGTCGTTCCCTCTTCCACATAAGTATAATATTGTTACATAGGTGGATTTGTTTTTGAAGTGACATGGCTCCATCACATATTGATAGGAATGAGCATACCATTATCACATCCTAAAGTTATTTATTTTAATAATTATAGTAAAAATCTTGTCTATAATCCTATTTTTCATGATTGCACTAAACTAATCGAGGTTTGGTGCCATTACATTTGAGAACATGTTCAACATTATGTTCAACCCCAGTAATGAGTAATTTAGGAGAAATGTGTTTACATTTATATTAAATATCTTTTGTAAGGACCTCCATAATATTAAATTAAAATAATCAACCAAATACATATAATCAAACATAAATTATTTCTATGTGTTCAATTATACAAGAATATTTGGATATCAATGCAATTTTAACAAATTTAGAGTACATAATCGAATAAGAAGATAGATAATAAGGAAACATATTCCTTTACAATAAACCAAAAGATCAAATATAATGAATAGATCATTTATATAGCTTATGACCATCCTAATAGGAAATCCTAACATATATCTCCCTCAAGCACACCATAGATGATAACATTGTAGTGTCACTTATCTACACAACCATGAAGTATTGCACTCCTCTAGAACACTTCCTGACATGAAGAATACCCATCCCAAGACAAACATGCCAACTAGGAATTTGACACCATTCTTTCACCGTCTTCATAAGGGCGCACCATACCAGATTTGGGTCATTGTGCAATATTTATTACATGTTTCTTTCTATTCCTAGTTTCTAATTTTGTCATTCTCTAGTATCATTAATCATTTCCATCATTGGTATAGTGTAGTGCCCGCTTAAAAAGGGAGATACCTGATCATTTTGGGTGGTTATTCATGTCATTTCCCACTTATTTCCATCCTTATAATGACCAACCCTACCTTAGCTCATTTTCACTTGTTGCAATAGCCATAAGATTATAAATTCAACTATTATTGGTCAAATATTTCTACTTACCTTTTGAGTGGATTTGTCTATTGCTGAAACAAAAATTGTTATTTCTATCTTGTAATATTTCTCGCAATTGTAAGAAAAATAAATATTTTTTTTTGAGGGAATAATGTGTGTAAAAAATAGTGTTGTGAAAAACATTAGAAAGCAGGTGTTGTGAAAAGACGTATTTCTCTAAGTATTGAAGAGTCATTTAAGTGACTGGACATAGAGAGGGATTCAAACTCTTAATATAGATAATCTGTACAATATACTAACAATCTACCACTTCAGTTGGCTAATAATCTCTTCTAAATGAGAGATGTATAATCATAAACCGATTTCAAAATCAATAGGTAAATGTGAGCTTATCTATGTAGTTATGCATTATTTAATTAGGAATCAATTTGACTAAAGATTTCAAATTTTGTGCTTTGGTTTCGATGGCACAATTTGGTGGTTGAATATTATATCAATGACCTATCATGAATTGATATCAATAGACTATATGTTTTAATTGTTTATACTTGATGACCAATAATATAAACTAAGAAGATTAGGGAAAATAAGTTCTTATTTTAGTTGGTTAATCATTTAACCATTTTGCTAGCATATTTTTTTCTTTTTGATTGATGCTCAAGTGACTTAGGAAAGTTTTATAGTAGCTAAATATGATTGTACACAAGTTGAAGGAAGATACAAGCAATTGATGTTGATGTGGCTCTTAGAGGAGCTAGAACACAGCTAGAGATTATTCATGTGATTTTGTTGAAATTATACCAATTAGAATTGATGATACTAGATTTTGATAAGCCTCACATGAATTTCTATATCAGTAATCAAGGGTTTGGCATTTAGGTTTTAGTCACTTGTTTCCATTTTTAGTTTTCTATTTCAACTTTTTTGTTTAATAATTCATGAAAATATAAAACATTCAAAAAATTACAAAAATCTAAAAAAGGGATAATACATGCACAAAAGGTTGTAAGAGAGATACATACCTCATTACCTAATAAAGGCATGTAGTTCATATTTTCTCAAACACTATATAAACTAAGAAACATGGATAAAGATACTAGCTAGACATTCCAATCAATCTCTTTTCATTTCAAGCACAAGAAGGGTAACATTTAAGAAGGATAAATAACAAAATCCCTTTATATAGCCTTTCACTCTTATTTGTACAATCAAGATCCTCTCCCATGCATAAACGAAATCATAAAAAAGGAGATACACATGAAAGTACATATTGAAGGATAAATTATCCACACAAGCAACCATTCAAATGAAGAGAGATACGAGAAACATACACTTCTATCGATATCCTTTTATCACATAGACATATTTCAAAAGTAGAACAATAAGGAAAGAGAGTATTTTTGTATAAGCACACACAATTCTTTTGACAAGTCATGTCTACATCTCTTCTTGTTGGCTTCCTTCTAAAACATGCTATATTAAACTTACATAATTATTCAAAGCTTTCTTTGAGCTAAATGGGGCAATAAAGAAGGCCTGCCTGCTACTTCATGGTCACATTGCATTTAACCAAAAGAGAAAAGGAGGATTTGGTATTATGGATTCCTATACTAAGGGCATTTTATTTAATATGAAATGGGTTATAAGAGCTTTGGATAGTGATGCTCTTTGGAAACATCTTGTTTGACATCACATTCAAACCACTACTATTGGATGCTCATGACATTTTGTTAGCTCGAAAGATAAGATTCTCTTGCTTTGTATTTTATGATTCATGGATATGCCACCTTTAACTCCATTTAGAAAGCTTGAAAAACTACTTCACAAAAATTAACTCGATATGATTAAAGAGTAAGCCATGGTTTAAGTTTCGCTGATTCTTCAATGTAGTGGAACCATATTGTCCAAGAAGACTATAATCCTCTTGCTACAATTAAAAATTTCAAAGGTAAGTCCATTCTTTAAAACCAGGATTCAAGTTGTTTAGGGCTTATAGGACCCTTTGAATTTTAACTAGAAAACATGGTAGTAGCTTAAACCTTAGTTTAGTATTCCCTCAGCTTATAGATCCCCAATCCAAAAAATATCAAGCAATTGGTTAAACTTGAGCTGATTTGTCTTTTACCCACACAATGTCATGATAAGTTCCTCAAAGATTGGAAATGGCTGAGCAATAAAGTCTCTGATTTTTCCTCCTCATGTCTCTACATAAACAACTGCTCCTCTCCATTCTCTCATCCCAGCGACTTAATTTCAAGTATAGTAGATTGAGATGGAACAAATTCCTCCCCCTTCTACCACAACAAAAAGAAAACTATCAAAGTATCCATTCTGGTTTTGCTCCCTTGCTCAGCAACTTTAGAACCTTCTCTTTTCCACCTTTTCTTCTCTGTTTTCTCAGACTCAATCTTGGAGAACTGCTCTTCTTGGATTCTCCTCATATCTCAACATTATTACTCAGACATTCAGACACATCACTCTTAAGTATCTCTGAAGATTTCGATGTTTTGCTGCCTTCTCTCACATTTTTCATTCGCTCCAATCAGTGGTCATGATTATATGTGCAAACTTCTCTTTATAGACCCTTATTCTTCAATCTTATTTTGAGGCTAACTATGATCTCAAGAAGACCTTAGACGATTTGTAAGTTAAACTCAAAGCTTTTAAGGCTATTTCTACATTACAAAACTTCTAGATTGAGCTATTTGTAATTAACTGATTGGTGTTTGTAAAGAGCCAATTCTTGTTCTTGTAATTGTGTTCTTAATCCAATAAAAAGAAAACCAAATATTTTATCATCGTATGCGCATTTTTGGCCCAACTACTGCATACAACGTCATAACATGCAATGAGTGTGCCCATAAGTGTACTAACAATATTCGCACGCTTGAGGGGTTCCCTTACTTTTGTAAGAATCTTTATCGACAACAATCTTTGATGGTAATAAAAGATATTGTATTGGATTATTGTCCGTGAGAGGTATGGTGTTTTTTTGGGAGACAAAGTATGAAATTAATTTTAATTAAGAAATTAGTTTTATGCAATTCATAATAGTTATTGTTATTTTTAATGTTTTTGATTTTAGATTGTCTTTAGTTTTTTGGATCAATGGTTTGGATCGCATTTTGTGATCTATTATTTTTTTGAGCTTTCTGATTGAGCTTTTCTTTTCTTGATGATGGATCATAGAGTATGATCCGAAATGTTGATCTAAAAAATTAAACAATCTAAGATCTGAAACATTAACAATAATTAATTTTAAATTAAATTTAGAAGATTGGTATTTTTTTAATATGATTTAGCTTGATAGCAAAAGGCAAATTTTCGTTAAATAAAATAATATAATTTTTTGAGTGCAAATAAGATAGAAGAATATGGTAACATCTATTTAACAAAAATAATATTTTTAATTGTTTTTAATTATATTTATTAAATAATTTAAAAAATTAGAATAATATTTATTTATTTATTTTTAGTTAATTTATAAAAATGTCAAAGGTGCATTTTGGTTGTTGGATAGACAATTCATAAAAATATTAAGATTCTTTGGTTATTGAGTTAGATAATATTTTAATGGAATTCTAGGGATGTATGTTACAAGAAATGCAATCTTAAGCCAAGTTGTAAAATGTAATGTTTGCAAACAATTGAAAGATTGTGTTGCAAGAGTTATAATTATCAACTTTTTCATACATATAGATATAGATATTTTCACAAAATGTCTTGGAAGAGAAAATGTTATGTGTGATATCTTGTCCAACATAATAAATATTTAGTAGTTGGAAAGTGAAGAAATGAAGGGGAAAATATATTTATGTTTAAAATTTCTATGTATTTGCAAGATATGATGATAAGCACATTATTATGTTATTTTTTTTGTGATAATCTAAATATTCAAGATTGTGAACTTAGTTACCTCAAAATTTTAGTATAGTAAGTTGTGTTAACAATACAAGTTTCTATATTTTTTAAAGTTATCTAATGTGTTGACTTACATGTTTAGAGTTAATAATTCTTGCATGAAAAAAGATGAAGTGATATTAGTTAATATCATATTGTTGTTAAAATAAACAAGGTAAAATAGAGGAATATAAATCTACGTAAAATTAAAGAAATAGATGAAAATATCGAATACATAGAGATAATATAATTTACACGTTTCATTAATTTACAATTACATCTACAAGAAAAAAAACATGGTATTCATATTTTATTATTCACAATAGTAAGATGCACAAGTTTTTCATCCATATAATGCAATGTTCCATCTTCTAAAATATAGATTGAAGCCTTTAACAAACAACAAGACAAGGTGCAACTAAGATGATAATATTTTGTAAAATCTTGGCCAAGGATAACTGTTAGACTTCACAACCCAAACAATTGTTATAATAAATGCAAGTCATTAATTTTAGATACCTTAAGACACTACTAATTATTTTTGTAGGATAATTTTAGAGAGTAAATTGTTAACTATTTTGTGGTTAATAGAATTCTAAAGTGTTTAAATATCAACTTTTGAACTTTTAACAAGCCTTGATTAATTTTGGGTATGGTTGCTATAGTAGTACACATTGAAAGTGATGAACCATTAAAACTTGTCCAATCCAAATTTATAATGCCCATTATTTTTTATAGTCTAGGTTTTGAGGGTGTATAAATATTACGAGTTAATGTAACTGGATAAATTATATTTTTCTACAATTATTTTTGACTTTATTTTTACAAGAAATTTTTCAATCAATTAAAATAAGTTGTAAATCAAATATATATGAAAAAGTCCAAATATTGTTCATCATCATGCTAAGTAATCAATTGTATCAAGAGATATGGAATTTAGCAAAAGACTTCAAATTACACAAGGTGTAGACCAAATTTATTATTGTTGGCGAATGAGGTTATTTCCCAACTAGTTATTAGTGGGAACCTAGTTATATGTTAGGTGAACTTAAAGGTCCTAGATATTATTTATAAAAGTTAGTTATAATAGCACCATGTTCACCTCATTTACTTTTAGTCTCTTCGGCATTTAATATTTACATTGAGCATTTAATGTTTGGTATCAAGGGTAGTTGTTATACTTCATCAAACCTTTCTTGTATAATAAAGGTGATGGTTACCATTGTAATATCTTACATAGCTCAATATTAAAGAAAGATCATCATTGTTATAATTACTTGTGGAAGGTTTCATTATTTTTGTTGGTGATTCTAAAGTCTCCAGCTTCAATGTGATATTAGAATGATGAACATGCAAAACTCTTCTCAGATTTGAGGATTGAGTTATTGTACATGAGAAATTTATTTATTTATTTTAGGTTAATTATGGTGTATTTTGGAGGAGATATGCGCTTACTATTGAGTTCAATACAACTAATAAAGTCAAGATAAAATTTTGTTTTATCTTTATCCAGGACCATTTTTGCCAAAGTTATGAAGGTTTGAAATTTGGGCAAGCTAGATTTGAGAGATTTGCTAGATTTTTAGAGTAGATTGGGCCAAATCAAACACTACCATTACATCCAAAAGGTCCAAACCCACAGAAATGTTTGTCAAATAATCAAAATTTGACACTTTTGTATGGCTTGGTATAGCGGTATTTTTCAATGACACCATTTTGATATGGATCTGTACTTGTTCATACAATATAGATCATATAGTTGTGGTAGAAAAAAGGGTCCCATCAGTTGCCGGTGAAATATTCTTGACATCTACAATTGTTTTTGTGATTTATACATCATTTTGTACTAGAATTATGTCATTTTCTCTAGCACTTGGTCAAATGACTTTATTGTGACAAAGGGTTCTCCACTTTGTTGTTCAATGTTGCATAGATCCAACATGGTGACTATGTGTTGGATGTTGTAAGAATATTGTTGGATGAACCTCTTCACCAATTCATCAAATGTATGGATACCTGACCTGTGAGTTTTGTGAACCATTCCATGGCTTGTCCTTTAAGGCTCCTAGGGAAGAGTCTCATAAGGTATGTCTATTTGAATGCATAAACTCCATGCTAAGAGCACATAATTCTCTGATGTGATCTTGTGGGTCACCATTTCCATCATATTTGTCATACTTAGGAATTTTGATCTTTAAGGGAAAGGCTGACATGTATAGATTTCAATCAAAGGGGAAAGAAAAAATGAACTCCAATGAGTAAGTTTGTCAGATGTTTGGTCCTTTTCCTTCTTCATTTGCATGAGTTCAACCCTCATTTCTTGTAGTTTCTTGTTAAGAATGGTAATGTGAGACTCTTCTTTGCATTGTATGAATCTTTCTACATTATAATTGTGAGGGATCTTCAATCCTTGTGAAGCAAGATGCATAAGGTATTTTTATTTGTCTAGTCATAGAAGTGTGTGCATAATCTTCTGGAACTGTTTATCTTGCTGACACTTTTTTGATCTCCTCTTTGGGGATTTCATCATCTGAGGAAGATTGAATGCTTTGATTACTGTGAGTACTAAGGCGACCTTGACTAGTTCCCCAATCATAGCATGACATGTTTGGTTTAGTATTTTGTTGATTGGGTGAATATTTTGACGATTCAGGTAAATTATTTGAATCAAAGTTCTCTGTGCAGATCTAGACTTTTGAGATGGTGAAGCTCCTGAGAAATACAAAGGGTTGTCAATGGTTTTGTCCTAGAGATCAACTTTCTATCTTTGTTTCTTGGTTTGCATAGGAATGAAAATTTTGATGTGACCAATTGTCAAAAGTAACTAGGTTCTCAATGTTGTTATCTAGTGCAACTAGTGTCGACTTCGTCTCATATAGATTGATGAGATTTGAAGATTGATGAAAATGTTGAAAGTGAACTTTCTACAAGGTGTCAAAGTTAAGGCTTGAATGCCTGTCAAAGTTAAGGCTTGAATGCCTAAGTATTGGACACTTGTGAACACGTTAGTTTGAGTTTGATGGAAAAGAGGTTGAGACTAGTCAAACCTTTGGAAAACATGTGACAAGAAAACCATGGTCATTTTTAGTTTTTATTGCAAATTGATGTTTGTTTTCATTTGTTCTATAGATTTCAGGTGATTAACAAACACATCAAACACATGTGTAGAATCAAACGTGCTTTATCCCTAAGTGATTTGGTAGAGATTGAAAATCATCACTCACAGACTTAGGAACACACTCAAAGAATCCTCAAAATATGACATGCCAATAACACACAATGGATATTGACGACCATATTATCCGGGTGGTAACACAAATGAGGGCTTGATATGGTGGGTGTCTTGGGAAAATTACTATTTCCCTTGCACTTAGATTTCCAACCTTTTGGGGGTGATTCGAGAGGTCTCTACACTAAAATTTGTAGTTAAGGCATCTGTTCATAACTATTCCCTATATTCTCACAAGCGAGATTGAGGCCTATAACCCTACAAGTACTCCAGAAAATGTAGTCCTATAAGTAGGATTTAGGATGATCGTCCCTACAAACATCTAAAGCATATTCTACCATAGTCCTGTAAATAGGATTGAGACATAAGAATTCCCTACGGGTACCAAGATAGAATAGTCTTGTAAACAAGATTGAGGCTATCAAGCCTTGTGCATATCGAAGTAATCAAAATAGATCTAGTTAATCTCAAAGAGGCATTTGTTTATAGTGGGTGGAAGAGTTGGTGTCTACTTGTTCCCACTTGGGTCATTCTCAGGAGATTTTTTCCTCAATTGACAGGCCCTTTAAAGGTTAAAGTAATAAAAATGGATTGGATTCAAGGGTTCAAGGTTTTGATTCTTCCAATGGAAGAAGAGCATACTTCTCTACCTTTCCCAAACATACCAAACAAGGGTCATTTACCAAAACTTAAACTCAAACTTAATTTGAATTTTGAGTTTATGATTTTCCCAATGGAAAAAGAGCATAATCCTCTAAAGAGATTAAGAATTAAATTTAAATTCCAATTAATTGCCTAGAAATATTAAGAAAACACAATGTTGAGTTGATATCCAAGACAACCTGCATTACAAGCATTAGTAGTTTTCATTATTTTAATCTCTATCAAGTGTCTTGCAGACAATATAGTTAGGTGAATGCATAATTTCTTTGTCCCAAAAATGACTCTTTCCTACAAAACAAAATGTTAAAGCATGCAAATATCTCAAGATCGAAAGAACCAATCCTATATCTTGTAGACATATTTCCTCACTTTTTTGTGTTTTGTTACTGAGAGAAGTTAAGACATAAGATAGAAGGTTATTGGCATGCATCAAAACTCTGTGCAGAAGCATCAAAATGATGGTCACACATGCTATTTCATTCTTCAAAAGCACTATTTCACCTGCAAAAGATAAAAATCTACAAAACAAAAGCATGGACATAAGAATATTTAACAATTTTTTTTAAAGCTTAAGGCCCGAGCCCCACGGTGGGCACCAAAAATGTGTGTTAAATGTGGTCAATCTAACTAACAACATTTCAATAGATCTTTACTCTAAATAACCAATGAAACTACCTAGAAATGATCTATTGCTTCCTATATAAAGTGAGTGTGATCTATGCAAATATGCTCTCAGTTAGCATTGTGAGATCAAAGACTACAACTCCATAGCAGAAGATTCATGGTGGATTGAGATGCAAAACTGCATTCAACAAATCTGAATAGAGTTATGAAAGACTCATTAATCTAAGAAAGTAATAAATTTAATAATGCAACTAGCATGATTAAATGATTAATCTAGAAATTAAAAGCTATTATCTAAGCATGCAAGTTGATTTTAAGAATTGAAATCTAATATTAAATGAGCATATATATTCTAGCATAAAAATGACATAATGCATTTAACAAAAAAAATTAGGATCCTTTGAATGAGCTAAAAGGCTGGTTTATATAGAAATCCCAAAATGAATGTGCGGTTGAGTTTCATCCTATTGAGTGGTTGAGATTCTCTCTTACTTTTAGAAACTTTCTGTGGTTGGATGAGACTGAGAGAGAAAATAACAATTTCCATTCTTTCAAGTCCTTTTTAATTAGAAATAAATCAATTTAGAAATTTGAATTAAAAATTCAAATTAGAAATTTCTTATTCTTGTAAATCTTTCTTTGAATTAAAAAATCAATTTAGAAATTTGAATTAAAAATCCAAATTAGAAATTTGAATTAAAAAATCCAAATGAGAAATTTGAATTAAAAATCCAAATTAGAAATTTGAATTAAAAATTCAAATTAGAAATTTCTTATTCTTTTAAATCTTTCTTTTAACTAAAAAACAATTTAAAAATTTAGAAATTTGAATTAAAAATCCAAATTAGAAATTTGAATTAAAAATTCTTGAATTAGAAATTTCTCATTCTTTTAAATCTTTCTTTTAATTAAACAATTAGTTTAGAAATTTGAATTAAAAATCTAAATTAGAAATTTAAATTTAAAAATTCAAATTAAAAATTTGTGCACATGAAATTGAATGGTTTGTTTTATTAATTAAAAGTATTGATATACCTTTTAATTAATTGATTTGAATTGATTTAAAATAACCTTTATGCTTTATCAATTGATTTAATTGATTATTTGATGATTGATTTAATTATGCAAACCAATTGATTTAATTACTTACATAATTATGTCTAGCATATTGTTTAATTTAATTAATTGAAATAATGGGCACTTTGTTATCTAGAGACCATTTTCAGGTGATTACACTTATATGATACTATCTAAAATCAATTTCAAATAGGAAGGAAATGGTAAGTTTGCACAATAGTAGTGGGCACTCTCGCCCTTTGAATAAAGATTGGAAAAAGCTTACTGAAATGGAGATTCATCCAAATTCCATTTCATTTTTCTCTGACAATTTGTATGTGTGAGAGAAATCTTAACTTTATAAGTGTTAATTAACATTCAAAGTGGTTGCTTCTAGGAGAAAATTGGTAGAAGCCACTTGCTAAAACTTCCAACTATTATTCTAGATGGATATGTATTGACATACACAATGATCTTGTATCTTATTTGTATTCATAATACAAATAAAGAGTGGACTAGCAAATGCTTATTTTCCATAGTATGTTTGAAGGGATTGTATTGCCTAAGGTTCCGTTGTCTTTTTCCTTGGAAATTCATACTAAGATTGATTTTTTCGTTGACAATATTTTCTATATTTGTGGGAGCTTTGCTCCTTGAAAATACATTTTTCTTCTATAAAATTATTAACCTCTCTAAGTGTCTTTTTTTCCCTCATCCTAAAGATCTCTTCAACTCAAATCCTATCCTCTCATCTCTTTTTTTCACTTCTATTTTAAATTATTTTTACCTTTTTTTCCCTTATTGCTATCTCTATTTTTTGGCCTTTATTGATGGAGGGGCATTCTAGGGTACTCAAAAAATCTGCTTGGTGGTGTGTTGAATTGGTTATGTGTTACTCAGTTGCAGCTTTAACTGATGGTCTCGATTATTGAAGGAAGCTTGGTCGCTGAAGGAACTCGGTGAAACCTCTAGTGCTCGGTGGAACTTGTACTCGATGATGCTTGTGGTGCTCGGTCGACGTGCTTGCTTGGCAATGCCTGTGTTGCTCGGTAATGCTTGGCGTGCTCGGTTGTTTGATTGGTGCTTGGTATTTTTGGTTTACCGACTGGAGTTCTTGAAGATTTGGTTGGCCGACTTGGTGCATTTATTGTTGGTAGCTTTTGTTGTATTCTCCTATGTAGATCTAGAGGCCAACATGGAGAATTAATTATTTGTAAGGCTATTTGAGAGCCGACTGATGTTGCATTTAATATTTGTTTGTAATAGAAGCTAACTTGGCTTAGGAGTTAATTATTTCTTCCAGCCGACTTTTGGTTGAGGAAATGTATTTAAGGAGTGCTTATGTAGTTGTTGAAGGATAGATTTGGGGAATTTGTAGATAGAAGAATAGCATTTGGATCCTGTGAGATCTTGCAGATTAGATTGTTTGTCTGATATTTGTAATAGCAAAGCTAGTGGTTTGCATGCTTGGAGACAAGGAGATTTCTTGCAAGCTCAACTTTAGATATTCCTTAGTGTTTCCATCAGTTGCTGATGTGTTTCAGAGCTAGACTAGCTAGGAGATTATAGAAATACTTTGTGATTGTATTTGGCCCTAACCCGAAAGGCCTTAAAATCGGACATGTTAATGAAAATTCTATTGAAACATCATCTTGTTGTGTTATTCCGCATTGTTGGTGTTTGGATGCAAGTTTGGATTGTCCTTAATTGGATCCTCCTTGCTTGTCCTACGTTAGATGGTATCAGAGCTTGAAGTTCTTGAGTGCGTAAACCAATCTCTGAGTTGAGGTTGTTTGCACCAGGACCTTGGTTGGTGATTTGTTGCTTTGGGTTTTTGAAGATCTTGAAGGATGGCTCTAATAATATTGGACCCTAGAGCGATTGCATATCTCTATGATGCTGTGGAATCAAAGATTACAAAGAAGGATAAAGTTGATTTCAGATATGAGATGGAATTGATGAAGAATGACATGATTGTTGAGGTCATGAGAGCTATTGCTAGTATGCCGAGGAATCTTGGTACTGAAGATGGTTATGAGGAAGCTACTAAAGACTTTGAAGCTGCTGGATCTAGTGGAGATGTCTGGATAGATAGATATGGTGAAGACATAATTGGTCTATTGCATAGATATGGAGCTCGGTTAAGTACTAGTTATCGAATGGAAGTTTCTACTTTCTGTGGTGCTTTGAGACTTGAGGATTTGATTGATTTGATTGGTGAATTAGAAGAATTCTTTGAGCTTGAAGAAATTGAAGATCCTCTTAGAGTAAGATTGGCATAGACTAAGTTGAAAGGACATGTTGCTCTTTGGTGGAAAGAATTAAAAAGAGATAGAGAAGATGAAGGTGAAGTGAAGATCAATTAATGGAGGTTGATGGTGACTAAATTGAAAGCTAAGTTCACACCCGTCGACTATGAGCTTGACTTGTTTAAGAAGTTGCAGAATTTGAATAAAAAAGATTTGACTGTGGAGGACTATGTCGATGAGTTCTATAAGTTGACTATTTGGTCTGGACACAGAGAACTTGGTAAAGAAAAGGTAGCTCCGTATGTGAATGGTTTGAGATTCAATATTTAGGATGAGAGCTTGGTATGCTGAAGATTGATTCAATTGAAGATGCTTATCAATATGCTCTGAAGGAAGAAGATAAGTTGAAAAGGAGACAACATAGTAATCCCCGAGTGAAGGAGAAGCTTGATCACTCAGTGAAGGATAAACCAACTATTGAAGATGAACCAAAACCTGTGGAGCTGAAGAAGAAGACATGTAGGGTTATCTTTAAGGGCACTTGTTATAATTGTGGTGAAGAAGGACATCGATCTTTTGAGTGTACACATAAGAAATTTGGTGACCGAAGGGTTGCTGTGGTGAATGAGAACATTTAGAATGAACCTGAATATGAGAACTTGCTAATTTGGAGAACATTGCTTGGTACAAAGATGAAACCTTGTCAGAGGAGTAATTTGTTTAGAACTCAGTGCAAGTCAGGAGGTCAACTTTGTGATGTAATTATGGACAGTGGTAGTAATGATAATCTTGTAGCTGAGGACATGGTTCAAAAAATTGGTTTGAAGAGAATGAGACATCCTTATCCTTATAGGATTGGCTGGTTACAAGATGTTCATGCTCTAGAAGTAAGGGAACAATGTTTTTTTTATTTTCAGATTGGCTAGTATAAGGATCAAGTGTTGTGTGATATTGTGGAGATGAATAGTTGTCATATATTTCTTGGTAGAACTTGGTAGCATGATTTAAGAGCTATGTATGATTGTGTCAAGAATGTGTTTACCGTTGAGAAGAATAACATAAAGCTTTCCCTGATGCCTTTGCTAGATACAACACTCGATAGGAGAAACTTGGGCTTTGGTAGCTGAGATGAGTTGAAGAATTCTAAAAGGATGGATCAGTATGAAGAATAAGCCTGTGTGTTATCAAGGAAAGATTTGAAAAGATAGAGGAAGTAGAATTGGAAGAGTATGCAAGGTGAAGAGTTGAAGGGCTTGTATGTGAAGAACCAGTTCGGGGTTTATGTGCTGAATCCTAGAAGATGTTCTTCCAGCCTATGAGAACATCTTTTCAAACTTGGGGTGTCTGATGCATGGGCATTCTAGGGTACTCAAAAAATTTGCATGGTGGTGTGTTGAATTGGTTCTGTGTTACTCGATTGCAGCTTTAACTGACAGTCTCAGTTATTGAAGGAAGCTTGGTCGCTGAAGGAACTTGGTGAAATCTCTGGCACTTGGTGGAACTTGTACTTGATGATGCTTGTGGTTCTTGATTGATGTGCTTGCTTGGTGATGCCTGTGTTTCTCAGTAATTCTTGGCGTTCTTGGTTGTTTCATTGGTGCTCAGTTGTTTGACTGGTGCTTGGTAGTTTTGGTTTACCAACTGGAGTTCTTGAAGATTCGGTTGGTTGACTTGGTGTATTTATTGTTGGTAACTTTTGTTGTATTCTCCTATGCAGATCTAGAGGCTGACATGGAGAATTAATTGTTTGTAAGGCTATTTGAGAGCCGACTGTTGTTGCATTTAATATTTGTTTGTAATAGAAGCTGGCTTGCTGACTTGGCTTAGGAGTTAATTATTTCTTCCAGCCGACTTGTGGTTGAGGAAATGTATTTAAGGAGTGCTTAAGTAGTTATTATTACCCAAATTTTCCTATGCATACAAATTTGGCAAAAAACCATTCCCAGGTCTCTATTTTTACCATGTTTGCCATCCCTAAAATTTTCATGAATTTACACCCTGTTCTCTGGCCTCTGCAAATTTGTTATTTCCCTGGTCTGCAGTAAAAAGTTTGAAAAACTAGCCGTTACCCTAAAAAACCCTTTGGCCACGTTATATTTTCATGTTACCTTTTTCGGCAACTTAAGTCATTCATATTTGCATATGCCCAAAATAATCCCTACGTCTGGCAGTTTATTTTTTCCTAAGTCTCAGTGCACAAAATAATTCCTAAGGGTTAAGTGTCAATTTGATCTAATGGTCTTCGCCATATCGGTGATCCAAGATGCGCGTGTGTTACGATCATGGTATAGCGAGAATCGTCGATCTTGTTTTCTCCAGCGTTGTAGTGTGTCAGTGGGTCTAGTGCCACTTCATCTGGTTTGGTGGCTCTTGATTTGTTGGTGGTCTAGTGATTCAGCATCTATCAGTGGGCCCTTTCTCTTCAGCAGGTTAAGTTCCGATCACATCTCGCGGCTGTCATTATACCGGTGATCCAAGATGCACGTGTTTTATCATTGCGGTATGGTGATAGCCATTAATCCTTCTTCATCGTTAGAGAATCTGACAGTGGGTCCTATGTCAAAGTTAGATGCTACGTGGATCTGTTTGGCGGTGTTTGATTGGCTGAGGTTTTGAACATGTGGTACCTGTTAGTGGGGTCAGCTTCCTCAAAGTGTTAAGTCCGGAGTAGGATCGACGATCGTCGTTATACCGCCAAGGTAAGATGCACGTCTGTTAGGCTGGCGGTATAGTGACAACATCCAATGTGATCCTAGTCTGCCATGGGTCTTGTTGTCAGAAGGGTCTGCAACGTGTCTCATTTGGTAGCTTTTGATTGGCCAGCTGGTGTGTGATGTGGAGGTTTGTCAGTGGGTCCATGGGGTCAGGTCTTTCTCAAAAGCATTTAATGCATGATCAGATCTCGTGGCTGTTGTTACACCACGGATCCAAAATGCTCGATCGTTAGCATCGCGATGTAGCGACAACCATTCGATGGTGTTCTCAGGGATGTGGGTCCAAGGTCCTCACTGACGATGCTGATTTTCTCACTTCTGATTGGTCGCTGAATGCCAAGGTGGCATTTGACTTGTCGAAAAAGTTTTTTTTAGACTATTTTAAAGGGGCATCACAACCATTCATCTACCGGGAAGATTTTGCATCGATGACTATGTTTTAAAAATGACCTGGTAGCTGTTATTATTCAAATTTAAATATTTCTTTGTGAAGTTTTTTTCTAGGGTTTTATTTTTGTGGCCATGCACGATAAGATGGGTAGCTGGAATTGAATTTCTCAGGATAAGAATGGTTGGATAGATGATGATAGATGATCTGATCATCAGCGCCGTGGATTTTATAGAGTACCATGTCCTGTTGAGGCTTTAATGAGCTCGGTGCCACCTTTTGCAAGGTTAATCATTTTAAACCCAGATATCAGATCGGGATCAGATTTGGATGCATTCATGGCTTAGTGGAGTTGCAGGTGGGTAGATGGATCAAGGTTGATGTGTCTGCAGGTGGGCTTAATACCAGGATCAACACACAAGGAAAAGAATTGATTTGATCACCAGCTATTCTCAGAGATTTGATGATGGTAATCAATGTACCATTAGGGTTTGATATTTTATTGCAGACCTATGTAACCCTGGTTAAGTTTTGACTCCTGCCTATGTGTAGGAGATGTATATATTGTATTTTTGGAGCCTTAGTGCTTGGAGGTTAGAGAGTTCACATTTTGTAAGAAGAAAGTCTCTTTCTTAGAAGGCTATTTATGGCATTTTTTGCCCTCTGGTTTTCTACATTCTGTAATCTTTCATTGAGGATTCAAATATCGTAGAGGTACTTTGTGACAATTCTTCATGTCCCTATGCTTCCTTGTTTGCATTCTCTCTTCTTGAATCAAAGTATATGATGTTTTGGTGATATCTTAGGGTTCCTGATCCCTCTCTCCTTGTGCAATTGTGTGTATTATTATGAATGATTTGATGTGAATGCTTTTTTGGGTATACTACAAGCCCTAAACAATCTTGTCTCATTCCTATACCTAGTTGCAGAGGTGAATGTTTCTTGTAGGTCATAGATTGTTGTCTACTCCAAAGAGTGTTATTATTTGTGAAAGAATCTCTTTCTTTCCCTGAATACCCTCTTTATTTGCAGACCCCTCTATGAAATACTCATGCAAGCCTATTTAGTGAGTTATGATCTACTAGACCTAAGTGTCTCATTGATTTCATCCTACATACTGAGATCCAAACCCTAGTTTCCGTGCATCACCTAGTAGGTAGTTTTCTTTTCAGTCATTTCCCTTTCCAAGCATTCCTTCTATCCCTTTCCCTCAAAAGTTTACTTTTCTATCTAGAAGCAAATTAAGGTGATTATCCAAGAGGAACCAGACTAGAACCTAGAGGTCTCATCTTAGTTAGCATAGGTCCCACAACTTGGAGATGATTCCCATGTTATAATAAGTTATCAAGACCAAGAGAGCTTGAAACAAGGGTGTAAACTTAGTGTATAATAGTTCTGGCACGCCCGTTGGGACTATACAAGAAGTTCATTATTTGAAGGATATGCTATCTCTAATATATAGATTGCATACAATAGACCTTTAGAGGTTGTTCTACCAAGTATATCTGGCGACTCCACTGATTTCAAGGATCAGGGCTAACCTTGTTCAAGATTTATGAGAAAGATTGAGACTAGGAGCTCAAAGCCCACTAAATTTTTAGAGTTGCCCTCAAGAAGAAGTCACAAGGGCAGGTCAACTCAAAGAACATCCCTTGCAAGGAGAGTTCAATCAACACCTCCTGATACCTCAGAAAGGAGACCTTTTCCCTTTCATTCCATAAGAAGAGGAAGATCTCTAACTAGAGATCTAGAGGAAGATTCAAATCAAGTAGCAAATACAACTCACATAGTTGTCAATCTTCAGATTCCAGCTCCTACAATGGCTAGGCCATTTGCCTTTGCACCTTTCAATCAAGGGATTCCATTAAATGTTTCTCAACATCATGATGTGCCCTTAGTGGCACTAAAAAGTATACCTGATTTCACTGGTGAAGGGCAAACAATTACTTTTGAGCACATAAGAGATGTGACCACCATCTGTAGCATACACAATATTACTCAAGAGGATGTGGCCACAAAATTATTAGCAGCCTCTCTAAAAGGTAAGGCTCTAGAATGGTTTAGAACTCTAACTGTTGGTTCTATTACTTCATGGGATGAATTAGGGGATGCATTAAGTAAGAATTTTGAGGACAAATCAGATAACTTGTCTCTAGTTGAGCAGTTAACAACTATTAAGAGAGACCCTCAAGAGAAAATGACAGATTACAATAGTAGATTCCTCAAGACATGGAATAGAATTCTAGTCTCTATGAGACCATCAGCTGACCATGCCTTCCTATACTACTTGCAAAGTCTAAATGGTCAAATTTCTATCATGATTCAATCTATGGGTGGTACTTCTCTACCCCAAGTCTTTGACATAGTTGTCAAAGCTGAAAATTGTTTAATTCAAGAAGGTATGATTTCTAGAAGGCCTCCAATGCCCATTTTTCCTAGCCTTCAACCCATTGCACCTGCACAAGTACCCCCATTTACCCCTATTCCCACCATACTAGCACCTCAGGCTAGTACTAGTGGTCAAGAGCTAACAACTAGCTTCTCTCAAGAGTTGCAAGAAATAAAGAGTAGTCAAGAAAGCAGTAAGCAAGAAATGACAAACTTATTGCAAACCTTGACTAAAGAGGTTACAAATCTAAAGAAACAAGGTCAAGGAATCAGACCACCCTTCCAGCCACAAGGCCGAGGTCCTAATCAGCAATATCAAAATCAAGGACAACCTTATCAACAAAATAGGCCACCATATCAAGGAGGATACCAAGGACAAAGATACAGTTTTAATCAGAGACCATTCCAACCATATAACCCTGCATCTTTGAATTCTGCAAACTCAGTGAGGGATATGGTTCCTAGTCAAAACAATATGGCTATGGATAATGAATAATGATTTCCTTGTAATCAGCCTCACAATCAGGCTACATATTCAAATGGATGGATGAACCAAGCTCTAATGGTTCAAAACACCTCACAAGCTCAATCAGAGGCTTCATCTAGTGGGTCAGTTCCTCAACAAGAACCATAAGAAGATGAGACTACTCTTTTTAATTGGGAGCAACCAGACTTCAATGGAGTCAATGATGAAGCTACTTTTGTTGCCTATACAAGAGAAAAGAGAAGAGCTCAAGACATGGAGAGAGTAGATTCCAATGCCAAAGCCACTACATCTGCAGAGCTACTATAGCAAGCTACTCCCATCACACCTAAGGAGGCTCCTGTCATTATAGGCAAAGAAGGCCAACATTCCAAAGAAGTGGAGCCCATCATAGTGAAAACACAATAGAGAGTACACACTGTGACACCCTATAAGATTGTAGACAACATGAAGAGGGTGAATGTCACCATGTCCATGTGGGACTCTTTGGCTCTTCCAGGACAACCTGAAATTTTGAAGAAGGCCATGACAGAGGTAGCAACTCCTCAACCTGCAAAAGAAGTTGCAAAGCCAGTGTTGGTAAACACTGATCAAGAAAAGGAGGCTCCAAGTAGCAACTCCAAGGCTAATATCACACAAGGTAGGAATTCAAAACCACCTCCCTTTTATGTATCTCTAATTATTAGAAAATCTTTAGTACATAATTGTATGGTAGATAGTGGAGCTACTAGCACTGTAATGCCCAAGAAAGTAGCTGACCAATTAGGACTGAAATATGAACCCTTCCAAAAGAAGGTTACCCAACTTGATGGATCCTCAATCAGTACTATAGGTGTGGCTAAGGATACCAGTTTGATCCTTCATACTAGTCCTAATTTTTTCATCCTCCTAGATATATACATTATAGATCTCCCTGCATTATTTGCTATATGTCTGTCAAGGGAGTTTACAGCCAAGATAGGAGGCTATCTATCTTCTGATTGGTCTCACATGCTATTTCATACAAGGTATGGGACCAAGGTCACCATTAAGTTAGAACCATTAGCAGTACACCATATAGAGCCATATGTGTCTAATGCCATCAATGTAAACTACCCTATATTTGATGACAGTGACTTCCAAACTATTATTGAAGCAAGCACAAAGATAGAAAGTATCCCTAATATTTTTCTAGATGAGAGAGCTTCAGAGGCCCAAGAAAATCTTATCTAGGATTTTGGTTTGGGAAGTTATCTGATACAAGAGAGTGGGGCCATAGAACCAAACCTCCTCAAAGAAGATGTTGATTCAGAAGATTAGAATAATCAAGTTTGGGAACTATTTTTTGATGGAGCTAGAAGTAGACATGGCTCTAGTGGTGGTGCTATGCTAGTGTCCCCAAAAGGAGAAAAGTACTATATTGCCTTTAGATTCAGTTTCTCTTGCACTAGCAATACTGTAGAGTATGAAAGTCTAGTCAATGGACTAGAGTGGGCTAGAAAAAGAGGGTTTAAGGCTTTAAAATTTTATGGTGATAGTGAGTTAGTTGTTAGCCAAGTAAGAGGGATAAGTGCAACAAAAAATGACACTTTGAAAGCATACAAACATAGAGTTTGGGATGCAATTGAAGATTTTTGTGCTTTCAATATTGTTGCTATCGCTAGGAAACTAAATCAAAATGCAGATAGGTTAGCTGCTATTGGATCTTAGTATGATATTCCTAATAGCATTTCAAAAGAGGTAGATCAAAAAAAATATCAAGGTGATTTTCAAACCCTCTATTCCTAATAATAATGTCAATTGGCAGGTGTTTGACAATGATGAACAAATTCTGCAGTTCTTGTTTGAAGAAGATGTTTTTTCAAGGCATAATCAAGAAAGATTATCACAAAATTATGGTGATCAAGTGATACAACTTATGTCCAATAAGATGCCTAGAGGTCTTGTCACCTTAGAGACTATCTTCAACAAGGATGATGAAGTTAAGAAAAATAAAGCTGGCTTGGTAGTCCAACAAGAACATTGTGTTGAACTAGAGTTGGAACTAGGTAGGAGCTTACAATTTGGAAAAGTGAACACTGAATTGGAAAAGAAAGCTTACACTCAGTTATTCAAAGAATTCAGTGATATTTTTGCATAGCAATATGAAGACCTTAAAGGCTTTGACCCTGCCCTTACTCAAAACACTATTGAATTAGAACTGAATGCAAAACCAGTGAGGCAGAAGCAAAGGTCTGTTAATCCCAAACTTGAGCCACTTATGCATAAAGAAGTACTCAAACTAATAGAAAGTGGTATCATCTACCCCATTAAGCATACTAGTTGGGTTTCCAACCTTGTTCCTATCAGGAAGAAGAATGGGGAGTTGAGGTTATGTGTTGACTTCAGGGATCTTAACAGAGCCTCATTAAAAGACTGCCATCCACTGCCCTCCATGGAACAAATCTTACAATGTGTCTCTGGATCCAAGAGATTTTCATTATTGGATGGCTATTCAGGATACAATCAGATCTTAGTAAATGAAGAGAATCAATACAAGACTGCATTTACAACCAAGTGGGGAACCATGGCTTATCAAAAAATGCCCTTTGGTTTGTCAAATGCAGGTGCTACATTTCAAAAGGAAATGGATATGGCCTTTAAAAGCCTAATGTACAAGTTTGTACCGGTCTACTTGGATGACATAACTGTCTATTCTAAACATGCAGTAGACCATATCAAACATCTGAGGAATATTTTTGAAAGGTGTAGAGAGTTTCGGATATCTCTTAATCCCAAGAAATGTGTGTTTTTAGTTCATGAAGGAAAGTTATTGGGATATGTAGTATCCAAAGAAGGGATCACAGTAGATCCTGAGAGAATTGCAGCTATCCTAGAGCTACCCCTACCACATCATAAGAAAGGTCTCCAATATTTCATAGGAAAGATTAATTTTGTTAGGAGGTTCTTGCCCAACATTGCAGATTTACTCAAGCCTTTGACAACCATGTTAAAGAAAGGTTCAGCTTTTAGCTGGACTAAAGAAGGGAAAGCCAATTTCTAGGCTATCAAAGAGGCCCTAACAGAAGCTCCTGCTCTCCTGAACCCAAATTTCAATAAGGATTTTATCCTTTATGCTTATGGAGGTCATGAGGCTATATCTGCAATGTTGACTCAAGAAAGTTCAGATGGATTGGAGCAGCCTATTGCTTTCTTTAGCAAAGGTTTAGAAGAGTATGAACATAGATACTCTTTTGTAGAGAAACATGTACTTGCTGTGGTGAAGAGCCTTAAAAAGTTTAGATATTTGTTGACCCATAGCAAGGTACATTTGAAAGTTACTCATCCAAGTGTCAAAGAATTTTTTCTTTCCAAGGACTTAAATGAGAAAAGAGCTGGTTGGATCACCAAGGTGATAGAATATGACATAGATATTCAAACTACCAAGCTAGTTAGAGGAAGAGGTCTTTGTGAGCATTTGGCAGGGGATGAAAGTTCAAAGAAATTAGAGCAAATAGATGCATCTCTGGTGGTGCATTCTATAGAAGAACAAGCCAAGGCAACAAGCTGGTTGCCTAATATGATCAATTACTTAAAGATAGGACAATGCCCTACAGGCCTAGATTCAGCAAAAAGGAGGTATTATAGATTGCAATCTGTTCCTTTTGTGTTGATAGATGAAGTTATTTTTAGAAAGGATCACAATGGTGTCCTTTTAAGATGCATAGACTCAGAAAATATAGTTGATGTCCTATTTAAATTTCATGATGGATCTTCTGGAGGTCACTTTTCTCCTAGGACTACTGCTTCTAAAATCATGAGGGCTGGATACTATTGGCCATCTATCTATAAGGATAGTCATGATTATGTGAGAAAATGCATCAAGTGTTCCATGTTTGCAGGAAAAGAAAGGCTTGCAGCCTTGCCCTTACAGCCAGTCAGAACAGAGTAACCCTTCATGAAGTGGGGCATAGATTTCATTGGAATGATCAATCCTCCATCTAGTATAGGCCATAAATGGATAATTACTACAACAGGTTACTTCACCAGATGGATAGAGGCAGTTGCATTAAAGGAGGCCAATGAGAGTGCTATCCTAGGTTTTTATGATGATATAGTTCATAGGTTTGGCACTCTTGATTCCATAATTTTAGATAATGCATTGGCATTCATAGACCTCAAAGTCTCAGAGTGGGTAGTCAAAAATGGCATCTATCTAAATACCAGTTCCAATTACTACCCTTAAGGCAATGGCTTAGTAGAATCCACCAATAAGAACTTGATTAGGATAATCAAGAAGACTCTTCAAGAAAATCAGAGAGATTGGCATACTAAGCTCAGGTCTGCAGTGTGGTTAGATAGAATTACCCCAAAGAAAATCATTGGTAATTCTCCTTATGTGCTAGTGTATGGCAAAGAGGCCAAGTTGTCTATCTTAGTTGAATTGCTAGCTCTAGAATTGGCTACTCAGTATGCCCTATTTGAATAAGGAGATCCTTTGCAGGTCAGATATGCTCAGTTGATGGAGTTAGAGGAAATCAGAGATAAGTCCATGAAGGACATGGAGTTCCACCAGATCCAAACAAAGAAAAGTTTTGATAGGAGAGCTAAAGCCAGGGATTTCAAGGTTGGAGACATAGTCCTCAAGTGGGATGAGTTCAGGTCAAGACCTGGTAGGCACACAAAATTTGACTCCTTTTGGGGTGGACCATTTGTAATCACATAATGCAGGGGCCCTAATGTCTTTCAACTAGCAACTCTGGAAGGAGTTGCCCTGCCAATTTCAGTCAATGGTTTCCACTTGAAACCTTGTTTTGAGGTTAATCCCTCTCTGTAAATCTTGTAAAAAAAAGGGTTTCCCTATTTCCTTTTCCTTGTTTTCTAGGTTAGTTCTTCCTATTTTCCAAGAAGTGCTTGAGCACAGTTCTAGTTCTACCTCTCGGAGATATTTTTGAGTTTTGATGACCCCATGCCCAATGAATTGTCTAGGCCATTAGTTTCAATGTCTAGCAGGCTGACATCCAGCAAAAATCGCCAAAATGTTACCCAAATTTTCCTATGCATACAAATTTGGCAAAAAACCATCCCCAGGTCTCTGTTTTTACCATGTCTGCCATCCTTGAAATTTTCATGAATTTACACCCTATTCTCTGGCCTCTACAAATTGGTTATTTCCCTGGTTTGCAGTAAAAAGTTTGAAAAACTAGCCGTTACCTTAAAAAACCCTTTGGCCGTGTTATATTTTCATGTTACCTTTTTCGGCAACTTAAGTCATTCATATTTGCATGTGCACGAAATAATCCCTAAGTCCGACGATTTATTTTTTCCTAAGTCTCGGTGCACAAAATAATTCCTAAGGGTTAAGTGTCGATTTGATCTAACAGTCTTCGCCATACCGGTGATCCAAGATGCGCGTGTGTTACGATCATGGTATAGCGAGAACCGTTGATCTTGTTTTCTCCAGCATTGCAATGTGTCAATGGGTCCAATGCCATGTCGTCTGATTTGGCTGCTCCTAATTCGTCGACGGTCTAGTGATTTAGCATCTATTAGTGGGCCCTTTCTCTTCAGCAGGTTAAGTTTCGATCGCATCTCGCGGCTATCATTATACCGGTGATCCAAGATGCACGTGTTTTATCATCGTGGTATGGCGATAGCCATTGATCCTTCTTCATCATCAGAGCTTTTGACAGTGGGTCCTATGTCAGAGACATATGCTACATGGATCTGTTTGGTAGCATTTGATTGGTTGAGGTTTTGAACATGTGGCACTTGTTAGTGGGGTCGGCTTCCTCAAAGTGTTAAGTCCCGAGTAGGATCAATGATCATCATTATACTGCCAAGGTAAGATGCATGTCTGTTAGGCTGGTGGTATAACGACAACCATCTGATGTGATCCTAGTTTGTTGTGGGTCCTGTTGTCAGAAGGGTCTGCGACATGTCTCATTTGGCAGCTTTTGATTGGCCGGCTGGTGTGCGATGTGGAGGTTTGTTAGTGGGCCCGTGGGGTCAAGTCTTCGTCAAAATCATTTAACGCACGATCAGATCTCGCAGCTGTCATTACACCGCAGATCCAAAATGCTCGATCGTTAGCATCGCGGTGTAGCGATAGCCGTTCAATGGTGTTCTTAGGGACGTGGGTCCAAGGTCCTTCCTGACGATGCTGATTTTCTCACTTTTGATTGGTTGTTGATTGCCAAGGTGGTGTTTGACTTGTCGAAAAGGTTTTTTTTAGACTATTTTAAAGGGGGCATCACAACTGTTCATCTGCCGGGAGGATTTCACATCGATGGCTACATTTTTAAAATGACCTGGTAGTCGTTATTATTCAAATTTAAATATTTCTCTGCGAAGGTTTTGCTAGGGTTTTGTTTTTGCGGCCATGCACGACAAGATGGGTAGCAGGAATTGAATTTCTTAGGATAGGAATGGTTGGATAGATGATGATAGATGATCTAATCATCGACGCCGTGGATTTTATAAAGTACCACGTCCTGCTGAGGCTTTAATGAGCTTGGCGCCACCTTTTGCAGGGTTAATCATTTTAATCCTAGATATCAGACCAGGATCAGATTTGGATGCATTCATGGCTTAGTGGAGTTGCAGGTGGGTAGATGGATCAAGGTTGATGTGTCTGCAGGTGGGCTCAGTACCGGGATCAACACGCAAGGAAAATAATTGATTTGATCACCAGCTGTTCTCAGAGATTTGATGATGGTAATTAGTGTACCATTAGGGTTTGATATTTTATTGCAGACCTATGTAACCTTGGTTAAGTTTTGACTCCTGCCTGCGTGCAGGAGATGTATATATTGTATTTTTGGAGCCTTAGTGCTCGGAGGTTAGAGAGTTCACATTTTGTAAGAAGAAAGTCTCTTTCTTAGAAGGCTATCTGTGGCATTTTCTGCCCTCTGGTTTTCTACATTCTATAATCTTTCATTGAGGATTCAAATATCGCAGAGGTACTTTGTGACAATTCTTCATGTCCCTATGCTTCCTTGTTTGTATTCTCTCTTCTTGAATCAAAGTATATGATGTTTTGGTGATATCTTAGGGTTCCTTATCCCTCTCTCCTTTTGCAATTATGTGTATTATTGTGAATGATTTTATGTGAATTCTTTTGTTGGTATACAACCCCTAAACAATCTTGTCTCATTCCTATATCTAGTTGCAGAGGTGAATGTTTCTTGCAGGTCATAGATTGTTGTCTACTCCAAAGAGTGTTATTGTTTGTGAAAGAATCTCTTTCTTTTCCTGAATACCCTCTTTATTTGTAGACCCCTCTATGAAATACTCATGCAAGCCTATTTAGTGAGTTATGATCTACTAGACCTAAGTCTCTCATTGATTTCATCCTACATACTGAGATCCAAACCCTAGTTTCGGTGCATCACCTAGTAGGTAGTTTTCTTTTTAGTCATTTCCCTTTCCAAGCATTCCTTCTATCCCTTCCCCTCAAAAGTTTACTTTTCTATCTAGAAGCAAATTAAGGTGATTATCCAAGAGGAACCAGCCTAGAACTTGGAGGTCTCATCTCAGTTAGCATAGGTCCCACAACCTGAAGATGATTCCCATGTTATACTAAGTTATCAAGACCAAGAGAGGTTGAAACAAGGGTGCAAACTTAGTGTATAATAGTTATTTAAGGATAGATTTGGAGAAGTAGCAGATAGAAGGATATCATTTGGATCCTACGAGATCTTGTAGATCAGATTATTTTTCTAATAGTTGTAATAGCAGAGCTAGTGGTTTGCATGCTTGGAGAAAAGGAGATTTCTTGGAGGCTTGTGAGCTCAAGTTTAGATCTGCCTTAGTGTTTCCATCAGTTGGTGATGTGTTTCAGAGCTAGAATAGCTAGGAGATTGCATAAATACTTTCTGATTGTATTTGGCCATAACCTAGAAGGCCTTACAGCCGGGCATGTTAATGAAAATTCTGTTGAAACATTATCTTATTGTGTTATTCCATATTGTTGGTGTTTGGTTGCAAGTTTGGACTGTCCTTAATTGGATCCTCCTTGCTTGTCCTGCATCATTTATCCATATCCTATAAGATAATAAGTGTTTGCTAAAATGTTGACACACTTCTATGAGTCATTATATCTAAGATTGCTCAAGAATGAGTTCTCAAATGGTGACTCATAGCTCTTTATTCATGGAGTGCAAGGGTTTATAATAGAGGCCCTCAGCTTAGACCTAGTTTGTGCCCATGCAAGTACACCATAAAATGAGAGATTCAAAAAGGAAAAGAAAGAATGCTAGTCTCCATGATCATCAAGTATGCATGAAAATGAAAATGAAAGCTATTCTATATGATAACAATGCATGAAAGAAAACTAATCTATGAAAGGAAATGCTTATACAAGATTATTCTATGAAAGGAAATATGAATCTGATCTAACATGCAAATGCAAAAGTAATCTAAATGGATTTCCATGTAGGCATGAGAGAAGAAGACAAGAAAAGAGAAGTTGCAATGTTCAAGCTCAAGTGCTCAAATTCTCCTCCAAAATCGCTCTCGAAACTTGCATAACAATAACATAAAATCTAGATCTCTAAAATCTCCATGCATAAAATGAGAAGAAGAGGGCTCCTTATAAAGGATTTAGAAATGAATGGACGGTCAAGATTAAGAGGCAAAAATAAATAAGCAATGGTAGAGATTAAATTTTGGTTGATCCATGTGCTCAAGATTCTCAAGAGGCAAAATCAATGGACATGGTTAAGAGACAAAAAAGATGTGTGGAAGAGATTAAGAGGCAAAATGAGATTCCACTCATCTTGAAAAGTGTTCATTCAATGTGTGAGGAAAAAATCTTTTTCTTTTTCTTTTTCTTTTTATTTTATTATTTATTTATTATTGTTAGCAAAGTGGTTTCCATTATTTAATTTAAAAGATTTTTTTATTTATTTAAAAGAGATTTGTTCTTTTAATTAAATGTGGCTTAGGATAAAGTGATTTTATTATTTAATTAAAAGATTTTTTTATTTAATTAAAATGGAGCATGTTCTCTTAACTAAATAAAACTTAGGATAAATGATCAAACTTTAAGAAATATTGAAATATAATTGAATTAATTACGATTTGATTAAGGAAATTGATTTGAATTGAAAATTGATAAATTGATGAATGGGGGGGGGGGGGCAAAGTCTAGGTGACCATTTTAGGGTGCATACAATAAGTTGACATAGAACCTCAAATTATTTCGATGAGCACTTCTTTATGACTGGCATGTTTAGGAAAGCAGTAGTTGCCAACTCATATTTTCCCTTAATCTTCTTCTATTTGCGTTTTCTAAGAAGGATGCCCGAGTAACTAATTAATGAAGGAATAGTGATAAGGATCAACATTCACTTCAACTGTATGACCAACATGGAAAGAACATTTTCCTACATTTCACAAATGTATAGATAACAGTTCACTTTCATATGATCCAAATCCCCAATGTCCATTGGATTTAGATTTGGGGGGTAGAGGAAGGACTTGCGAGAACACTACTAGCACGTGAATATAATGTTGTAACTTAATCATAATAGTTATAATTGCAACTTAATCATACTGTACTCCAATTTCTATCATTCTCCTCATATAGGAACCATATGCCATCTCACAAGTATTGTGTTTAGGAAGGCATATGCAATCTCCACATATATACACCTTATGCCTTTTGTAACTTCACATGATGCATTGGGGAGGTTGCAAAACCTCTCATTGAGGCACATGAGGCCAATTTTAACTTTTTGTATTGTTATTGTTCTGCAATCATTCTATACTTACAAATGAGCAAAATATCTTTAAATTATAGATGTAAAAAGCCTCACACATCTTGTGCTTTCCTGCTACTTTATGACAACATAATACAAGAAAAAATTTGTGTGATTTCTATTTTGTCATATTTTAAGTCTCTTCACTTCATAAAATTCTTTAACAATCTATTCTTCTCTACAATCTTGCAACATACTAAAATTGTGCAAGGAGAATGACTCTTTTCATGCTCTCAAAATTCTGAACAGTGTTTGTTGACGAAACAACTTTTACGCCATATGAATTTGCAAGATTTTTGGAATACAATGAAGGCTTTTATTGAAGATAGTAAGGTGAATATTTATTTTTATCTTTCTTTTGTTTAATTTTTCATAATAAGTAAATTTTGTTTTTAGAGGCGCTTTCTATATTTTGTAAATGGTTGGAAGTTTAGATGAATGTTGTTTATTTTTTGATAAAGCTTTGCTAAATATTGTTTTGTATTTATCATTTCTTCAACATATTTGTGTAGGGATTTCTTGGTTTTACTTTCTAAACATTTACAAATAAATTTATCATTTTAATTACTTTTAATAATATATTTTGTAATTTGCAATATTTTTAATGAACATTTATTTCATTGTATATAATTTATATTAATTTTAGTATTATTATTCTTTTCACATTTCTTTGCATACATCATTAATATGCAAACTATTTCACTTCATAGAAAATCAAACCTCCTATCGCTTATGAGTTGCATGTACAAAAGCAAGTGACTACTAGTTATATTCATAATCACAAATTACTTAAATATAATTCGTTCCTTCTATGACCAATCTCAACTAATAACTTACTTGGTAGGTTAACTAGATGAATGTTGCAATGGAAACAACAAATATCTAAATAACATAAAGAAGCTCTATAATAATAATAATAATAATTATTATTATTATTATTATTTAAAAAAAAGTAGTAAAGTAAATGCAATTTTGGAGAAGAAATTGATGTCACTCTGTTACCGTTTGTTTGTTGGAATTAGACATGAATTGGGATTGTCAAATCTTGGAATTGACATTTTCGATGTTTGTGTTCAAAATATGAAACTGGTATAGAGATTTGTTAATTCCCATTTACCCCCAAAAGCAACATTTGAATTTTCCATCTAAATAGGTAGAATCGGAAAATCAGTTCCAATTCCACTTAAATGGGAATTGGGGGTAAAGCAAAATTTATAATATTTTAAAATCTAAATCAAACAACATTTTCTATTTTCTCACTATGAATTCAGGTTGAACCAAAAGATTCTAGCCATACTACAAAAACCATTTTCCAGATTTAAAACTTTCAAAATTGTCAAACTCTACAATTCCAACACTATTTAATTCCAGTAAAACAAATAGATTCCAGTTTTCTATTCTTTCTCCTCATACGTTGTCTGCCTCAGAGTTATGGTATCCTTCCGCGTAAACGCGTCACTACAGACCTCTCTATCTACCAGTCAAATCAACAAAGAAAACTTTGCCTCAAAGATTTCCCGAGTCCAGCTCGAACATAATGCCTATTTATAGAAGCCAAACGATCTTCTTGATTTCATAATAAATATGGAACCCGCTCATATCATGGTGGTGCCCATGCATGCGCAGGGCCACGTGTTCCCCTGCGTGGAGCTCTGCAAGCGACTGGCCGTGCGAGGCATTACTGTCACAATTCTAGTCGATCCTTCAATGGCCCCTTCTCTGCAAGTCACGGCCAATCAAGCGCACGAATCCCTGGGGATCAATATACGGGTCCAGGAGTTGTCCCAACCCGAGGAAGAAGAGGAACAGAATGATGAAGCTGCAGACCAGCAAGATCCAGATATGTTCGGAGAGCACCTTGCAAAGCCCATGGAAGCGATTCTGCAATCACTCGATCATCCGCCCGTCTGCATCGTCGGCGACGTTATGGTGCCCTGGGTAACAACCGTGTGCAACAGATTCAATATTCCCAGGGTTTCTTTCGTTACTTCGGGCGCGTGTTCCATGGCATTCGAGTACGCCATGTGGAAACACAGGGCAGAATTAGAAGAGGCAAAGGAGCCGTTTGCAGTGCCCGGGTTTCCGAACTCAATGACCCTCACTCCTTCCGACACCCGCCACAGCGCCCCGCCAGGTCCTCCTCCAGACGGGAGAGGAAGAGGAAGAGGGGGGCCTCCTCCAGGCCGCGGAGGAAGAGGAAGAGGGCCTCCGCCGGGTCACAGGGGACGGGGACGAGGGCGAGGGCGTGGTCACCGGCCGCCGCCACCGGGAGATCACGGTTCACAGTGGAGCGCGCCGTGGATGAGTGTGCTCGAAGGATGCCACGGAATCCTGGTGAATACTTGCCGTGACTTGGAGTCCCCGTTCGTAGAATACGTGATGAAGGAGACCGAGAAGCCCGCTTGGGCTGTTGGCCCGCTTCTGCCGTCTTCCTTCTGGGAAGACTCACCCGGCTCCCTCACGCGCGACAGCTTGGTGCGCAAGGCCCGCAAGAGCAGCATCGACGAGCAACAGTGCTGGCAGTGGCTCGATGCCCAGGCGCCCCGATCGGTGATCTACGTCTCCTTCGGCAGTTGTGGGATGGGCCCCTCGGATGAAGAATGGACCGAGATTGCACTTGGCTTGGAAGCCGCCGAGAAGCCCTTTATTTTGGTTCTACAGGCGGTACCCGAAGAGAAGGACCCTCAAGTCGAAGACATCCTCCCCGAGGGATTTGAACAACGGGTCGAAGGACGTGGTCTCGTGATCCGCGGATGGGCTCCTCAGCTGCTGATTCTGTCCCACCCTGCGACAGGAGCGTTTTTATCGCACTGCGGGTGGAATTCGACGGTGGAGAGCCTGGGCCTCGGTGTGCCCCTGCTGGTGTGGCCCATACGAGGAGATCAGCCTTACAATGCTAAGCTGCTTACGGTTGAACTTGAAGCGGCGGTCTTGATTGACGTGGATCGAGATTCGGGAGCGGCGAAGAGGGACAGCGTTGTTAAAGGAGTGAAAACATTGATGGAAACTGAACAGGGGCTGAAAATGAGGGAGAAAGCCAAGTGTTTAAAGGAGTTGTTGAGGTCTAGTCTGGAATCCTCTGACAGGGAATTGGACGCTTTTCTCGGCCACGTTTTACACTTGCCAAATCAACAAGTTCAGAGCGAGTGATCTCAGATCTCAGAAATAATGTCGAAAGCTGGCTGAATCTATAGACTATGCGGCATACCCAAATTTTGTCACAGAAAAAAAACAGTTGTATGCACATATTTTTGTGCTTTTAAAGGGAAAACCAAAATTATTGTATGCACATGATTTTGTGCTCTTAAAAGAAAAATAAAAGATTTTATCGTTAGGCGTATTTTTGGTCCAAGTACCGTATGCAACATCATAACGGCAACGTCTAAATCGTAAACTAAAAGCATGTGCATACAATAATTTATTAGTTTATATTTAGTTTACGATTTATCCAGTACCCATCATAACAAGGATTGTGTGTGTGCCCATAAGTATACTAGAATATTCGTACGATTGAGGGGTCCCCTCAATTAGTTTTATAAGAATCTTCTTCGACAACAATCTTTGACAGCAATGAAAGATATATTGCGTTGGATTCTTGTCGGTGAGTTTTACGGTGCGCTTTTTTCTTTTGGGAAATGGATATGAAATTAATTTTAAATTAAATTTAGAAGGTTGGTATTTTCTAAATGTGATAAAGTTTGATAGTCACAAGTAAATTTTGATTAATTAAATATTTTTATATATTCTTTTTGGTGTAGATGAGGTGTAAGAATATGCTAACTTTATTCAGGTATCAAAATGCATCTTTCATTATAGCTCATCGTATTTATTAAATAATATAAAAATTAATTAATTTTTTAAATTTTAAAGTAATTAATACAAAAGGTCAAATGTGCAAGCTGGTTGTTGGATAGACAATTCATAAAAATGTTAAGATTGTTTGATTATTGAATAAAATAATATTTTGGGTTCACTACTTAGTATATTGTTTAAGTGGCGGTGTTGTCGTTGTTTCCACCCAGTTTCAAACCTCCACTGAATCATTGTGATGCGGGCTTGTGCCTTTGTTGATTTAATGTGCTTGCGTGTTTGGGTCTTAACTTTGTAATAGAGGAATGAGATCCCTCATTTATGGGCTCACTAGTTCATAGCTCCAAGTCAAAGCATTTGACGTGGAGCCAAATGGCGATATTCTAATAGAATTCTAGGAATATACATTACAAAAAATGTAAATCTTAAGTCATTGAAATTGTAGTGTTTCCAATACATAATTAGTGTATTGGAAGTTTATAGATGTTGCTTTTCAAATATAAATAGATATTTTAGTGAATTAACTTGGAAGAGAAAACATTATATGTAATATGTTGTCTATCATAATCAATTTGTCGTAGTTGGAAAGTCATAAAATATAAGGGAGAATTGTCCCAACCCAAGGAAGAAAATGAATAGAATGATGAAGTCGCATACTAGCATGATCTAGAAATGTTTGAAGAGAACCTTGCAAAGCCCATGGAAGTGATTTTGCAAAACACTAGATAGTCCACCTGTCCACATCATCGACAATGTTATGGTGCCACGGGAAGCAACACAATGCAACAAGTTAAACATTCCTTGGGTTGCATTCTTCACTTCAGGTGCATGTTCCTTGACATTCAAATATGTCATATGGAAACATGACGACCTAGTAGAAGAGACCAAGAAACCGTTTGCAATACCTAGGTTTCCATCCTCAATGACCATCAGTCCCTTTAATGCTCGTCACCATACCCTTCCAAGTCTGCCCCCCAACGATAGAGGAAGAAGAGGGATTCCACCTCTGCTAGGCCCTAGAGGAAGAAGAGCTTCGGCTTCTGACCACCATGTGCAATAATAAATAACAATCAGGACATATCTATGTTTTGATGAAGAAGGAAGATTAATCATACCAATATAGTCTAGGCCCCACTTTGAAAATGGTCACACTTCGATGATAGGATGCAACGACATAACAAGATTTCTTTGATGTACAAAAACTACTTGGAAAGTTTGACATGTCTTCACATGTTCATATGCATTATTGAATAATGTGGGCCAGAAGATTCCACCCTTGAGACTTGATGGGCTATGGCTAGACAAGTTCCATGATTGGTTCTAAATTTGTTGTGATAATGTTCAATGATCTTCTTTGCTTCTTCTTTTTCAACACATCTCAAATAGATCCCATAATATTCTTTCTATACAACACAACCCCTTGAAGCATGAATTGTTGAATCTTCATTCTCAAAGCTCTCATGTGTACTTGATTTAGGTGGGAAGGACACTTATGATTCAATAGATAACAAACAATGTCATCATACCATTTATTAGGAGATACTTCTTCCAATACATAAACTTGTTGTACTAATCTAGGTCCTATTGTAGCAATTATTTGTGTCAAATCTTGTCTACAAACTAGCTTTATAGGTTGTATTTCCATGTCATATTCCTAGATTGTGGTCACTCAGCTTCCTCCTCTTTCTCCCAATTCATTCTGCATCAACAACATCTTTACTACCACATCAAAAACTATGGCGTATATTTTTCTTCTTAGGATTTAGTGCCTGAAATTCTTTATCACTTTCATTAGAGCATAAGCTTATTTTTTAATATTTCAGCATCTCAACTTTGCATCTTTTAGTGGTGAACTCATAAATGCATTTGGATGTTCATCTCTCTCTTCCATCCTCTAAGTGAGGATTGCCACACAAGTATGATCCAAGGAAAAGGATTATATGTAGAATGGTTTAGTGACAGTCTCAACTGACTAGTAAAGGAGTGTCTACAATAGCTTGTTTGATTTCTTCAAATGATTTCTTTGTTATAGGTGTTCAATCTATTTTTGCACCCTTCTTCAATATATCATTCAATGGCTTGACTATCTCAACAAATTGGGTAGTTATGAACTTCCTTACGAAGTTGATTCTTCCAAAGAATGACTTTAATTCTCTTTGAATAGTAGGAAGACCTATTCTTGAGACAACTTCAATACATTCTAGGTTATTTAGAATTTCATTCTCTAAAATTACATGTCCTAATAGTTTTCCTTCAATGACTAAGACCATACATTTCTTTGGATTTAGTGATATTCCATACCTTATGCATCTTTAAAATATTCTTCTCAAATCACTTATATGTTCTTCTCTTCATTTAGAAAATATAGTGAGATCATCCATAGATTTGATGATGCATTTCCCAACCAAATCCTTGAAGGAAAAATCCATAGCCCTTTGAAAAGTAGCCCCAACGTTGATCAGGTCGAAGGACATTCTTTTGTAAGAAAATATGCCCTAATTGGTTGTGAATGCTATCTTTAATCTATCATGTTCTTCTACTAGGGTATGTGTGGGGTCATGGGGGCCCAAAAAGTGGTGGTGTGAAAAAAATGTATTTTTCATCTACCCCAAAAATGTAAAAATTTGTGTTGACATTTTAGTAGGCCTGGGTCAGTACACTTGGCCAAAGCAAACACCTAAGAAAAACTCTTATCAGATATTTATCTGATATTGGATATTAACGCACATATAATATTATAAATAAATATTATTATATATTATATAAATAATATGATATATAATATATATATTTATATATATAAATAATAAATTATAAATAATATATAATAATAATATATTATAAATGATATTTATATAATATATATTGTATTATATATATATAATAACATATATTATAATATATATAATATCACCAATGACCCCTACATTAGGGGCCACCTATGTTTAAAAAAATATTGAATAAGGTATCTGATACAAGATACTTGTGTATATAAATCCCCAAAAATAAAATGTTGTGGATCATTTTACCCACAATATTTGCTTAAAAAAATGATGTTTTTGTATCCAATATTAGAAATAATCCAATATCCGATTCAAGGAGAGTATTTTTTTACAAATTCTCCACCAGGTATGAGCTCTATTGCATTTTTTAACAATTATTTAAATTTTTGAGTTTCATTTTTTGGTCTTTTGGTTAAAGCTAGGTATTTTCAACTTGAAATTGTTTCTATTGTTTAAACGTCATGTTAATCACATGAATTTACAACTTAATCAGGTATGGAAGATAATGCTAATAATCCTAATCTTACAAAACCACCCCATAAAAACCCACAGCTTGCAGACCCACATACACAAAACCCTCTATTTATAAACCCCAAGCCTTTAGAAGACCTTATAGTCGATAATTTATATTAGTTAAGGGTAATAAAAAATGTGTATAATAGGGTCTCTATATTAGCCCCAATGTTTACTACATTATATTATATAATACAGTTAATGTAGACCCTCACCATGCAACATTATGTCGCACTTCGATGGTATATACCACACATGTCGAGTTTGATGATGGGCTAGATTGTGATGGGACAAAGGTCGTTGGAATCACTACACAACAAATAGTTTCCCTATTTTTGAGTCTCCATACTAGAAAAATATGTGATCCCAAGAAACCAAAGTTGTCCATGAGATGGTGCACACATGTTTCTATGCGAGACAACTTATGGGATTTTTGGTGCATGGGTTTTGATAAACCAGCAAAAAATAATATGGATACCTTATTTTATTTTATTTAAAAGCTATATGTTGATTTTGTGATGGGTCATCATGTGAACTATTGGAGTATGAAAGAGTTCATGGGCATAAGAAGAAGCCAACTCTAGGATAGACTAGGGGCATGTCAAGTAGTATAGGGCCCATATTTTCCCCCTCCTCTCATTGCTCCCCCTCCTCCAATGAAGCATCCAAACGTTATTGGCCTCAGAAACCATTAGGGCCATTCACACTTTGAGCATCCATTTGGTTATGCATGCTTCATCAATGGCGCAACTTCCTAGTACTACTGATACATCTTCTTTGGGTGCACACATTTGTGTGTCCCATACTTGCACTATGTGCAAGAATATATGCTTGGGTCCCCTTGATCAACTTATCAAGGACCCTATGGGGTAAGTGCACAAAGATGGGGGACCAAAAAGGGGGTATAAGATGCCACTTTTTTCTTGAAATCAGCAAACTCTGAACTTCAACAAGAAATTGAAGATAGTTAGACTCAAAATTTTAAGATGCGACAAAAATAAGAGTTGTAATACTCTGAATCTAGTTCCTAAACTACTAACTTATTTTGAAAATGGTGCAGATTAAGGCCCTAAAAAAGGGGGAGCACAAAAAGTGGTCCTATTTTTTGTCCAAAAACATAACATAGCATCTGGTGTGATCCCCCTAAAATGTTAACTTTTAAAAAAAAAAATTTTAATCACTCCAGTGAGAAGTTAGCTAACACCACATAGTTTATCTCAGATTTTTTTGGTAATTTTTTGATGAATGTATAATTTTTGATGAATTTACAAAGTGCACACATCTTGAAAACATGAAATTTCTGTGTGCTCCCTCTAGAAATCAATTAAAAGTAATCAAAAATTAAATTTTCTTTTTTTTAAAGTGTGTAGAATGGAGTCTAGTTTCTAAAAATGTAACTTGTAAAATTCGATGAACGAGCCAAAATCTATGCCCAAAATACTGCATGTTAGTTTTTTTAAAAAAATGGACATACACACAAAAGAAATTAGAGTTGAAAAACTTAACATAATCAAAATTCAAAATAAATTATATGCTTAGATAGCTAACAGAGAGATCTACAATATCATGTCATCTGATTTTTACATTCTTGAGCCATGAGTAACCCTGACGAGGAGCACACAAAAAAAGATGTCATTTTTTTGTATGTCTACTGGAAAACACATCTCAGGCCTATTTCAATCGTCCAAGCCTTTGGGTTGGATCTCCAAGGCAAATCCAAGCCTTACGATTGGTAAATTCAAATGCTTTACAAAGGGCGCACGCGCTATAGGGCATGCTCACTATTTAAATCTATGACTTTCATAGTGCGTGCGTGCTAATAGGGTGTGTGTCCTATGTAAGACATAGATTTATATAGTGAGAGTGAGTGAGTGTGTGTGTGTGTGTGTGTGTGTGAGAGAGAGAGAGAGAGAGAGAGAGAGAGAGAGAGAGAGAGAGAGAGAGAGAGAGGGTAATTTATACAAATATAACATTTAAGTATAATTTTGATAAATTATAAAATATAATGCTTCCAAGATGTTTGGGATAGGTTCCAGCTTCATAGGAGTTAAGCTGCAGATTCTAGATTCAAAAAATTCCAGACTTAGCCAAATTTCAGGATTCAGCAAGCCTTCAGTAGAGTTACCTCCAACAATCCATCATGGATTTCTAAGGTCAAACTGAAGCTAGCAAAAGGATTCCCAAAGTGTTTTAACTTGTTTTTATCACAAATCACTTGGTTTTGACCCCATCTCTATGGCAGACTTAGCTTAGCTCTCTCTCTCTCTCTCTCTCACACACACACACACACATCACCCTCTCTCTCCCCCTTATCTACTCTCTCTCTTTCATTACCCTCTCTCTCTCTCTCTATCACCATCTCTCTCTCTCTCTCACACACACACACACACACACACATCACCCTCTCTCTCCCCCTTATCTACTCTCTCTCTTTCATTACCCTCTCCCTCTCTCTCTCTCTCTCTCTCTCTCTCTCTCTCTCTCACATCACCCTCTCTCTCTCCCCCTTATCTACTCTCTCTCTTTCATTACCCTCTCTCTCTCTCTCTCACACACACACAAACATCACCCTCTCCCCCCCCTCTCTCTGTCTCTCCCCCCCTTATCACCCCCTCTCTATCCCTTATCTCTCTCTGTTTCTAGTTTTTCATAGCGCACATGCGCTATGTAAGAATATGGATTCCACTTTTGTGGCTTTGCATAGGGTGCACGGGGGTAGAAATTTTGGGGTTTTACAAAGCGCGTGCACCCTATTTGGCACATGCGCTTTGTTTTGGATTGCCCAAGCCTACGGCTTAGGCAACCCAAGCCATAGGGTGTGTGCGCTATAGGGCACACACCCTTTAGTGCATATGCACTATGCGTGATTTGGGACCAAAAAGAAAAGTGGCATCTTTTTGGTCCCCCATCTTTGTGCATATACCCTATGGACATATAAGACTATGAGGTTGATGATATGGGTGATGCATCAAGTTTCACGATAGGGATTGAAGTGTACCATGGAGATTCCTCGCATACAAGAGATGAGGAGACACATCCATCATTCATTCCTCATGTTATGGTAAGACTTAACATTTAATGTCATAATGAATTTAATTTTAAATGAATATTTTTATTAGATAACTTATTATGACTACACACTTATGTTTTTATCCAGTGTTTATTGATGTTAACTTGATGACAGAGGAGGAGATAAGACAAGTGCATGACATGACACTCTTAGGCATTTTATTTGGCCTTGACATCTCTATGGAATATATTTTCCACTCAGTGGTTTACCTTTTTTTAATTAGTAGAGATGCTTGTCATTTAAATTATGATAATTAAAAATCATATACTAATTAACATTTTCATCTTATTTTACTCTTGCAGGTTTCACCTAATGCCAGGGGAGTGCAATGCAAGGGGGGTGCAGTGACACACACTACGAATGAGAAGGTAATTAAGAGTTTGAGAATGATTATGCATGCACTTATTAGTTGTGTGTACTAATGTTTATTTACATGGTTTCTCGCATAGAGCTTGATGTCTAAGGATGACATGACACAAGTTCATGAGCCCAACCTCTCAGCCATTTCATTTGTCCATGATAGCTGCATGGTACATATATTTCTATATTTAGTTGTTTAACTTTTTGAATCAAGTATACATTCTTGTCATTATTTTTTAAGTTTATAAATTAACTAATATTTTTATTCTATTTACTCTTGTAGACAACACCTAGTGCAAGGGAGGTATAGCGTCAAGGATTCACATCCTTGTTGATTACATTGAAATTGCCAGAAGAAGGTATACCAGAGGTAAGTTTTTATTTTAATTCAAGTGCTTAGTAAATTTATTTTGCAATCACCAAAAAATTTATAGGATAACTTGTATCAATTTCATGGTTGTGAACATAAATAGGTCGACATTGCCACTAATAGAGACATACCTTTACTACCAGTGATATATTCTAGGACTCTTAACTGCATTAGGAAGCGTAGAGCTGATATATGAGAATCTCATCAAAAAATCTTCATACAGTTAAAATAAGATATTTTGTAAATGAACATCAATCTCATGAAAAAAAATAAAATGCAAGTAATTAATTTATCATATGTAATTGAAAAAAAAGTGGAATGAACTTGTATTGCTTCAAAACCATCTCTCTAAATACTAGAAAATCTATTCATGGTTGATGTAAAAGATGGGGTGATATAAACCATACTTATGTATATAAGTCAAGGGGTAGAAACACACATACTTATGGAGGAAAATTAATTTGACATTTTTTTTAGTAGAGTATTGTTATATATTGTGAAATTTATTATCCATACATTTGTAAATGTCAAATTTTCCCAGTTCAATAATAGATCATAGAATATGATTTTTCAGTACAATAGTAGATCATAAAGTATGATAGAAAATATCGGCATTAAAACAAATTTTGTCCTCATTTTGGAATAAAGTGAATGCTTTTATATAAGATAGTAATGTGTGTTTATTTTTATTTTTCTTTTAATTAATTTTTTACAATGAGTAAATTGTATTTTTAGAGGTGCTTTCTATATTTTACAAATGATTGAAATCTTAGACAATTGTTGTGAATTTTTTGATAAAGCTTTGCTAAATATTATTTTGTATTTATCATTTTCTACTACACATTCATGTAAGAATTTTTGAGTTTAATGTTTTGAACATTTACAAATAAATTTAGTCATTTTAATTATTTTTAATAATATATTTTATAATTTATAATATTTTTAATGAACATTTCTTTCATTGCATATATTTTATATTAATTTGAGTATTGCTTTTTAAAGATTTCGCTATGTACATTATTAATTTACAAACTATTTCACTTCTTGAAAATCATACTTCCTATCCACTTACAATTGCACTCACAAAAGTGAGCGACTACTAATTCTATTCATATTCAGAAATTACACAAAATATAGCTTGTTCCCTCTTTGACCAACCAATCTCAACTAATAACTTATATGGTAAGTTAACAAGATGAGTGTTGCAATCAAAGCAACAAATATCTACATGAAATAAAGACTTTCTATAATAATAATAATTATTATTATTATTTAAAGAAAGGTAGACAAGTAAATGGAATTTTGGAGGAAACATTGGTGTCATTTTCTTATAGATTCCAATTTTCTATACTTTCTGCTCATACGTGTCTGCCTTACAAGGTATGGTGTCCACTTCTACGTGAAACATCTAAACAGCAAACTAAAACTCATGCCTTACGAAGGGAACAATTCATGTTTTTTTCCCTCATTTGTCTTTATAAAACATTGTGTTTTAGTTTGCTGTTTAGCCACCGGCACTTCCGCGTAAACGCGTCACTACAGATCGCTCTACCTGCCAGTCAAACCAACCAAGAAAACTTTGCCTCGAAGATTTCCCCAATCCAGCCCGACCATAACGCCTATTTATAAAAGCCAAACGATCTTCTCGATTTCAGTACAAATATGGAATCCTCTCATATAATGGTGGCGCCCTTCCAGGGGCAGGGCCACGTGTTCCCCTGCGTGGAGCTCTGCAAGCGATTGGCCCTGCAAGGAATCACTGTCACAATTCTAGCCGATCCATCAGTTGCCGCTTCTCTGCAAGTCACAGCCAAACAAGCTCAGGAATCCCTGGGGATCAATATAGGGGTCCAGGAATTGTCCCAACCTGAGGAAGAAGAGGAACAGAATGATGAAGCTGCAGACCAGCAAGATCCCGATTTGTTCTTTGATCATCTTGCAAAGCCCATGGAAGCGATTCTGCAATCACTCGATCGTCCGCCCGTCTGCATCATCGGGGACGTTATGGTGCCCTGGGTAGCAACTGTCTGCAACAAGTTGAATATTCCTCGGGTTTCTTTCGTTACTTCGGGTGCGTGTTCCATGGCATTCGAGTATGCCATGTGGAAACACAGGGCAGAATTACAAGAGGCAAAGGAGCCGTTTGCAGTGCCCGGGTTTCCGAACTCACTGACCCTCACTGCCTCCGACAACCGCCACAGCGCCCCGCCAGGTGGTCCTCCTCCAGATGGGAGAGGAAGAGGGGGGCCTCCTCCAGGCCGCGGAGGAAGAGGAAGAGGAAGAGGGCCTCCGCCGGGTCAGAGAGGGAGGGGGCGAGGGCGAGGTCGTCGGCCGCCGCCGCCGCAGCAACCGGGAGATGACGGATCACAGCGGGGTCCGCCGTGGATGAATGTGCTCGAAGGATGCCAAGGAATCCTGGTGAATACTTGCCGCGACTTGGAGTCCCTGTTCGTGGAATACGTGATAAAGGGGACTGAGAAGCCTGCCTGGGCCGTTGGCCCGCTCCTGCCGTCTTCCTTCTGGGAAGAGACAACCGGCTCCGTGACGCATGATAGCTCGGTGCGCAAGAGCCGCAGGAGTAGCATCGACGAACAACAGTGCTCGCAGTGGCTCGACGCCCAGGCTCCCGGATCGGTGATCTATGTCTCCTTTGGTAGTGAGGTGGGCCCCGAGGACTTAGATTGGACCGAATTTGCTCTGGGCCTGGAATCATCGGGAACGCCCTTCATTTTAGTTGTACCTGCAGAACCCGAAGAAGAGGAAGATCAAGTCGAAGAAACCCTCCCCGAGGGATTTGAACAGCGGGTCGAAGGACGCGGTCTCGTGATCCGCGGATGGGCCTCTCAGTTGCTGATTCTGTCCCACCCGTCGACAGGAGGGTTTTTATCGCACTGCGGGTGGAATTCGACGGTGGAGAGCCTGGGGTGCGGTGTGCCCCTGTTGGCGTGTCCCATGCGAGGAGATCAGCACTACAATGCCAAGTTGCTTTCGTTAGAACTTGAGGCGGCGGGCATGATTGAGTTGGATCAAGATTCTGGAGCCGTGAAGAGGGACAGCGTTGTGAAAGGAGTGAAAACATTGATGGAAAGTGAACAGGGGCTGAGAATGAGGGAGAAAGCCAAATGTTTAAAGCAGCTGTTGAGGTCTAGTCTAGAATCCTCTCACAAGGAATTGGACGCTTTTCTCAGCCACGTTTTGCATTCGTCCAATCAGCAAGTTCAAAGCAAGTGATCTCAGATCTCCGAAATAGTTCTGGAAGGCTGGTTGAATCTATGTATCTGATGTACGAGTGGGTAGCTAAGTCTTTTCCAAAGACAATGTTGTATACATTTTGTCCCAAAAAAATTGCATGCACGTATTTTTCGATTTATAATGAAAAACAGTTATTGTATTCCTAAATAGTTTTTTTTTTGTCCCTTTTTAGGAACAGACAAATATATTATGCTAGTGTGGCGGGTTTCAGTTTTGAAATACTATAATAATTGTGTATCTTGTTTTATGATTTTATATAAATCTTCTTTGACGACAATTTTCGATGTTAATTACTAGCGCTTGTATCAGATGAGATGTATCTCAATGGTGTAGTTGGACATGATGTATACTTGGACGTGTTTATGAGGAATCTGGGTACCAAAGGCTAGGGTTATTTTTCAATTTGACAAACATAAAATTGACAATACAACTCCATAAGAATTTCTTGCATTACAATGATGTATATTTGGACATGTTTATGAGGACCCTGTACCCAGGGTGAGGTTGTTTTTCAATTTGGGAAACATAAAGATAGAGATACAATTCCATATTTTTTGCATTATATAATCAATGTAGAAGTTTGTTATCAATTGTACACAAGATTGTTGTAGATACAATATTTTTAATACTTGTGCAAGGTCTACGTTTAAATCATAAGTTTAAACAATTTATGGACAGTATCTAATTATGATGTTAATTTGTTTATCTCCGGCTAATGAATTTCCATAAATAAGGTTTTTGCGTAAATTGTACAAAATAGTTAATATTCATTAATACACAAAGATGTAGTTTTATTAGTTTAGCATCTGGCACTATTCCGACATGGGATTGATAAAAAGATATGGTTTTGATTTAACTTTGAACAAATCTACTAAATGAAACCCTTTGGGTTGTTGAGCATGTCAGTTAGTTTTATCAACGAATCACTTCTGATAATAGAAGGAGCCAAGTCTGATTCACCTTTTATTTTTTCAATTAGAATCCAGCAAAAAAATAAAAACTCTTACAAGTCCTGGCAAATGAATTCTTTTATTTTTACCTACATGATACTATGGTTTGTGTCCTGGTATGGGTTCTATTTGTAATCCTTTGGTTGTGTAGACCTCTTCTTAGGTCTCATAAGGCATCTTTGTTGTGAATAGGATTTCAAGGTGTTAGGTCACCATGGACACAAAATTAGCATGTCACAATCAACCACTCCTTGTAAGACCTAAATCATCCATGTCTTAACCTCATTGTCAGAAATTCCCTTCCCATCCTTCTTTGTAGACCTAATTACAGAACAAAGGAGATTACAAAACTCCAACACCAAAACTGCATCTTCATGTTCTCTCCAAAACCACTCATAAAGCCAAATTACATTTGGAGAACCAACCAACCTCAACCCATCCTCCTTTCATCTATCTCTGTACACATCTGAATTAAACTCACTACCTACCCTTTCTAGAATCTCATAATGCTAACTAATATCCCTATTTCCATGAAGACTCCAGCTTCTCTACACATCATCATTCTCCATGTTTTTGACCTTGTTAAAAAAATAGGGTGCCATGTTTGGGCTGGACAAGCTATGGGTCAATATATTCTTGTCGGTTGGCCTTCTTTAGGATGAAAATTTGTTGGAGGACATTTGTGGGTAATGAGAAGGAAGGAAAATTTTGGGTTAAGGAAGGTGGTGCATCGGGTATGGATATCTTTCTCCAATCAAAATGAGATAAAAAATTTTGCATTGACGACTTGCTGAATGCGGTGATGAGCCGATAATAATTGGTCTCCATTTGTTCCCGGTCTTGCACGGTTGCTATTGTTTCCCTCCATTGTCATCGTTGATATTAATCTTCATCCACCACCTCGGCTAAAAGCATTCGATTAGATAAGGATTTCAAAAGAGATCTACTAATTAATAGTAACTTATAGTACAAAGTTGACTCAAATCAAATTTGGATTATTGTAGTTTATGTTGATGATAATTTTTTTGAAGGAAATAATGATATGTGCAAAAGATTTATATGTGAAATGTAGAAGGAATTTGAATGTCTATGATTGGTGAGTTAAATTTCTTCCTTGGATTAGAAGTAAATTAGAACAACAAAGGAATTTTCATTTCTCAGTCCAAGTATACCATATAATTGAAGAAGTTTGGATTGGAGAATTCTAAACCAGTTTGTACACCTAATGTTACCAGATATAAATTGACAAAAGATGATGATTCATGCCCAAAGCTAATGCAAGTAAATATAGGTCGATGATTGGAGGATTGTTATATTTGACTTCTATTAGAATAGACATTATGTATGCTATTTGTTTAGTAGCCAAACTTTAGAAATAACCAAAAGAGTCACATGTTATTGCAGTAAAAACAATCTTTAGATATTTGAAGGGTACAAAAGATTTTAGATTATGGTATCCAAAGGATTCAAATTTCACTTTGACGACTTATAATAATGTTGATTGGGTTAAGTGTATTGATAAAAAATGAATTACAAGTGGTGGAGCTTATTTCCTTGCCTCCCAGTTGGTTTTATGGTCAAGAAAGACTTTTTTTTCATTATCTACTAGTGAAGATGAATACATTGCAACACCCTCATGTTAATTATGTGTGATAATACCAGAGTAATAAGGGTGATCCCACAACGCTGTGTCCCACTTTTAGGGATGAAGAAAATTGGCATTGTAGGAAAATAACAAATTTTAGAGTCTTCGTGCGAAGTCATCACTTCGGGCGAAGTGGTGGACCTACTTTGTGCGAAGTACCCCACATAGGGGGCTTCACGTGAAGACCCCCCTTTGCACGAAGTACCCTACGTAAGGTACTTCACGTGAAGGGGGGTCTTCACATGAAGCCCCTTATGGCTAGATTTTGTTATATATTTTCAAAAATTCTTTTTTATTTGTCATTGTCACTGTTTGGATTTTGTGAACCCCAGGGCTTAGAGCGAAGCAGTGACGTCCAGTATGACATCAACACCTCCCAAGATTTTTTGACATCTTCTGATTGTTAGCAGTATTAGGTACACACTTTTTTCTCATTTTTTATTATAAATTATATGTTTTATATTTATTTTAGTTATTTATTTATTTAAATAATTTTTTATTTGTAGAAATGTTAGAAAATCATAGTTAAATATTAGAAATGATATAAATATTAAAAATCTTAGTATAAATGTTATAATATGTTAGAAAATAGTAGAAAATCTAGTAGTTTGTTAGCAATTGTTAGAAAATATTTACAAAACATTAGAAACCATAGTAGAAATGTTAGAAAATGTTAGAAAGCATTAAGATCTTTTAGAAATTATTAAAAATATTTTTTTTAAAATTTCAAGTTTAAAGTTAGTAAATATTAGGAATCTTTCTCTCTCTCACATGTACACGCATTTTTAGTAAATTTAGTAAATATTAGTTAGTTATTTGTTTCAAATAATTTTTAGGTTGTAGAAATCTTAGAAAATCATAGTTAATTTTTTAAAAATGATTTAGTAGTATGTTAGAATATGTTAAAAAATTGTAGTATAGTAAGTTTCTAGGACCCTTATCCCTCCCTTACGACTTATTAAGACACTTAGGATCCCTTAGGAATCTCATTGTTTCCCTCAAGGCTCCTTAAGACATATTAGGATGAATTAAGGGTAAGTGCACAAAGATGTGGTACCAAAAAGGGGGTATAAGGTGCCACTTTTCCTGAAATCAGAAAACTCTGAACTTCAACAAGAAATTGAAGATAGTTAGACTCAAAATTTTAAGATGCGACAAAAAACAAGAGTTGTAATACTCCGAATCTAGTTCCTAAACTACTAACTTATTTTGAAAATGATGTAGATTAAGGCCCTCAAATAGGGGGAGCACAAAAAGTGGTCCTATTTTTTGTCCAAAAATATAACATAGCGTCTGGTGTGCTCCCCCCAAAATGTTCACTTTTTTTTTGAATTTTTTTAATCATTCTAGTGAAAAGTTAGCTAACACCATGTAGTTTATCTCAGATTTTTTTGGTAATTTTTTGATGAATGTATAATTTTTGATGAATTTACGAAGTGCACACATCCTGAAAACATGAAATTTTTGTGTGCTCCCCCTAGAAATCATTTAAAACTAATCAAAAATCATTTTTTTAAAAGTGTGTAGAATGGAGTCTAGTTTCTAAAAATGTAA